>JAOXNZ010000001.1:20848463-20860874 GCA_028566095.1 Kryptolebias brasiliensis | reverse complement strand
ATTGCCTTTTATAACTTTTTTAAAAATTTATGTCAGCTTCAAAACACTTCATTTCCCCTTTAAGAATCGTAATAAGCTAAATGTAAATATTTGAGGGTGAAACAATAAGAACAGATGGGGAGAGAAAAACAGCCTGAGGGAATGCAGCTGATTACAGATACTGATGTCATCTCATCCTTTCATTGCCATCACTCGACAGCTTCTGTTTCTAACTCAATAATAAAAGAAGGGATGGGTTGTTGAGTTTATTTGTTTGATTACAGGGACATTTCTGTGTTATCCGTGGATGTCCAGTGAGTCTGGATCTCTAGCATGTAAAACTGAATGCCAAAGACTGTGCTATCCATTCAGTCCATTTCATCATGTGACATTTTCCAATCAGAGCATATGTCACACAGTCTTTGGAAGGATTCACCAGCTTGCTTTGACATTTTATGCCCTAACACTAAAAGAAAAGCTTCATTTTTCATTATTACAAAAATGATCAGATTTCTACTGTTGTCTCTGACTTTCATGTTCACTTCTTGGCCTTTTTGTCACTTCCATCCTCTGGCCCTAGGCTACACTGCTGTGACACACATTGTACAACACCAAAGGGATGTTTCAAAAAATGAAAAACACTCTCTCTTCCTCTTGATCTGTGTTGTTGTGAGCTTTCCCAAGGTCCAGCTGAAGCTTTGAAATTCAAATTCCTCTTAACCGCAGGCACCTTGAACTACAAGGGTTTCATCTTCAGTAATTCATCGGCATTAAAACCTGGTAGTGACTACGATGATCAAAACGTTGATGTCAGTTGGACAATCACAAGAATGCTTTGTAAGTTTATTCAGAAATGCAAACATCAAGACAGTTTAAAGGGCACGGCTGCATCATCTGAGAGGAGGCCTCCAGCCAAACAAACCAGCCAAACACTGGAAAGTGCTTTGCTCAGCACTATGTGCCAGGTGTGTTTTTATGGGCAGATGAAGATGCAGTTAGATCAGAATATTTAAGGATCAAAAGCCAAATGTGAAGAGGTGACACAAAAAAATAATCTTCCAGCTGAGCAAACTCAGGAAAAACATGCTCATAAATACCCGAAAGAAAGACAATTCTAGATTTCTTTCAAGTGGATCTACTCAATTGCTAATCTAACCCCTAACACTAGTGTTTGTTCAGCGTTTCGTTGTTCATCTGGATAATCTTTTTTAATCATTATTTAATTTAATAAACTATATAAACAGCAGAAGCATATGAAACAAGATAATACATTAATTTATGTGAATTAACTTGTTTTGGCATACTACATCTATCACAAACCACATTTGTTACAAGACTTATTAAAGGGTGATTTTTTCAATATCATCTGTCAAACCTGACTAATATTCATAGATGTCTGATTTTGTTTTACAGTAGGGAAGCAATTCTGGGAAAGTGTACTGAGTTTACATGCCCTCCTCAAGAAAAAAAAACAAAACGTACACACAATGAACTTGAAGAGCACTTGAGCACTTGACCTCTTGGCTGATGTCAGAATCAACCACCTACATGAGTCTGGAGCAGTCTGGATGTGAAATCATTCAATATCTGAAACTGTAGACAATGATCATAATAAGAATTAAGTGGAAAACTGATGATTTCGTAGCTGAAACGGTCATATATGTCAATTTTATTAAAACAGTTTAAATAAACAAAAACAAAACAAAAAACTTTAAAGCTCAGCACTATATGATATGGATAACTAAGCCTGGTTAAACAATTAAAATATCAACCCTACCTATTAATTGTTCTTACATAATCTGGTAATAACACTTTAAAACCTCAGACATCGTATTGGTTCTGTGAAACCTAAAAGGTTTATTTTTTGTAAAATACTAAAGCTTGTTGCAAAACCACCAGTATGAGCTTCTAAGAGTTGAAACAGAAAACTGAAGAAACCATCTGGATGAGAGGTAAAATGTTTTCAAGCAACAAGAGGAGTCCAGTTGTCTTCTATTTAACTACTTAGGATCATTATGCCCTGGATGACTGAGAATCTACACCAACATATCACCAGTATGACACAATGAACGAAAACTGATAATTGTTGTTGTTTATTTTATCTCCACATTTCATAGAACTGGATATTTCTCTATGTACAGCTCAACAATCCACCTGCCTAAGAGCAAACATCTTCCTTTTATTACTAAAAAATATCATTTGTTGTAGTAACAATAAAAAATTAACTTAGTTTTCAACATTATATGATACCAATAAGATACATTGCACCCCATAATATTAGGAATTTCTAACCAATTTCAGTTATCTGACACGTATATTTATTATATAGCTGACACTTTGTTATATTTTCTTCACCTTCTCACATTTTCTTGTTATTATTTGCACTTCCTGCAGCTCCACTTTCCTCCTAAACTCAATGCAGTGAAAGTAACAGTTGTTACATTATAACATAATTTATGTTTACAGCAACAATCTAAGGCACCGATTTGCTAAATATAGTGTAAAGTATATAAAAATTCTCCAATGAGGGGAAAAATTGGAGAGAGATCAGATTTGAACAGAATCAACCTGAAGCTTCAACAATTTTTAGTAAAATGCCTTACAGTAATGCCTGTCCAAAACAAATTTTACCAAAGGGTACAATAAAGTATATCATACAGTATCGTATCAAACTGTACCTTGCCCTGCTTGCTGTATTACTGAGTAGAGCTGAATATATTTTTTCTATTCTTTTGTGTGGACTATGTTTGGACACATTATGGCAAATTTCCTGTTTGGTCTCTTGCCTTGTGCTGCACTTAGTGTCATCCTCGACAACTGTGTCTGGGTTGAAGAAATACAAACAAGCCATGCCTGTCACATCCATAGCTACACTAAAAATGACAATGAGACCATTCTCCTGAGCTGGCATACTACTGTGGATGTCAGCCTGGTAATGTAAGACTACTATGGCTGAGCCCTTTTGCTTTTGCTGGATCAAAATAGTCTCTGATAAAACAAATGGTAAATTTAGCCGCAAGCAGCAGCAAGGAGCGAGCATCAGGCTCGAAGAACCTGAACAAATGCAGCACATCTTTGCTGCGTACATTGCATGGTGTCTCAAATGAGTTGAATCAGAATTGGCTGAAGGCAATTTCCTGTGAAGACCGACTCTTTCTGATCATTTATTTTTATCTGTTCAGGCAACATTTTTAGACCCGTCTTTCTCATCTAAGGATTAGACTTGAGTGGCCGACAGCTTAATTTCTTTATATAATATTGTTGTGATGACCAGACACAGGCTCCAGAGAGGGTTTTTTATGACTTTTTTGTCTGAATGAATACATTTATAGTGCTTATTAGATTTTTTTTAAAGATCTGATTGTCACCTATAAACAATTTTCATGTGTCAAAGTTGTCAAATTGCTTTACATGTATTCCTGACAAAAATCTTAATGTCAATGAAAAGCTTCAACAACGTCATTCACATCACAGTGTTTTAGATAGTCATAGCTCAGAGTAACCATAATTCTGTTGTGGTATCCATGGTGACATACACAGATGATGTATTGAAGAGACATTTATTCTTAAGTTCAGCCCTGTCAACCAAAGCTTCCTCTGCCTCGATGAGTCACTGTCTGCACTGCAGCATTTCAACACTCACATCAAAATAAACTGCAATGTCTGCTTGGCAAATATTACAGTAACATCATGTCTTCCATCAGATGAGGAAGACATTTAATTGTCTTTACCGGCTGTTTAATTGGAGTAATGAATCCTGTGAACTTGATACAGACAACTGTATATGGTAGTTTGAATAATAATATAATAAATTATGTTTTACTGATAGAACGCCAAAATGGTGCCAGTGCGAACACATTTAACGGCCAAATAAATGCTGAGGATAAATTTCAGACTGAGATGCCGGCAGTCACTGTCAACTCTGCTGCATCCTCAGTCCCCACAGCGACACAGAAACAAACTCACACAGACACTTTGTCAAGAATCATCATGTCCTTCCACCAAGCAACACTAACCACCCTTACCCCATGTGGCCGTTACTTAACACTTTTGGTTGACGTACAAAAAGCACACAAGCACAGATGTACGGTGGCATTCACACATACCCAAACACAACGCAGATGCATAATGCAAACACACACACGCATAAACACTCTCTCACAGCTATGGTCTTTTCCCTCTCTGTGTTTTTTCTGTCACTCAAACAAACATGACAGATTAGACTGGTAGTGACATTTGTGCTTTTCTTTACTTTGAGCGTAATAAAAACTAACAGTTAATTTACAGATAAAAAGCTGCACAAAGAATTAGTTTCAACAAACATACCCGTTCATTTTACATAACTAAGAATGTTCAAACATTTACAAAACATGGTTAATTTAGAGCTTGAACTTCAGCTTCACTGTGGTCAAGGAGGGCATTGAAACATTCATTCCACTCTGTTAAAAGGAGCCTTTTTTTTTACGTTTTGTAATTGCTTTAAGTGCATTTTTACCCCAAAACTCTACTTGAGCATTTTGCATAGACACTGTGCCAGTCACTTGCTCTTACCGCCTGCTCTGCCCTTTCATCCTGAAGGACTAACATGTAATTACAGCCAGTTAAGCTCCCAGAATCCTCTCTGAGTCCTAAAAGAGCTTGACGAGACCATGCTGCTCTTTTTCAGGCTAAACTTGGTCCACTAAAGGTCATACGTTTTGTTCTCTTTCCTTAGATTTCAATGCTCTTTTCACAGCTGTCTGCAGAGTACTTTCTGCATAGCAACACATGTACATACATTGTGAAGACTGACCTTTCTTTGTAGGTAAAATCAGACACAGTTTATCCAGTTTAAGTGACATCTTTAGTACAACTGTCAAAAAGAGAAACATTCCTGCAGGTTTCTTTGTTGGCAAACAATACCATGAATGGCAGCTCAGTAATTCTGCAGAGGAGAAGGGGTTTTTTGATTAGGGTAACCTTTTCTCCACTAACCACAGAGTTCAGGACAACACGCCTCTGTGAGTTGTCTAACCAGCTGTACTGCTCGTTTTAATGAGAACACGTGTAGCTCGGTAAACAGAGGCAGGAGCCGGATGATGGCTTGAGGTTAAAGAGGAGGCTCTTTTTCTCGAGTATGTGAGCAAATACTATGGGAACAAGGTTACGGTAGAGCGGGCTACAAGAGACAGAGGAGGAGGCAAATATTTACAGACAGGAGCTGACTTCATGATGAGACAAATGTCTTTGCAGTCACACGGTTATACATTATATAACAATGTAAAATGTATTTATTTAGGACAAATCTAGGAACATCTTGGTGCATTTTACCATTCATGCATTATTTGAACAAATAATTCAACTTTTGCTTGCTGAGTGTACTACAGGATGTGTTGGACTCGGCATTCTTCTAACCAGATTCTTCTGAATAAATAGTGCAACTTGTGTCAGGTTGCAATGGCTTTAGAAAATCTGTTTAGGCTTCGACAACTCCTTTCTTTGGCAGGACAACTCATTTTCTGCATGTTAAGGAAGAACATTGTGAAAAAAATTAAATGTGGCAACAAAAACAAGAGTTCCAAACCGTGAGTAAGCACTATAGATTAGAGTGGGTGTAGAGAATGAAAATAAGGTAGAAAATAACCCCTCTTGTGTGCTGGATGCAACATAGAAACACCCCCCTCCTCATCCCCTACCTCTAATTTTCTCTTTTCCATGCTTATCTCCGATGACTCAGAGTGCACCAGAAGCTTGACAGGATCCTGGGGGATAATAACGAGAACAATGACTGTTAATGAGCTTGACTTCAGCTGCTGGTGATTTCACTGAATTGTAAAATGTACAGCTGGTGATGCCAGCATCAGAGAATTACCTGGAAAGACCCATATGGATGGTGTGACTGTTCATATTATTTATTATGAGTTCACTGGCTCTTACAATGGAAAATTTAAGATTGCAGCTGTAAGAACAGTAGAAAATGTAATGTTTTATTTATTTTTAACACAATCAAATGGACTTCGTGTCCAAGAAGTGTCTGCAGTCAGAGCAGCAGCTCATCATCATATTCACTGCAGTGTTTACTTACTGTTCATGCAAACGTAGTATGTTTTTATATAACCTGCAAGTCATAAAATTATAACAAAACATTAAGCCCTTTATTTTTTTCTTTTCAAAAAAACGCAAAAACATAAGCTTCCAGCAAAATGGCCAATAAGTTTACTAAAAACATTAAAGGCCAAGCATATCATCCACCACCTTTAATGCAGTTTTAAACTAAACTCATCTTATTGTGGGAAGGGATGGAATTGGTTCAACTTTGATGATCTCATTCAAAACTGTGAGATCTTGCGTGATGTGATAGTGCTCAGAGAATGTGTTGAGGATTAACTACCACATCAATTTTAGCTTCACCTTTGTCAAAAATCAGCATGTACAGCCATTTTTGTGTTGGTTTATGTCTATTAGCTGTGGCGGCCATCTTAAACTGTGTTGACTCCAAATGTTATTGAGGTTTACATGTACAGCTAATGATTACTTTTGGTGTGTTTTACTAAAATATCATCAGACAAACGAACACCTGCACACAGACAGCAAACATATATGTAGCTCCATCCCCTGCACAAAAACACTATTTGGGACAAGGAATGTTAGCTTTGGTTAAAGATTCATCAGTCAGATACTCATCTTAAAGAAAGCTTGGAACAGGTGGCTGTACTGCATGAAGCAGGATTACACAGTTGATCAACTTGCACACTTTTTTTAGTTTCTTCAACTGCTGGTGACCTTAAATCATGTCTTATGTTGGGTTGGTGGTATGATTCTTTGTCCACATTTCTGACAGCTGTTTTACTCATGGTCTGAATCCTGTTTGTCTTGCCACAATTTGAAACCAAACTTTTGTCCTTTGCATTGGAATCCCTGCACCTAAATGACCAAAAAGCGTTTTGGTCACACATCAAACCACTGAATTGCTTAAAATACTGATTAAAGCCCACAGGAATAAGTTTATTGATATCCCAAAGAAGGGCTGAAATTTTTTTTCTGTTCACTGTTTCACTTTTCTGTTTCATCAGTTGATGTTTGTGATTTCTGACACGATGACAGTTTCAGTTGATGGTTGAGTTTAATCACAAGCTGTGTTGTCCTAAAGGTACCACTGGGAACCTTTCTGAAGGAATGGTAACATTTATTCTTTTGTTGTTTGCTTCACATTATTGTTTTGCTTTTCCAGGTGCGCACAGTGGGAGTGAAGGACTACAGGGTCCTCCCCCACCCCTTTTCCTTTTGGTCCAGCTCACTCTCTTTGGATTCAAGTCAAACCTAGAAAACATTTGCCCCTGTATGAATTACCTCATCTATTGTTTCTGTGCACACAGATGACCTCTGCCAAAGGCTTGTAAACAGCAGCGAAAGGAAAAGCCTACAAACAGCACCACACTGGTTCCCATTACATCTTCCACCCGGGGTTGATATTGTTGATGTGTAAACACCACTGACTCTGTGAAAATTTAATAATCAAAAGAACTGTGAGTCCATGGATGGAGCTAATCCGAGAAAGTAGGAGTAAAAAGTTTGAAAGACTTAATGTCAGTGATAATGCTCTTGTGAAATTTATAAATACAAAATTCATTCATCAAATCAATATCCTGTTTTGTCACAGGCCCTTTTGTCTGCCATTGCTGCAGGGTGAGAGTCAGAAAAACTAAAATTCAACTGTCCTTGAAAATCTTGTGATAAAGGATTGTTTGGTGTATAGTTCTGTGGAAACCCCTATATTTTGCTTCCAGTGAGCCAGATTTCCATGTGTTTTTTAATTGCTCTTGAGGAAAATTTGTCCAGGCTAACATGTAATTACCTAATTATAGCAAAAAAGACAATCTAGTTCAAATTTACTGTATTTACTAAAATACTGTAATTTACTAAAAAACAAAACTGATTTTAAATATGTTTTTTTGCCCTCACCATGACAACAGATGGACTTTACAGCCAACATACAGGTCAGATTTGTTATGTTATGTCAGTGTGAGTGGGATAACAAACAACTTTAATGTACTTGATGAACGCTCTTCACAGGAAGGATGCCTGGTGCTGATCGTTGTGTAGAAAACATTTTGATTTGTTACTTTTTATGCTTACATTGATTTACTTGTTACAACAGTCTGATCAATAACTATGGTTCTGCTGTTTCTTGTCACAAAATGTTCCCAGAACATTAATTTGAAGCTTCTGCTTTTACTGCATATAACAAAGATAAAACAGAAAACTCTGAAGTTGTTGTTGGAGCATTCCCCTTTGTCCTAGCTTAACCGGTGCTTTGAGACTGGCTAATTACATCCCAAACCAGTTTGTGTGGCAACATGAAACTGATCTCTAATCTGATGGCGTTTGATGGCTAAAAATAGTGAGCTTCCTACAGTTTCTCTAACAACACCGAATATTCATAGCTGACCGGTGGCCAGCCCTGTTCAGTGTTGTCAAACAAACTCTTCTTGGAAACAGTAATTGTCCCTGATTGCATCAGTCACTCACTAAACAAACTTTGGGGACACAGAGGAATGTCTCAGCAATGTGAAACTAAACTTTGGCATAGATTCGTTCTGACACTGGGCCTCTCATGTTAGAAGTGGATTTGTAAAGCTATGCTTGCCTGTCTGTTATCAAAATAGCTTGTGAATCAAATATTAATGAAACTTGTAGAAAGTAATCATTGGGTGTACATATACAGCTGAATAACTTTTAGAGTCCAAATCAAGATAGTTGCTACAGCCAAGTGACCTTAAAAACACAACAATAACTATAACTTGGTGAATTTTACAGATATTTACCTAAACTTTGGTATGGTAGTAGTTGAGACTGATCTCCAACACATGTTTCAGCACTAACAGGTTGTCCTACATCTATGTTTAAAATTTTGCCATTAACTAATTAGAGTAAACTCTGTACGCAAAATATATCATGAACCACTGGAGAGAATTTAGTGAAATTTTCAGAAAATAATCCATTGATGTACCTCTGCGACTGATTAACTTTTGGAACCAACCCAATTCAAGATGGCTGCCACAGTCAACTGACCTTAAAAAACACAAAAATGGGTTTAATTCGTTCAAATTTATACTAAATCATGTGTAAAATTTTGGTGTTGTTGTAGCTGAGAGTTGCTTACATTGAGTACTCCAAGGGCCATTCACCCAAAAAATCTTTGCCTAAAACTGTAGCATTAACTGCTGGAGTAAACCCTGTTTGTTTGTTAACAAATTATCTCATGCTCCTCTGAGCATATTTTAATGACACTTTCAGATCATTAGATGTACATCTATGAACGACTGGTTAGCTTTTGCTGTAGTTCAAAGGGGGTTGCCAGAACTAATTGATATTAGCCAACACAAAAATAGTTATGACTCAGCCAGTTTTACAGATCTTGAGCTAAAATTTGACATGGTAGAAGTTGAGAGTCATTCACAACACATACTCTGAGCGTTAAATGTCACAGTTTTGTATGAGCATATGCATAATGTTTTTTTTTAAGATTTAAGACCAAAATGATTTTGTTATTTCGCAACATAAGATGACCTTAGTCTAAAATGCAGGTGTTATGCATTCCTTCAAGGAATGCTAGGCCTTTAGTTTACTTGATTAAAGCTTAGAATTTATTTGTAGTTATAATGTAAAAAAAACAAACATTTGTTATCATTTGTTTAAATAAGTTTAAGATAAATTTCAACTCTACCAGCTTGTATTGATACTAAAAAAGGTTATGAATCATAGGATGGTAAACCTGTGATACCTGACACATTCTCAAAAACCAGAAAGGTATTTTTAGCCAAAATGGAAACATAGCTGACATATTTCCATCTGCTGATATTGCAGTATCAGTAAGCTGATCAAATTTGACTCCATTTAGTTGTCACCTGCTGAATTTAAATGACAACCAATCAGTTTTTAAGTAAGTTCTTGATTATCTAATCTTTTTTCCAATTCTCTCGGCTATCAAATTCATCTGAAGCTGCTAATGACATGGAGCGTTTTCGCCAGTTTTAGCGTTTTACACAGGTGTGCAGAAGCTTCATTTTGACAAGTGTAGTTGTCTAAAAGTCCTGGCACGTTCACAGGGATGTTCCCACACAAGTGTGAAAAACGTCACTGTAAGAATTTGACAGAATATGTAGCAATGTTTAAAACATGCAAGAAATGTGGTCTTTTAGCTTTTTAGTAATGAGAAAAATGTAGACTGAAACTTTTCTTTGCGGAAAGCAATAAACGCCTAAAGGCAGAACCGGTGCTCCTTGTGCACTAAAATGAGCTGACAAAGCTTCTTGGATTCAATGTTTACACCTCTAACAAAGAGCCTTGAGGTGATTCGTGGCAAATAAGGATTCTGATGGAGTTTACCTGGATTAACCCCAATTTGTCTGTGCTGTTAGGGGTGAACGTTCCTCCTGTAGGAGGAAGTTCCTTGGCTCTCACCCTTTCACCTGTGGGTGAGGCTTCCTCCCAAGCTGTGAAGGGGGAGGCTTCTCTGCTCATGGAATCCCAGCAATGATTCACTAAGCTTCCTTGGTCTAGAGAAACATAATATCCTCTTCTCGCTTTGCCTGATCCGAGCAACATTTTACACTCCTCCTCCTCTCTCACCTTAGTCAGAGATCCATTCCTTTTAACTCAGTGAGTCACAAGCAAATCCGCAGATATAGATGGCCCGTGTGGGCAGATGGTGCCCCCCATTCTCAATTGCTGTTATTGCAACTATGAGGTTCATCCAGCCATCTTTAAAGGCTTTTATAAAGAAAACTCCCCCATGTTGTCCTCGTTGTAAAATGTGCTTCACATGAATTGTCTACCTTGTGAAGTTAAAATTCAAATGCAGCAGCTGAAGTGCTACAGTGAGCAGCTACCACTGTTTCTACAAAAATAACCGTAACTCTATGTAAACATCAAATAGATGGCAAAGTAAAAGTTTAGAAAGAGTGATTGCATGAACTGCTATGAAATCTTTGAAACTTGATTTTTTTTTTTAAAGATGGACAGGAATCCACTTTTGGTCTTGGTCCTGCTCAGACTAGCCATTAGCTCATCAATCCAGCCCTAATTAAACTCTATGTCTCCAAACTGAGGTCATTCAATGAGCTAGTTTCAGCAGGAAATACAGTATATTAATTGTTCATAACTTTTTCATAGTGCCCCAATTCAAATGATATGAATTATCACTATTTTAACATCAATCTCCAGCACACAATGCAGATAAAGTATCCATGTATGCATTAAAAAAATGCACAGGCTCACACCCATAATGAACATTCTGTACATGCCCCTTTGTACACTTCATCTAGAAGGGATCAAGGCTTAATGTTCAAAGACTTCACACCCAATCCGGACTTTACTGCTGAACTTGAAGAGGCTAAAGGTCTAAAGAAAGGAAAGGGTGCAACCCTTAGACAGAAGGTGTGAGAGGCATCCTTCTTTAAAGGAAACATATGGAGGATTTTTAGGAGGAAACCATCTTCTCCGCTGGGTGAAACAAAGGATGTGGACAGGAAGTCTAATTACTTTGAGAATGTAAGAGATTTTTTTACATTCTTTGAGTCAGCAAGTATCTATCTTAAAAAGTGTCTTACATTTCTTTGTAGAGTGTGTTTTAGAAGTAATAAATATTTCAAGGCATTTTTTTTATTTGGAAAATAAAAAGTGGAGAGCACTTTCACATTAGTTACTGGTTTTGTCCTCCATTTAATATTGCCAGTGAGGGCTGGTTGATTTGAAAAATGTACTGAACTACTATTTTACTATTTTGTTTTTGCTATTTTTGCTAAGATTACATCCATCTTTCCTGCCATTTATTTATTTCATCGGGGGGGGCTTCTTTTTCCTGTCGTGATAGTTCACATTTACTTGGCTGACTGTATTTTGTCAGTTTTTGAAGAAAACTGATGTGGGCAGAAAGTAACAAGGGAACCGAGTTACAAAAAGTACTCCCACCCCGCAAAGCAATTATCAGTTTCTACAAATAGTTGCATTGCCATGTTTTATTTACTTTATATGTCAAATAGTCTGATTCGCCCACGGGTAAATGAGAGGGCATTTAATTAGTATGTCCAGGGGTTTTTCCTGCCTCCCACCTGGTGAAATAACAGATAAAGCTTCAGCTGCTTGTGATGTGTGGTCAGGTGAGCAATGCGGGGACTATAGTGTTATTAATAATGTGGGTTTCAGTCACGATAGCTGACAGCTGTATAGTTCTGGTAAGCTTCAGGGTACTATTAACTGATTCAGTGGGTTTATTTGGCATTTGTTGCATTAAGAATAAATTAATAAAAATGCCTTGCTTTCACACAGCAGCATAGTGGTTAGAGCTGTCGCCTCCCAGCAAGAAGGTTGCAGGACTCCAGGTACTCCGGTTTCCTCCCACAGACCAAAAACATGCATGTTAGGTTCATTGGTAACTCTTAAAATTGTCCC
>JAOXNZ010000001.1:20830004-20843811 GCA_028566095.1 Kryptolebias brasiliensis | reverse complement strand
TGTGGCCCTGCGATGGACTTGCGACCTGTCCAGGGTGTCCCCCGCCTCTCGCACAGTGACTGCTGGAAATAGGCACCAGCTGCCCGCGACCCGGAATGGAGAAGCGGTTAAAGAAAATGGATGGATGGACTTTCCCACATATATTACTTTTTTTAAAATCCAGACATTCTCTACTTGTGATTATCAAAAGGTAAAAACTAAAAAGTTAAACTAAAACTGAACTGACTAATTTCATTCAGGTGTCTTTTTAAAGGCAAATTATTTCACTGGAAGTAATATTCACTTCCTCTGTAGATCACAATTTGAAGTGTCTCTGAGTAAAACACAATTGTCTATTTTTTCTTAGTATACCATTAACAGATCTCCTATTTCTTTCTCTTAAATAGCTTTAAAAGCCAGAATGTAGGTACGAGAATGCCTTTGCAAGACTAGGAAGCAGATGTATATTTAAATTAATTTTACACTCCAAGGTATAACAATAAAAAAAAAAATCTCCAAGTTTTAACTTTCTACATCCTGTTCATCTGTTCTCTTCCCTTTCACAAACTGTTCCTGTGGTAGAATCTTAGGTTGCCATGGAGACCGAATCACCCACATGTCTCGTCATGAGGAGCCTCTTATCCATGACAACACAGCTGTTTCCTCTTTCCTTCACATTTGGTGCATTGCTCATCAATTTGCATATTCTTCACAAGACTCGAATCAAAGGGGCTTTGGCGAGCACAGCATCCTGCCCAAACTGCTAAAGACCTTCACCATTACTGCCGCGATGAATGGAGCTCTGAACTGTCACTTAGCAGCACACCTACATGTTCACAGATGCATCTGAAAGAATCCTTTCAAAGGGAGCGTTGATAAAGCAAAAGAAACGTGATTTGATTTGTCGGTAGTGGAATTTACACCTCTATGTCTTTTTGTTCTCCCTTTCTGGGGGATTATAGCCACATTTTAAATTTTGTTTAAATATTAATGTCCAGCTCTGTCTTCACTACAGTGTCATCTTTACAAATATGGGCATTTCCGCAGGTGCTGTTGAACACAACGAGCCATTCAAAGAAGCAATCTTACGTGAAACGTGAGTGCGCAGCATGACGCAGGTTCTGATTTTATACATATATAAATATATATACAAACACCTACACACGAAAAGATACTACGTCTGACTACAGAGAGAAAGGAAATGCTTTGCCCACTCACTGCTACTCTGCCATGAAAAAGTGCTGCAAATATTTACAAAAAGGATCGGAGCACAAGCCAACCTGCCAGGTTTTTACAGCGTAAAGTTTTGGCAGCTTTTCATGCTGACTTTAAACTGATAAATAGAGGGCTTTGAGGAAACCTTTTTCTTTTTTTTACATATAAAGCTCTTAACTGCTCAATCTTCAGGTGATGTTATACTCAGCATGGGTTCTTTTTTTCCTAGGGTTTCTAGACAGGGAATGGAAGGCAGACCTCTCTGCTGTCAGGTTTTGTTAAATCAGATCTCAGTCTGAGTTCTGGAGGCAGACAGCCTCTCAGCTCAAGACCTTTCTTTTCAATAAAGCTCATAGTTAAGGTTTAGCTGTGGTACAAGTACACAAATCACTTCTCTACTTTCTCTCATTTGAAGGTTTTTACTGAATGCCATTACAGCAATAGTTCAGATCCTTTGAAATTGGGCTGTGTGGAACGGTTGCAAGCAATTAGAATCTTACCTGTCGTAGATAGCTCTTTGAACGGCCTCAGTTTGGAGAAACAGAGTTTAATTCTCACTGGACTGATGATCTAAGCGGAGTCCATGTAACCACTAAACTATAGAATTCTGTGGCTATTTGCAAATAGTGGCAGCAGCAGCTAGCTGTAGCACTTCCAATGCAGCCATAAGCAGGAATGTCATAACATTTCTGCTAGATTGACTATGTAATACAAAATTGACAGCAGTGTAAAAGTTTATAGGACAACAGCTGCACTATGAAAGTTTTGAGATTAGAGCTGTTTAATGGCAACGTCTGCCCTGGTCTTGGCCCTGCTCAGACTAAATGTGAGCTTGTGTGGTCAGAAGTAATATATACTTCTGAATATTCAAACTGAGTCGGTTCAAAGAGCCGTCTACAACAGGTGAGATAAAAATTTATCATAACACCTATACAAAACTCCACTTAAAAGATTTGAACAAGACTTTGACTCTTAGTTTGTGCTTTTTGCTACAATCTACTGGTTGTCTACAGAGCTGCATGGTTTTTATTTGGGGTTACTTGACTGACCACCCAATGTTTTATCATGTTGTCATTTTCTCTGTCAGCAATCCTCCATGAGTCCAGTTTTGTAGGAGCTGTCTTCCTGCTAAAAAGGAGTTTTTGCCTTCCACACTCACTGAGTGCTTACTCAGCTGGAATCTATCAATGTCTTTATGTAAAGTGCCCTGAGATGACATATTTTTGTAAGCTGGAGCTTTACAAATAAAAGTGAATTAAATTTTGAAACATAAGTGTCTCCATACGCATGCATCACGTGCTACATAAAGCGGCCCAATGAAAAATGGACCCTGCTGCGTTGTGCTGTAGAGCTCTGTAAGGGGCCGATTAGGGCTAATTTCCAGACTCCGAGCTGATGCATGTCTCAAACTCCCTAACCTCAACATCTGCTGAGGAGACATATCAGATGCCCCACAGATTAGAGAAACTTGTGTTCCAGCTCCCAACAGCTGAATTAAACCAAAGATGATGTGTGCTGCATGAGAGCTGATTTAATGACATATCTCTCAATCATTCTACCATGTGGGTCGGAACACTTAGCAGGGAATAAAATCTCCCAATGTTCTCAAATTGTCTGGTTTACAGACTTAAACCAAATAATAATGAAGTAGAACAGTTAAGAGGAAGACCCATAATCATAATCAAGCTTTTCTCTTGAGGCTGCTGTTGTGTTCTACCTTTGTTGGTATCCAGTGAGGGACAGACTCAGAATGTTTGAAAATCATCAAGGCACAGCACTTTCTTCGGTTGATGTTCAGAAATGTTTAACCTACAGGGGATATCTGTGCGGTTCAACAAATCCATGAAATATGTAATGCAATTGCAAGTGTGCAAGTGCACTTTAGAGATTATTTTATTCATTATTATCATTATTCCTATTAATAGGTTGACAAAGTCTACATTTTTGTGCTTGTCTAATTTAACGTCAATTTTAAGACAGATAGAGTCTTGAACAAATTCATTGGAATTAATACTGAACAGCCCACTGCTCACATGTCAAAGGGCCAAAGTGTCAGGGGGTGTATTTGTCTAATAAGGGAATCCATAACAATCTTAAAAATTATTGAAATTCATAACTGAATTACTAGCAATGAAGATGTAAACATCTGCCAAAATGAGACAGAGATTATTACAATGTTGACAGTGCTCACGAAATATTGAAAAAAGATAAACAAGAAGCAAAACAATGAAAAAGAAGAGAAATTATATTTTCTGAAAATTCAGTGTGAATGAGTGTTGAATGGAATAGGTGAAATTTGCTGAAGAAGCTGACTCCTTAAAGCTAAAAGAAGCACAACCCTAGCTAAAGCTAAAAGAAGCACAACCCTAGCTAAAGCCCAAAAGTAGCACATTTCACGCTAAAAGTAGTGAAACACTAACTAAAAGCTATAAATGGTAGCTAGAAGCTAAAAGTAGCAAAAGGCCAGCTGAAAGTAGCAAAAAGCTATCTAGTAGCAAAAAACTTGCTAAAAACTAAAGGAGCAATGTTTTTTGAAGGAATTAAAGAAATTTCAATGTATTTCTATTACAAATATTTAAAAATAAAGTTAAATATTTTTGAAAAGTACAAATGTTACAAAAACCAAAAGTCATAGCACCCATCTCTAAAATGAGCTGAATGTTTGGGTATATGAATGGCTAAAATAGCCCAAAGTATGCAGAAGTGGTTAGTTTGCAAAACAAATGTACAGAAAAATTAAAAACAGGAAAACAATAGTAGGACTGCTGAATCAGCACTCAAACTATGAAACAAAACATTAACTAAATATGACTGAAACAGTACAAATACAATGAAAGGGCACAAAGAAGTGCAAAACAAGCCAAATGTGTCCAAAAAAAAAGTTAAATCAGACAATAAACATTTTGCAAGCACAACCAATAAATTAGGCACTACACAGGAGAGGGACACAGAAACAGATTAAATATACTAGCTAAATGATCACATTTGGGACAAATAATAAACACACAATGACAGAATTGCATCAAATTGCAAAACATCTTTGTATATTACATTTTTAGGAACAAACAGCATCCACAAACTATATCTGTCCAGGTTATTTCTGTTTTGTCTGGTTCAGGTGAGATGTACTTATCCCTGGTAGGAACAGTGGGTTTGTCCTCAGAAGGCCTTTGTTTCATAATCTCTCCATTCCTCTAACATTCAGTTGTAAAGATGTGCTCTTAAAAGTACTTCAGAATCTTTTTCCCCTTAGAATCAGACAAAATGACACTTCCACTGCAGCTGTGACACTAATAGCCTCAGTGTATATACCCACGGTTACTAATGCACACTTGACATCCAAGAAAAAAAAAAACCTCTTCAGAGTCTGAATGGGTGCATTTAGAATTAGACAAATTCATCTTTTTAGGAACTCACTTACAATTTCCCATTTTGTGCATAAACTAACCCACTGTTTTTCAGAAAAAAATGGGACAAGGATGAGAAAAATGATCTCAGAGACTGAAACTTTTTTTGTGTTTCAGCCCCACTTTGTTTTCTCAGTTTTATGCCCACAAATAAGTAAACAAGTTTTGTTTTCCCTACGGGATAACAATATTATAACAAAATTATAACGGGATTTTTACGTCACCTTATAATACGATGTAAAGCATATGTCTAAAAAGGTCTAATATTTAAACAAGGTTACCATTTTTTTCTAACTTAGGTGTTTTTTATTTAGTTAAAATGTATTAATCGTATGTTTAAAGTCATGTCTTGATTAGGTTTATATGATATTTTGCAGCAGCTGTTGAGTATATGGTGAAATCCACATTTAACAAATCAGCTTGTATATGTTATCTATCAACAACATCAACCTGAACTTGATTTATTCTCACAGGCAAAGTTAGCCTTTGCAGCTTAATTTACTTTACTAATAAACTGCTTACATCAATCTATTTTTACTTCATTTTGAAGAACTGTATGAACACAGATAATGTGCAATAACCTTTTCCGGATTTCGTGGAAATTGTAGTATTTGAAAGAAAGCGCATCATCTTGTATATATTTCAGATAAATAATCCAAACTTCAAAACAGCAACGTCCTTCAGGAAGGGTTGTTGAGGCTGCAGAGGCTGCTCCACAGCTGCTGACTGTTTATCTGAGCTTAAACACTGGACACCAAAACACACAAACTTGTGTGAGTGCACACCATGGAGTTTTCCCCTGATTCACCCGGGAATAATCAACAATAACATGCACTCAGGGTTCACTTCGCAAGCCTGAGGAGGGGGAATAATAACATGGAGAAAATGGATAATGCAAAGCTGAGTCATGAGCAACCCAAAGCTGTCACACATTGCCACCTGGTGGTTGTATAATACTGTATGGCGATAATGTCTACAACTGTTCATGAGTACACAGTGAACTATGTTACAGTTGGCTTAACAAGCATTCAGAACACATTCAGAGTCATCACTAGTTATCTCTTTATTCTTTAATTTTTAGTTTGAATCAAACTTTACCTGTACTCTAGTGCTCAACATGTTTTTTTTATCCTATTTCTTTTAAATATTGAATCTGTTCATTCACAGTTTAATTATTTTCCTCTGTTTTATACATTATTCATATCTCTTGTTTAATATTCTACAATAATTTTGACATTCTACAATATTTTCCCACTAAACAGTAAAGATGTTTTCAGTACATGATTGCATATCCACCTCCTAACATGTGAAGGCATGCTCCGTTTATCATCAATTTATGCTCAATGAACATGGAGCAGATGTGTTCGTTTAGGCTGAAAAATAATTGATTATTATCAAGTTATTATTCTTGCAATGCACAGCATGGCACATCAGCTGAGTGGGCCGTTGCACAGCCAGTGTAGGTGTGGGCCAGTGTTAATCAGCAGCTTCCGTTTTGCACCGTAACAATGGATTGTGACCCTTTGTAGCTCGCCTCCCTGCAACCTACGTCAGAGGATAACTTGTTGACCTGACAGTTTTGTGCATTAGATAAGGGACCACATCTTCCTGACTTCATTGTTCTGTAAAATTGAGCATTGTTATTCATAAATTAGCCACAGTAAAATGAAAGAAGAAAGACAAATAGTGAGAATAATTCCTATTCTACTACACTTATTACTAGGGACACACTGATCTGGAAGTGTGAGCCTTTATTACAATACCTTGTAAAAGTATGACTATATATAATTATCCATACAAATGTATCAAAAAACTCAACTAAGCTCTCTTTTATGTGCAATATCAACAAAAGAAAAAGAAAAATGAATGCCTTTGATTAGATTGCAGTTTATGAAAATCTACATTGTGTATGCGTTAAAAGTTGTTTAACTTTATTATGTTAAGTTTGGGGTGTTTTTTTTTAGTTTAGGTTAGCTCAGTTGCTTTTAAAGACATGCCAGTCCACACTAGCATAGTAATTTAACATAAATTAAACATAAATTGCTTGTGATTCTTTCAGCATGCACGTCACAGTAGATATTTTCCATCTTGGTGGGATTCCTCCCTGCAAAAAACACAAAAGTAAAGCTCAAATCGTGTGTAAGCTGTTGAAATGAAAAATGCATCTGGTTTATTTTCTTTAGTAGTACTGCTGAAGCTACGTTCATTAAGTATGCATTGAGTCAGACCAGGTGCCAGATAACAGCTGACACCCTGTGGTCAAACCTATGCACCCTTTCAAACTCACCATAAATACCCATGAAACGTTTTTAAGAGCTTGATGTTTGAAACAAAAAAGCAAAAACAGTGATAGAAAATAAGAAAAAAAGGGTTGCTGGTTAGAAGGCAGACTGAAGTCATGGAATAATCAGATGCAGCTCATCTGTTAACTTATATCCTCACCTGCTAAAACTGTTAACTTGAATTTTTCATATGAAATGATAGTAATTAAATTTGATGAAGACTTTTAAAGCAGGAAAGAGGAGAGTGAGTACATTCAGCAGCCTATGTACAGTATATCTCTTCATGGAGCTATTTTGCCCCCTGCTGGCCTGTATTAGAAAACAACATTTTGAAAAGGTGACTGACTACATTTTAGGGGGGGATCACTTACTATAACATCACATTTCCAAAACATTTCTTTTAAAGCAAAGGAAGGGCCATTAACTGCCATAGTTACAACAGCTTTTCAACTAGAAACTGACATCAGCAAACAGAATTTAATATACTTGAACTCTCTTTAAATATTACAGAACTAGTTTCATTAAATACATGGAAACAGTATCACCTCATGTTTTGGTTTTAGACCAATTAGTTTACACACAAGGAACTAAAATACAGTCCTCCTGGCCTTATTACAATATTAAGCAAAACATCTTGAGTCATCCCTCATTTTTAAAGTAAATTTGGCTTCAGAGTCAAACTTTCTGGTAAACTTTTAAAGTGTCTCCAAAGCTTTGTTTTCCCTTCTTCTTCTTTTAAAGATCTCAAAGTTTTTCTCTGAAAATTCGCTGCTTTTAAAAAAAAACATGCATTTCTCAGGCTGGTTCTTACCTGTTCATTTTCAGAGTGGGATTTTTTTTATTTGTAACTACCCATTTTTATACTTGTAATAAGGCCAAATGACAAGCTACACCTCTAGTTATTTTTATCCTCAGCCACAGTGAGCAACTATTAGGTTCAACAAGTTGCAACAAAAACAATAATGTCGGTAAAAGGAGCTTTACAGATGTTTAAAGTGTTGTGGTGTGTTCAAGGACCATTCTTATTGGAATATTCCAGCAAACTGCAAGTATTACCATTGTCGTCGATGTGATGTTTGGAGCAGAGAAAACATTTGAGTCACGTTCGCGTGACTCTCTTGTTAAATTTTCATCCTTAGATTTAACATTTATGAATTATTACCGTTAGTCTGAGCAGCGGTGGGTTTTGAGCGGTGTCACGACTACCACCGTCACCTGGATCTCTGATTGGCTCAGAGCTCACATCCGGGTACTGCGCCAGACCGAGCTCATTAGCTAAAGGTACCAATATGGCGGAGGTAAGAGGGAAAACAGGGAAGAAGCAATCGATCTTTAATCGATATTTTTTCCATTTGTGTGGTTTATTTTTTATTTTTATTGTATCGATTGAAAAGATTATGGGTTTTTCCGCGCGTGTAGCGTGTTTGGTGTCATAATTGTGCGCTTTATTTCTTTAAAATATGCTTTAATGTCCGGACTGATCCTTCACTGTGAGGCCTCTCTGCGCTCTCAGCTGCTTCGCCGAAGCGGCTCTGTAAATTGATACGTAAATTTAACGTTAGCTTGCCGCTTAAGGGAAATAACCCGAGTTTTTCGCATTTGTGATTGATGGGAATTTATTTTCACCATTAAGGCTAAATCGGCGGCGTGTGTATCCGAGAGAACATCTTGCTCTGCCAATTACAGCGCGATTTGAACGGAATTAATGTTTACATTTTGTCGATGCACGGCGTTAACATTTAGGCCAGGGGTGGCCAACCCTGGTCCTCGAGGGCTACTATCCTGTATGTTTTACTTGTTTCCCTGCTCCGACACACCTGGTTTGAATCAGTGGGTGATTAACAGGCTTCTGCAGAACAAGAAGAGGTAATTTAACCACGGAATCAGGTGTGTTGGAGCAGGGAAACAAGTAAAACATGCAGGATAGTAGCCCTCGAGGACCAGGATTGGCCACCCCAGATTTAGGCTGTAGGTTAGCTCGCCGGCTAACAAACTGTCTCAGGAGGCAACACTGCACAGATTGAGCTGTTCCTGTCTACATTCATCTAATTTAACTTGCATTATAGGGGGAGAAGATCCCAATTCTTCAGTTCAAGTCTAAAATTTGTTTATCATTTTGCTTATTTCGCACCGCAGCCAACACATAACGATGTAACACCAGGTTTTGTGACCTGATTAGGGTTTCAAAAATTGTTTAACATGTATTTTGATCGCTGAAGGCAAATGTGCTTATTTTATTGCTTTTTACATGTAAAATAAGCACACTTCTAGAGCAAAACTATATCGATGTTTTAAGGATTTTGTGACCTGTCAATAAAATGTCAGAAACATTTGATCAAATATTGTCTTTTAAGTGCTGCAGTGTTTTACTTAGTTACAACTTTATAAGAATTTGGCCTAATTACACATAAACAGTGTTTTGTCTGTTAAACCTGTTTGTTAAACTTATGAAGTCAATGTTTATGACAAGTACAGCTGAAATCCTTACAGTGTTCAGCTCATTTATAGGTAGCAGGATCTTAGGAAACAAAGTTTTTACGTCAGTTTTATGATTGTTATTACTCTACGTGGTATTTATTTTTCAGTTAGATAAAACCCCATTTTAACAATTACTTTTTATTGCATTTTCAGGCTTCTCTAGGAAGTTCAAGTCCAGGTAAGAAAATAATGAGTATTTTTTGTCTACTGTTTAAGCTGCTAAAAGGCGCGATGTTTTTAAAAGAATAAATTTGCTTTACTTAGAGGAAAATGTTATCTTTATTTTGTTATTAAAGAAAATACGGTTCTTAAGTTGAAAGATCGACATTAAATAATTACTTATGTTTTGTGTGCGTCTTTTTAAGTAGAAATGTTTAAATTTCAGTCTAAACAAACGTTGCCCTCCCACTGAGATTTTTCTTCTTCTTGCTCTTCCATCAGTTGGCTCTTTATCGTCAGAGGACCATGATTTTGACCCAACCGCAGAAATGTTAGTTCACGAGTATGATGACGAGAGGACTCTGGAAGAAGAGGAGTCTTTGGAAGGCGGAACGAATTTCAATTCTGAACTTGCAGATCTGGAGAAGGTAATCTAATACAATTCTTTTAAAAAACAACTTTTGTTTACCCGTGTAGGTGTATATGTAGTTATATATAATTTTACTACTAGGAGTGAGTTGAAGTGAACAATTTTCATTGTTTTGATCTTGTCTCACTTGTAAAAAGCTTTCAGTAAAACTTGACTAATGTTTTTGAAGTTGTTTTTTTTTTTTTTTTTTTTATATGTCTGAGCACTTCTGTAAACCTAAATTTAAAAGAAATCTGCATACCTTTTTCCAGATTAGACTTGTTGGAGTGAACAGTAAAAATGGACATCGTGTTTTTTTTCTTCCCCCCCCTTCAGGAAGGGAACATGCCTTTGGGGGAACTTTTGGCTAGTTATCGCTACGAAGCTTCAGCGGGCTCCAATATAGACAGTTCCTCTGGAGACCTGACTGATGAGTTGCCTGACATGACATTGGATAAGGTAAGTACCTGCTGGTGTGTGAATGGTACTAAGTAGATGTGTAATAAACAGTTAAAAGTGAATCTTATTTATTGTGGCTTTGGAGCACATTGACCACCTTTGGTCCAGCACAGCATCGAATAGAAATACATTTTTTTTTCAGGAGGAAATAGCTAAAGATCTGTTGTCTGGGGATTATGAGGAGGAGACCCAGTCCTCAGCTGATGATCTGACCCCCTCGGTTACCTCCCACGAGACCACTGATTTCTTCCCACGAACACTTCGATGTAAGTGAGAGGATACAAATTCTAAAAGTACTCTGAGCATCTTAGAGTGGAAATTTGTTTCTGTGATAGAACTGTAACTGTTTATTTTTTTTCATGCCTTTTGTTGTCATTTGTAAGACTCAGAAACTAAAATTAATTATTTTAGAAATTTAAAAATTTCTAAAAAAAAAAAAAAACAAAGCTGTCCAAAACATTTGGGGAATTGGCCTTTAGAAATACCTTTTGAAAGATTCTGTAAATCAGGTTTTTAAAGTGTCTTTTTTTTTTTTGCAGCCAATACTATCTCTGATGGTGACAAAGAGTCAGAATGTGATGAACTTGGTCCAAGTCCAGAAGACTCCAGAAAGGTAAATGTATTTTATTATAAATTACCTAAAGGGAAATAGATTACTTGATGTTTTGCATTAAACATTATTCAGTCTTTTCTTTAAACATACTGTTTTTTTTTTGTTTTTTTTCTTTTATAGGAAATCATGGTGGGAACAGAGTACCAAGCAGAGGTTCCTTCTTGCCTCTGTCACTACAAAGATGGAGAGAAAGGTGACTGCTGCTTTTATATTTTCAGTGTATAAGTATAATACATTGTTTACCACAGCTGCCTGCAGTGTTGTCATCTATTCAATAAACCCTAGATAATGTGGGAAAGATGTTTATTCTCCACTCATGCTGTTTCAAACAGTGTATGAAGATGAAGATGAGTTACTATGGAGCCCAGATGGTCTGTCGGAAAATAAAGTCAGGAGTTTCCTCTCTGAAATATTGGTGCGGACAACAGATGAGAGGACAGGATATGACAAACCAGGGACGCATGTTCGAGACGATGAGCAGGTAAGTCGTGTCTTCATTTGTCAAGCTTTTGCTGATGTCATAAATCAATAAGTAGGATGTTGGTAAATCTGTAAGATTGTTTCTTTTCTGGCAACTACTGCATCTCATAGCAGTTTGTCCCAAAATGGTTTTATCACATATCTTTAAGTTATAGTTTCTAATGTGGTCTAGTGTCTTTGGTCCAATAATTTTCTTTCCCATTTAGGCTTTGTTTGAGCTTGTGAGAAGCAACTACAACACCCGTGAAGCACTAGAAAGATACTGCAGTCGTGTAAAGTCCTCAAAAGGTAAGGAAACAGATTTCACTTTGTGTAGCTTTGGGTTGAAGAAAGAGCACACAGGAAAGAAAAAGCTGAACACAAGTCTCCAGATTATAAATAATGACTGACAAGTGATGTTAATGCTACCAGAGGAGTATAGCTGTGAAATACTTGTACAGATTTCCATTTTCTGGAGTACAATGAGGTATATATGTGTGCATGTTCATACTTTGTTTAGACTGGATTTCACTTCAAAGGAAACATGATACTACTACTGCAAATATTTTCTTCACTCAGTTTACTAACAGTAATGTGAAAATATAGTCATGACATTAAATCAACTCAAAAAAACGACAGACAGCAACCACCCTTCACTAGAAGGCATTTACTCCAGCAGAGGCAAAACCAGAGCAAAGAACATTATGACGGACCCCATCCACCCACCCACCCATCCATTCATCATGTAGTCTGAGGACTACAATATTCCTTCTTCAAGCTGTCAGACATGATGAATGACAAGTAAATCTGATTATGACTGAAATGATCAACATTACCCACCTAATGTGGCAAAAAAATGCCAGATTTTAAACCTTTCTGAACGATCAAGTCTTAAAATTATTCTGTTCTCAATACAGAACAGAATAATTTTCATGTTTTGCACTTTCTAATTTTTTGTTTTATTATTATTTTAGTGAAATATACCAAATTCAGCTGAATTGACTTAAGTTGAGGCTAAATTAAAATTTACAGATCACTTCTTCACCACTGCTGTGGGGGAAAAAAATACATTTTTGCATTTTCATTTCAGATAAATCCCCTCCGTGGTCAGAAGAGGAATGCAAGAACTTTGAACATGCTCTGCAGATGTATGACAAGAACTTTCACCTCATTCAGAAACACAAAGTGAGTCTTGTGATTTGATTTAAATATTTACAAGCATAAAACTATGTGTACAAAAGTGAAAACTTCCATTTTTTGTCCTCTCAGGTCACAACACGAACAGTAGCAGAATGCGTAGCGTTTTATTACATGTGGAAGAAGTCGGAGCGCTTTGATGTCTTCGTACAGCAGAATCGCTTCGGGAAGAAAAAGTACAGCAGCTATCCTGGTGTAACGTAAGTGGAAGGAATTCTTTTCGCACAGAATTGTGCAAAATTTCATGTTTTAATGTGAAAAAAATTTAAACGGTGTGGAAGAAACAATCACTCTTACTTGAATGTTTATTTGCAGAGACCTGATGGACAGACTAGTAGATGAAGCAGAAGGTCTGGCGGAGGACAGCAGCTCTTCCTCTGTGTGTTCAGGAGCAGGTGGAGGAGGGAGGATGGAGTCTACTACAGAACAGCAGCTCAGCCTGCTGAACTCCATCACTGCCAGCGACCTCACAGGTTAGTATGAGCCTTGGCTCTGCGGTGACAGAAAAATGTTGAGAAATACTAAATCACAATCATTTGCTGTTATGCTTGTTTCAGCTTTGAGCAACACTGTAGCTACAGTATGCACCCCTGCAGAGGTGAGTTGCTTGGACTCCTACAGCTTTCCTCCTCTGGAAAGTCTCCATCGTGGATCCCTGAACCACGACGAGTCCCTCGGGTTCCCTTCCAATGGTGCAGACCCCGACTGCCTGAACATGCTCGACGCCGGCTTCTACCACTCAGACCTGGGGCAGCTTGGAGGAGTGTGCGTCAACAAGGACTGCGAGCGCCCCTCCAAGAGACTCAAAATGACACTGCCCGACTCCTTCATCAACGACGTTTCATCAAACCTCGGAGTGGACTTCGAAACTCGACGAACGACGACACATCACCATCGAATCACTGGCGCCAAAATGGCTGTGTCTGTCACAGACTTTGGGAGCTTAGCCGGCAGCGGTGAGCCCAACGGGTTTTTCGGAGCACACGCACGGCACCACACGCAGCATACTGCAGCACTTCAGTCAGAGTGATCTTCCTCGTCTTCTTCTTCAGATCTTCCCTTTTAAAACTTTTTTTTCTGCTTGTACATAAGACTGATCTCACTGGAAAATCTGATTTGTTTAAATTCTATTATATATATATCTATATAT
>JAOXNZ010000001.1:20816849-20827708 GCA_028566095.1 Kryptolebias brasiliensis | reverse complement strand
AGAAATGTACATAAACATTGCTGTTTTTTGTTTGTTTTTATTTTTCTTTTGTTAAACATTATTTTGTATTTTCTGTTGTACTTTAATACCTTGTGTACAGATCCAGAAATAAAGCTCTGGAAAAAGTTCTCAGATGATTGCATGCTTTTTTTATTACAGATGTAAAAACAATTTCTTTGACAATTGAGTTTTTGGTATAAGATTACAGTGTTTTACAAACCAACAGCTTTTTCAAGTCATTTCAAGAATTTGAGGGACTATTTCCAGTAAATGCAATTGTCAGTAATTTATAACTTGACCTAATATCTTTTGCCATGGAAATTATCTCAGCTCATAATTCTTATACATTGTAAGTTTTTGATTAGTTTGAAATGCTCTGGTTAAAAGTTGGGGGACAGGAGTCATGAAATGTGCTCAAATAAAGCTAGGCATAAACATTTATTTTGTAAAACTGAGCACATTTATGATGATTGTTCAGTTATGTGTAGTCAAATTGTTTATCCCAAGCAAATAGGAAGAATGTTTTAAGGACCTGGTTAGAAAATTACCAGAATCAAATTTACTACAATGATCTTATTTGGTTGTTCCTGACTTTTGTCTTCTGAGAGGAATGGGTAGAGTCATAAAGTCTTCGGCCAAAATCACCTCTACACTGCTGTCCCGAAGCTCTTCTTCAGCCTGCCTCTTCAGTGCGGACACATCCTCGTCTCCCTCCTTCTGTAAGGAGCTGGGTTTGTACCGCTGACTGAAGTGATACAAGACCAGCCTCCGAGCACAGCAGGCCCGAGCCACAGCTGCTGCCATCTCAGGTGTGCTGTGTCCGTGCTCCATCGCTCTCTCTCGGTGGTCGTTCCCGAGGGTGGCCTCGTGGACCAGAATGTCCGCTCCGCTGCACATCTCCAACGGTTCCTTCCCAAGAACGGAGCTGCAGTCCCCTAAAATACACACCTTCCTCCCCGGGATGGCCTCTTCCAACACATCGCTGGGAACTACCAAGCGTCCATTTTCAAGAATTACAGATTCGCCAGCTTTGAGGCGCCCATAGAGAGGTCCAGGTTTAAGGCCTGAGGTGCACAAAATGAGACTAATCACTGGGGTTTAGATTTACAGGATGCCTTTTTTCTAAGACTGGCTAGCAAAGCATTTCCTTGTAGAATTAAATCACATCCCTTAGTGCTATGAGTACAAAACACAAGCAAACATTACAAATTAAAAGATGAATTTAAAGCTATATATTGAAATTATTTGTCTAAAACATTTACATTCACAGTATAGGTTGTTATTTTTTTTTACCTAGTTCCTTCAGTAGTTCTGTTTTCAGTTTTCCGGGCCGATCGTGCTCTTGGATGCAAAAACCAAAGGAAGGGATACGGTGAAACAATCTGAAGGCCTTGACAACAAACTTCTTATCTTCAAAAAGCAGATAACTGTCACTGGAGCCATCAAAGGGAATCGTCCTGCCTGGCTGCTCCTGAGGATGGAGAGGACCACTCTCTGCTGTCAGCTGGTGGGACACAGACATACTGTACATTAGAACAAAAACAAATGAGCACACACAATACAAAACAGAAGAAAAAAACCCAAGCTTCTATAAAATGATTGGTATTAGGGCAAATGACTATGTTTAAAGAAAACTAACTCAATGGATGAAAGACAAATTTTAAAAAGTAAAGCAAGACTTAAGGTCTTAAAAGCCTGATGTGGATATTATTAACTTATCAAGCTGATGCACAGCAGCAAACTATTTTGAACAGCATGAATGTCCAAACAGTGTCATTCAGTGGTTTAAAGTGACACCGAGTGGGTTATAATTAAATTTACGCTTTCTTTTGTTCAAGTTTTTGTTCCTGAAAACAGTTGTTCAGTTCAACTGAGCATCATTTCACAACAAAAATCATCTTAGTGCACTATACATAAAAGCATCAAGTCCAAATTATATCAAACTACATGCAACCCAATTAAGTTCACCAATTATGTGCAGTTTCATTCACTGCAATTATAATACAAGTCAGATTCGGTATACAGAATGACAAAACGCCAGTTAGTTTAAGGAAACAAGCACATTGCATCAAATCTTTACTTCAATACAACCCCTCCCATCCTGAGCGTGCATGTGCTGCTGGAGAGGAATGATTTCCTTTTAACAGAAAGAAACTTCCAGCAGAACCAGACCAGGCTCAGGATTGGTGGCTGTTTGCTTCCACCGGCTGGGGGTTAAAAAGACAAAAAATGTAGATCAATCGGGAGGTGAAAAAAAAAAAAGAGGTGAATTCTAAATCTCATATGTTTAAAAAGGCTAATCTTAGAATGTTTTCTTACTATTAAATGAAACAATAGGCAATGTGTGAACATCAAAACAAACCAGCTACCTCTGGGCTCAGATGTCCCTCCTCTGGACACTGGTCTAATGTTGGCTCCAGTTCATGAACTACAGAGAGCAAAAAGGGACAATTCAGAGCACAGAAGATTCATGGATCAAAAACAGGAAATAGAAAATACAAAAAAAATGGACAAAATGGTGATATCTGGGTAAAGTACAGCAAAGAAAAACAGCTATAACGACTACAAAGGTTAGGCATTGCAAACTTTACAGCACAGGAAAAAAAGGGGGAAGTTTAAGTGAAGTTTTGTACCCCTAAATGTGTTAAAAAAAAACATTTCTGAAACACAATCCAGCCCCAAGCAGCGTTTCCCTGTGGATGGTGATCAGAAACAAAGTGCTTACACAAAAGCCTTATATAATAATTCTCTATTTGTTCTTTTTTAAATTTATTTCTGTTAAGCTTACTTTTCCCTCATAATAACTACTTTTTCCAAATTATAGTCTGTATTCAAAGGACATGACAGGTTGTTCTCCAGGAAACAGTTGTGGTGTCAGAATATCATGTATGTTCAGGATTCCAGTAGTGCACAGATGTTACTGAACCTGCCTGCATATGGGAAGATGAGCTGCGATCCTGTGAGGCCAAGCGTCACCCTGAGAAACCTCCTGAGGCCCCGGGGCCCATAGATGTCCACACAGTTCAGGTTCTGCTGGGGGTCTGCGTTGGTGTTGAGACTCACAGTGCAAAGGAGGCCAGGTAAACCGAACAGGTGGTCTCCGTGAAGGTGGGAGATGAAGATCTTGGTGATACGACCTGCGTGAAGACCATGCGATACACAGAAGTCAAAGTTGGAATGTGGGAGGCAAAGTCTGAATAAACTATGGATGAGAAAGGTTTGTAATTTACAGTAGAAATGGGAGCAAAATGTTGCAATCATCTCCTAACCTCACCTTCTAGCAGACTTGTGAGAATGCTTAATAGTTCACATCTACACAAAAACTTAAACATTATTTTCCCTTATAATGTAAGTCTGGACACCATTTTGGTGTTTCAACAATTCTATAACTGTAAACATATTTTTAAAAACTAAAATTGAAAGAAAAAAAGCCTAAAGAAACCAACTAAAGTAGTTAAAAATTAAAGTTTTGACAGTAGAAAGTGGAAGTGTGTAGGTAGTTTATAATATATTTTTAACTTTCAGCTTTCTTCAGTTATTCGAACCCTATTTAGCCTGTGAGGCGGCGCTGCAGGGACTCACCGGCTCGGAGCGGGCTTTTCATCAGCTGGGTCTGGGTCCCCTCGCCGCAGTCAAACAGCCAGCACTCCCCGTCCGTCCGCAGAACCAGAGCCGAGGCACCGCGGTGAGGGGACGGGTAAGCCGAACCGGTGCCGAGGAATGTCATGTCCATGGACATCCTTACAAGTTTACATAAAACTAGCTCAAACTAAAAACTTTACTAAAAGCGTAGCTAACGAAGTGTCCCATGTTGATGACGACATATGTGCGACGGAGCCGAAAGGACCAGACCCTAATGCGCATGTCAATTGATGCTTTTTAATCGAATAAAAACTTACTATTTGAACTACATTATCCCTAATACAGTTAGGAAATCAGTTGAGCATGTTTTTAATCACAGATTAAGCTCTATTTATAGACAAAAATGCACCTGTATTTATAAATAAAAATGCACAAGCACAAGCTTTTTTAAACCCTTAAATCTGTGGATGAACTAGTAAGAAAACGAAGATAAAAAGCAGACAAGTCAGTGTCCAATAAATTTTATTCTGGGGTTTTAATACAGAAACTATGTTAAAGCAGCACAAATATATTCTATCTCTGCTTTGAAATGTGAATCAAAAATAAAAGCGTTACACAGACGCATACTTCAGAGACACATTTTACAAATGAACAGCAAAATAATGCAATTACAGTCAACATAACGAGGGTAAACGCATGAACACGTTTGATGACTTTTAGCGATTTATAGTTCGTTTTTTTTAATGTGTCAAATGAAAACACAAAACTTAAGAGTAGAAAACTTAACCCTTAACAACAGATCTTAACTTGAAGCTGCACAAAAAACAAGCTGCGTACTGAATACTGGCGTCAGATTATACAAAACAAAAAGCATTCTTTATATTCATAGGGCTGACAAGTCATTTCTTGGGTGTCTGCAGCATGTTGTGAGGTCTACAAGGAGCATGGAGAGAAACCAAACCATGTTCAGCCACTTCAACAAGGAGTGATTCTAGGGTCCTTATACAATGCTCTGAGCTTCATGTTTACACTGGCTGTGTAAACTTAATATATGTATAAGGACTAATCACACTACTGTCCGAGTGTATAAAAAATAAGTCTAATAAGTCATTAGCTGACTGTAGATTTTAGCCATACAAGAGTATGTGTGCTTGTGTAATTGATGTATAAAGACAGTATTTTAACTCTTGTATTTTAAAAAAATGCAGCATGTTTAACTTTTAACCTGTGAACTATATGAATGAGTAAAAACCTTCATTCTCCAAGAAGGAGGTGAGCATAAAGCCGTATTTAAAAAGATCAAAATGGTTATTTCTTAGCAGGAATATCATTTTCTGTGATACATATACATGTATTTTAAAAATTAAAAAAACCCAACAAGGTGCTGCCAAAAAAGTTAATTCTAACCAAAATAATATATTCAATTATTTAATACAACGCAGTCTTTAAAAGAAACTCTTTGTTTTAGTACTACAAAGATATTACCTAAATCTTATAAAGGATGTATTATTCATTAAATAAATAACTAAAGGAGTATTAATATGTATTATTTCAAACGATAGAAATATAAGGTGACAAGCAAACTTGACAAATAAACTGCTGGAGTGTACATTCAAGTGTTGTAGCTGCAAGTTACTTTAAATGTTTTAAGATATTAATTTCACTTAGTTATCTATTTCCCTTTGTCAAATCTGATCTTTTTCAGTCAAGGGATATGTAATAAAAATAATCCCTTCATTTGTTCCTATAAGTTACAATGTTCTGTTTTTTTCAGTAAGTTTGCAGACAAAGCCAAGCTTTTTAGCACTCAGCTCTGCGGCATGTCTGGTCAAACCACCAAAAGTCAACCGGGAAGTGAAAAGGGCAATGTGGAAATCCAGACACCAAATGAATAATGTGCAAGTCATGTGGTGGGTTCTAAGCAGCTACATGTACTTAAGTTAGAGGAGTAAAAACAAGGTTTGTTTGTGCTAAATAAAGATAGCTGTACATCAGGAGTGTAAAAAAACAATTACATCCATCTACAGTTGTTGTGATACTACGATCAGGTGAAGTTCACATAAATAAGGTCTCTGACCAACAGGCAGTCATGTCACCCTTGTAAAATAAACCCATTTTAATAAGAAACAGCAAAACAATTCTCCTTACAGAACTTGTTTTACTCAGTAGCATAATCTAATTTACTTTTAAAATATTTTAATTGAGTTCAAATCCAGAAGCATTTACTTATTTTAGTTTTTGCTTTTTGCATACTAAAATTATAATTCATAAAGTATTTTAACAGTAAAACCAGATTTCCACACTGCCCGTTTTCACCAACAGGTGGAACTAGACTTCTCTCAAGGTTTACATTCTCAAAGTAGAAAAATAACTTGGAGAAAATGGCTATCGTCCCAAGGTGGTCTTCTCTCTCTCTCTCTCGCTCTCTCTCTCTCTCTCTCTCAAGTGTCCACCCTAAATTTCACAAATCTAATAAAGAGTGCTTAAATGCAAATGCATGATTACAACAAAGTCATACCTCTTAAAATGGAAGAGGTCCACTATGACACCAGCTACAGTAAGGATCTGATCTAGTTTTAGCTTGTTTTAGGACTAAAGCTGGCACCAGGCCAGTCGTAGGTATCAGGCAGGAAGGACTCGTAGCCCGTGTTCCACACGGTGCCACGTACAAAACGATTCTTGTCCAGGGGCTCAGGGTAGCGGAACGCCATGCCTTTAGCATAGACATACTCCATCACCTGCAGGGAAGGAGGAAAACTTCAACACTGACAAACAAGTCTGTAAATAGCTTTAAGTAAAGATGCAATTTTAACTGACAGGCAGCAGAGCTTAAGAAGCTGCCAAAAGGTAATTATTAACAGACATCTGTCAGATTCTGTCATGGAATTAAATAAAAATAACACAAAACAAGGATAAATTTAAGCAAAAAAAAAAAAAACTGCAAAGACTTCAAATAAACCTGATGGGAATATCAACAGCCAAAACATTCAGCTGATGTTGTGGAAATAAATACTGTCATTAGAAGAAACGAAAGAATACCTTGATAGTGATCTGAACAGAGACCTCTCTGATGTTAGAAAGAGGAGGATAGAGTCTGCCCTCCTTCAGTTCCTTATCTGTCAGCTGTTCAGCAAGTGACTAGAAGGAGCATAAAAAAAACACTTTTAGACTAAACGTTCATTTCTACAGCCTCTCATAAAAGAGAACAGATTTAAATACTCCAATGATCATTTGTCTATAGCATACTTTTCTCATTTTCCATTCAAATCAATATGCAGTGATATATTTAATGTCATGCTGAATAGGATATAATAAAAATAAGATTTGAATGATCAAGAGACATAACTGCTCATCATGCAAATTATTCCAATTTCAATACTAAACATGAATGCTTTGTGTAACTGCATTTAGTCAAACACGGCTCCGCAAAAGAAGGAACAACAGATGGATCAGCCTTTTAAAAGCTCTTCATCTGAAAGCTGTTATGCCAGAGTCTACAGAGAGAGAGGAAAACAAGAGATAAAAGGTTAAAGAAGGTTTAGACAAGCATATGCACACAAGACAGAGTCAGCAAGAAAAGGAAAAATGGGGTGAGAGTGAAATGGAGAACCTTAGCAGGTCTGACACATTAAATGGAGAAATAATTAAGTATTTTTTAATCATACCTTGGCTGCCTCTAAGAATACAGTATCACTGATGTGTCTCACTCCACTCAGAATCACAGCCAGAGCCACACCTAAAACACAAAATGAAGATGTGTATCAAATATTTTTCAGGATGTCCATCTGTAGTGTAACCGGAGCATAAACACCTAATTAAATATTTGGACCATGTAACATTTATGGTCATGATATGTGCTGACATTTCACAGTCTTTTTTTATGTCACCTGGAAAGATGTAGGCATTATTCCCTTGTCCAGGTGTAAAAACCCGACCATCACTTAGAGTAACACGACTAAATGGACTGCCACTGGCAAAAAGACATCGACCCTATGAAACACGGGAAAAGGAAACTTAGAATTAGGCACACTGCAGAGTTCTTGTTTAGATTTAAAGTTAGTTAGAAATATAAAAATGTGTACATCAGTTAGTCTGTAAGCATCCTCTGCTGTGCACTCTGCTTTGTTTGTTGGGTTACTCAGGGCAAAGATAATCGGTCGTTCATTTTGGGCAGCCATGGCCTTGATGACATCGTGGGTAAAGAGTCGTCCAGCTCCCGCCACACCTGGATGAAAAAAGAGATTTATTTTATTGCTTTAGCTGCATTACAAACTCAAGAACACTGAACGCTAGAAAACTAAAAGTTGTTAATTGCTCAAACCTGCATGTTTGCAAAAATATCAAATAAAGAAAAGAGATCTTGATCACCAATGATAGCTGTGGGTTTGATGGTGTTGACAGCATCTAAGAAGCTCTGCACATCCCCTGGACTATCGTGGACAAATCCCTCCTGGTTAGTGTCTGTTTGCTGTGCTCTGCTCTAAAGAGGAAACAATTCAAGCTCCATCACCAGTTATTTTACGTACTTGCAGTGAGCCTGTGCCTCTAACACACACTGACCTTTACAAGTAAACCATGTGCATCATACATCCAGATCTTTTCTCTGGCTGCTGCTTGGGTCATCCCTGATTCCATCATGGCCATTACAATCAGGTTGGCAATTCCAAGAGCAGCCTGTGAAGAAACTATTTCAGAGAGTGTATCCAAACATCTCATTTTCTAAGAGGTCAAAGCGAATCAACATGTTTTGTTTTGACTATTTTTGACGCAGCATGATTCTTATTGAGAGAATTTAAATTTTAAATGAATTAAGTGTCAACTTACCTCCCCAGCTCCCAGGAAAAGCACACGATGTTCAGTGATCGGTTTGCCAATGGCTCTCTGAGCTGCTAACAGACCAGCAAGAGCGACAGATGCAGTGCCTGGAAACAGTAAAGGAACTGAGTGTCTGCCTTGAAGAAAACCCAACACGGACTCTTGACAATTTGTCTTTTCTAGATCTTATAAGTCAGGTAACCTAAAGCTCAGGAAGTGTTTAAAACATCACAACTGAACAAGATGGATCACTAAATATCACTGAAGAAATTAACCAACATTTTTTGCATTAAACATAATCTAATAATTTAGGGGGAAGTTTAGGAGTTTTATACATTTTATAATTGAAGTGTTGAAGATTGATAATGTTACATCGGGGGATTAAGACACCAGCAGAACACAAAAGCCACCTCAAAAGAAAGTAATGACAGCAAAGTCTCCAGTTCAAATGTGAGCTCAGATGATAAAAATTAATATGACTAAATTCCCAATAAAGCTGCTCTCACTCACATAATTTTCTGATTTTGGTGTCAGAAAATGAAAAGAAAAATTATTTAAAATTCTGACAGAAAAGCATTCCTTTAAGGCCAACTTTCAATTGCAGTCACTTTCAAAGCACAACATAACTGTTCCATTTCAATAAAAATATGGCTCTACTTAAGGACAACGTCACACACAATGACAACGTCTGTGCTTGTTTTTCCAGTCGTACCTACTGTACATGTTTAATGATCAGAAAGAAAAGCCAGAAACGCCACAATGTATTTTTTAGGCTGCTACCAGCAAACACTTCTCCTCCTCTCTACCACTCTGTAGCCAGGACTCAGCAGGAGACTCCCATGCAGGCACAAGCCACCAGTTTTAATGGTAAAAAGCATGAGCCCTCAGTCTCAGCCCCCAAAGACATATCCTTACTCTGTATATGGTAATTGCTTCAGTGCAGATTCAACTTCCTAAACGCATCCATTCACAGGCTCCCAATGTGAAACAAATGTAAATTTTAAAATTACTTATCTGCTTTGAAAAACAGTCAAAAGGCCAGATTTTAAATTATTACTTTGAATTATTTATGATCATACTATCAAAATTTGTAGGTTTTCTAGAACCAAAAACATGCATGTTAGGTTAATGGATAACTCTAAATTGGCACTAGGTGTGAGTGAGAGCATGAATGGTCGTCTCGTTTGTGTCTATGTGGCCATACGATGGATTTGCGACCCGTTCAGGGTGTTCCCTGACTCACACAATGAATGCTGGAGATCGGCACCCAACCCCCCTTCGACCCTGAACAGAATATGCTGAATGAACTTTACAAACGACGCACTGGGCCAGCTGGATGAAAACATGAACGCAATAAATCTAAATTAAAAACATCTAAACAATGCTGTATACATGACTTCAATTCCAGTGAGTATATGTGTGAACCTTGAATATCATCATTGAAGGTGCAGTATTTCTCCCTGTACTTCCGAAGGAAGCGGAATGCATTGTGATTCCCAAAGTCCTCAAACTGGATCAGCGTATCCTGCCCATACTTCGCCACCACAGCTTCCATGAACTCGTCAATCAGATCATCGTAGGCTTGAGTGCGGTCGCGCTTCTGATACAGGCCCATGTAAAATGGATCCTTAAGGAGAGTCTAATGGGAAAATAAAGACAAACGTGAATGGGGCAAACAATTTTCAATTTATCCCTCTTTTTATCAGAGCACTTAGAGTACACATGTAGAGTAAACAGAGCAGATATACACAGCCAACCTACCTCATTGTCTGTGCCAACGTCTATCGCCACAGGCAGACACTTCTCAGGTCTAATGCCGGCACAGGCAGTGTACAGGCAAAGCTTTCCAACAGGTATGCCCATTCCATAACAACCCAGGTCCCCTAAACCTAAAATACGTTCTCCATCAGTTACCACCACTGCCTTTAGAAAGAGAAAGGGAGAAGGTGAAAAAAAATCCCATTAATTAACAAATCTATTATTGCCAGGTGAAGGTGGATGGTTATGAGTCAGTTAAAAAGTCTTTTCTCACTGTGATGTATTGATAGTTATAGTCACTTTTGTCAAAAAAAAAAGAAAAAAAAATCCATTTTCATTTCAAATTTAAAATTCTTCACTGTGGAATCAAGAAAAGATGCAAAACTTTGCGAGCATCTTCTACACAGGTTTTCCATGTTTAAGCTAAGGAAAAAAACTGTGATAAAAGTATTCAGGTACTTACTGCTACATTAGTCTCTGGCCAGTTGTCCAGAATGGAGCGAATATGTCCTCGGTCCAGAATGGAAATAAACAAGCCTCTGATGAGGAAAAAAAGAACAACAAAAAAACATAATTTAGGATTCTTTTTACGACAAAATCGATAAGAAAACTCTTCTTCCAAACAAAACACCTTTAATGTTCTGTTTGAAAGCATTCAAAGTGTAACAGATGCAGAAAGTCTGCAAGAAATCATTAAATCACAT
>JAOXNZ010000001.1:20801570-20816117 GCA_028566095.1 Kryptolebias brasiliensis | reverse complement strand
GTTTTATGTTGAGTTAAAAAATGGAAATCTTTGTGTTACATTAATATTTCCCCTCCCTGTTTTGTAAACAGTGCAGCGAGCGCTGTTGTTGCTGTAATGTATTATAGATATTTCATGTTTCAAAATATTCAAGTTTTAAATCATTACACTGCTACAAATGTGTTGCAAGAGAATAAAATATCTAAGATTAATTATTTGTGTAAAAAAAATTTGAAATAAATACCTGTTGAAAAAAACAAACAGTATATTTATTGTAATAAGGTTCTGTCACTAGAGGGCGTGCTGCCTTATTGATGGGCCAACAGGCCTAACCTACTGACTCTTTACAACAGAGCGAAAGAAGAGAAACCAGATGAAAGGACTTCTGCCGGAGGAATGAATAAGGACTTAAAAAGAGGAGTAGCTTTACAGAGCCAATGAGGAACGCGGTGTGCAGTAACACCCTGTAAAAAGTGAGGAGTGAGATGTGAGAGGCGCTTTCATGGGCCTGGAGTTTGTAGGAGTTAGAGTTGGCTCTGAATGAAACAGGGCCTGAACATATGCAACCATTCAGTGAGGGGCTGGGGACGGGGATGATTATGTTGTACAAGTGATGCATTTTGGGAGGGGCTCCCCTGAAAAAATGCGTAGTCATGATGATTATGCATTTTACTTAACTCAGCCCCCCTAAACATAAGGCAACAGTTCTACAAACATCTCAAAGTGTTTTACATAGAAATCAATGTTTAAAACTTGTTTATGTTCACATTCTGTTTACCATTAAAGCAGTGTGCTTTGAGTGACTTAAAAATGAATATTTTATTTCCTATATAAAAAGGTGGAACATCCTTCAAATCTAATTTGTTTTATTTTCACGGTTTGTGAATACTTTCCTGAAATACACTTATCCATGGTTCAACTGACTTGTCCATGTGCTAAGACAACAATATACATATTATATCATCTTAAATACTAAAACATTACTTTACAACTGACCACTTTTATAACATGCTCTACCCTGGTAAACTCGGTTCTTATAGTATAGTCTCTATTTCAAAATGTCAGACTTTTTTCTCAAATCTCAAGATTTCTCAGTTGATTTTTAGATAAAACTCTACGAATGATGGGTGGCAGGGAATGACAACACTTCTAAAAAATGCTTGTGTTTCTAACAAGTTTAAGAGTCATAATTACATGTTTTTTCTTCAGTACAACATGGTGTTCACTTAGTAAAACTCTGTTCCCATTTAGAGTAAAATGAAAGAGTCTGAAATTCAGATTAGAATGTTTTAGAAAAAAGAAAGGGGGGATAAAGTCTGGAAACACAAAATGTTTTTACATTCTCCATTATCTTTGTTTTTATTTACCCAAACCTGAAAAATACTAAAAGTAAATTTCACAACTTTTCCTAATTTTCCAAACAGCTCCCTCCCAATCCTGAACTGGAAAAGCGGGTAAAGAAAATGGATGGACACGTCACTCACAGGAACCTCCTAAAGTCCAAACACTTCATAACTCTGTCACAAAAATAATAAACACTGTCATATAAACACTATACAGAATATTACAGCAGTTAAAGTTTCTGCTTTGGTGGAAAGCTGCAGAAATCACAATGTTTACTGATGTTACATGACAAAACATAACTCTGCAATTCAAAGACAACAAATAAGAATTATTAGAAAAAAAATCTATGCAAACTTTTTAATAAGGAACAGGAAAGAATAGGAAATTAAGGGCAATTCCTTCTAAATTTGAAAACTGAATTTCAGGTTGGTGTGTGCCAGTGTAACAGGCACTAGCTAAAAGGTCCTGAACAATAATACATTACCAATGTGATTCAATGAGCAGGACTTGTCGTTAGGTTGAAGTTTATGAAGTAGATCAAAATTGTAGAAATGAGCTCAAAATACACATGTGGAAGAAAAAGGTGGAGTGAAGTCAAGTGGAGTGGAGTCAAACCCTAAAGAGAGCCTAAAGTTGTACTGTCGTATGTTGAAAATCTTTCCAAACAAAATCTTAATGCTGGCTAAGAAACAAATGATCAACAAATGATAACGCACTCTAAAACACCTGCACAGTCAAAATGCTTTGTACATTTAAAAAACACACACAACAAAAATGGATGAAGAAAGCTCCCACTGGAAGTGAGCATCAATAATATTAATTAATCAAACTATAAAAAATAATAAATAAATATAAACTTTTCTCTATGTAAGTTGAAGACACAGAACAATGGTCATTTGTTTGTGACTCACTTGTAAAGCAGAACTTTCCTAATTCCACAAGACTGAAAAAAGCAGCAGTGCCTCATTTTTCATTGTCAAGATCCTCTGTGAGTGTTCTTGTACTCTTGCATTTGTGTTGAGAGTTTTGAACTAATGCACTTGTTTTCTTTAAATTTACAAACTCTCCTGACTGCCCTACATACCACAAGCACAGAGTTTATAGGAAATTTATGAAAAACTTAAAGAAAGGATCCTGAGAAAAGAAAACAGAAACTATAGCGAGAGAGGGATTCCATTAATTTTGTCTAATCTTCCGTTTTGCCTTAAAGTTGTTCTTCTTTTCTCCTCTGTGGTCAAACAAAATGCTAAACTTTTTGCTGAACCTTGCAATTATTTTTTTGCCCAGCAATACAAAAAAGCAATGTCAACTGATTTAATTTCATGTTGCAACAAAACCACCATCTGCCTAGACTCTAGACCCTACAGCATGACACATATCAAAAATCTGCTATCTTACCATTTACTTTAAAAGGTTGACACGTAAAGGCAATGTTAGCGGTCTGCCTACCTTGTTGGTGTGAGGGTTAAGCATGAGAGGCTTCCCCTTTTCTTTGGTGTGTGCCCATCTGCAAGCAGAGACGCATGGACTCAGCGACCAGGTCGTCCTCAACTTGGACAGCATGTTGAACTGTCACTGGTCTGGAAGCTCCACAGGTAGAAACTTTCTGTGTAAAAAAAAAAAAGGATAAAATGTTGATCTGTAACCAGCTGTTTCAAAAATGTGATTATACATTTGAATTAGCATTTAAGGAGTTTGACAGTTTATATTACGAAGAGCATATACCTGATCTCTTAAGTTGTTTTTCTTCTAACATTAAGCATAAAGTGTTTCTGAGAATTAACTTTTTGTTTTCTTAGGGTCAGTGAGAAGTTCTTGCATCTGATAATGCCTGAAGCGGCAGAAGTCTTTAATTATACGACATCAGACAACTGTAACAGCTTGACATGACATTAAGCTATCTGTAATGATGAGTATCAGCCTAATACCACACACACAAACACACACATCACTGAATGCTTGTAGTTTGCATGAAGTCCTATTGAGGATTACAAAAGCTTACAGTGATCATTAATCTGAATGTGGTCTGAAGGGATTTAATGTCTGATCTAAGAACCAAATCATAATAATTTTTGTAAAGAGCACCACAGAAGACACAGAACAAAATAAATCACAGTGGCAACATGAAACAACTATGATCAAGAATACAATGTTTCTACTATTTGGGGTGGGTAAAAAAAAAAAAAAACACAGCTCATAAATAAAAATCAAAACTTGATTCTAGATGTTTGTGAAACAAGAGCATAAAGAACAATTACAGCTTTTACTCTTTAGACCCTAACTACAACCTTTCACCTGTCATCATTGTAAAAGTTATGTCACACACGTGACCAGTGATCTGCTGCCAAATTCCATTATGTAGAGCTGAATGCAGAAACAGACCAGTGAAAGGGACCCTTTTGTTTACTGTCGAGTGTTAAAACCCACTTTTACAAAAGCAGACGGTAAATACTGGATAACTTGCAATGCTAAATTTGATACAGACAAGTTGTTGTCTTGACTGTTAAATGCAGATGTTAACCAGGGCAGACAGCAAAGATGCAGCCAAAACAAGCTGGTTTTTATATCCATTTCAGTTTCAGCTAAAATTCATGTGAAGCCTCAGGTGAAAATGCAACAATGAAACACTACAGTGACCAATGTTTTCATGGTATAAAACAAATATAATGAAACATAAGATTTATAACTACGGCCAGGAGTTCTTTATGTAAACCGTTTTAAGATCTACATAAAGATCCTATTAGTTAACTTGGTGTCTGTAGAGATATTTAAAAAAAGGCTTGAGATTGATTAAATAATTTGATGGTCTCTAAAGCAAATTGCAGCTGGGCTCAGGTGCTAAAAGAACAAAACCTGACTTGTGATTGGGACAGAACAATTACACGGTAATATGAGCCCTGAACAACCTTTAATGTGTCTTCAACCATTGCGAAATGTGTTAAGTGTTTATGCAGGCATGGTGTTGTTGCAAAACTACACCCAGAAGCAATGAAAATGAGTCAGTACCGTAACAGGAGGGCACTATACTCTTATGCACACTTTCTGCAACTAACAAGCACTAAAGTCATAGACATGCATGTCTTAAGGTGTGGCTTTTACTGTACAGCCAATCCTGGTTTCCATGGCAGCTGCTATCTGACACCTCATCTCACACAATTTAGTTTCTCCGATTCAAAAGCCTAACATTCATTTCACGTAAGCTCTATCTCAGGAGTCAAATGTTAAATATTCTGCTCACCACAATCTGAACAACGAAACCTTTGTTCACAGGTAGTTTAATTGCTTTCAAACCAATTTAATTGGTTACATATAAATCGCAGATTAGCTACACATCACTATTTTTCACAACCCTCTCCACTTAAAGCGAATACTGTAAATGGCAACCTACACCTACACAAGGAGCACGTATGTTTATGCAAATAAACCGGAGTTTAACTAGCTAAAGCAGTAAACTAAACTGACTGACAGTTTTAAAAAAAAAAAACAACAAACAGAAGCAAAAGCAGCTAACAGGTGCTACAAGCTAACAAGTCTCGCGCTTGTCGTACATTTCCGTTATTTGAACATGATAGGTTTCATACTGTGTCAGCAACAGAAAAGTCCACATTCTCCACCATGTTAGTAAGGAGTAAGATAAAACAACACTACCAGGTTTATCCCAGACGGATTCGCACCGTGCTGTTACTAAACATTCAGACCCCTCTGCTGCTGCTGCTCTCAGAAAGGGGAAGTTATCAGAGACATTTATGAAGAGGACCGACTCGGCTTACCTGCCTTAAAATATGTCAGCGCTGCTGTTTCTTCTGTTGGGCGGCTGACTGATTATTCAGCACATTTCTTCAAATGTCCGCGGTGCAAGTATATCATATATCTGCAGCGCCCTTGGACGATGGCTGCAACCGTGACGTACGAGTGATATATAGTGGTCAGGGAGGACAGGAACAGCAGTAGAAGAAGTTGGCCGCTCAGCCAATCACATGCTGGGATTTCCTTCTTTGTTACCGTAAAGTCTGCAACGTGCGCAAGAACTTTTTTTAGACACCCGTTAGCGGTAACTACGGTAACGCTTTTACACACAAAATGTTTTACCTACCTAGAAAGACAGATTGAAGCGCTTTTCAAATTATTTTATTAATTTCCCAACAAGAGCTGGCAATCCAAAAAGTGATCAATACTGACAATTAAAAACATCACAGACTTTTTTTTTGTTTGTTTTAATAGAAAGCTGTCGCCTTTAAGCTTGAGTAGGCTACAAGTAAAAATAAAGGAGTCACATAAATGTCAATTTCACAAAGACTTGCATCATAAAAACAACGTTTAGGCTAAATGCATAGCCATACAGAACAGAGGGCATATGTTACATTCAGCCAGCTGGAAGCATTGAGGTGTACTGAGGCACATTTTTAGCATTTCTCAACATAATTAAGATAATAGACTTCAGCTCAGTTGCCACATATGACTCACTTAGTAATGATGTTCTTGCTGCAGAGAAAATTGTGCTGCAAATATAACCATTAAATTTGAAAAAAAAAGAAAAAAATATATTTATCTTAGACTGCTGAGCATCTTAATCCCAATTCCTCTGGATCAGAAACTTAGAGTTTGTACTTTTTTGATGGCAGTCAATCCAAGTTCGAAAGAGGTACACTGTTGGCAGTAATGATGATAAAGGACTGCCACGTTCCTGTTGAAGTGAAGAAATCCTAAAGTTGTGAATGTGCTTGTGATACTGCATGTGCTTCAGTGTGAAAATTAACACATACCTGGCTATGCTGTTTCATAGAGTTGTATCATTAGGAATTATTATTTGACCTTTAGCTGTCTGGTGTATGACAAGCTGAAAGCTACAGTACGCATAAAACAGTGCAATTTATTTTATAATTTATGGTTTTTAAAGTAACAAGTGTTTTAACTGTTGACTGGAAAACGGACTAGTAAGCATGCATGTTATATGGAGGACTGAAGCACTTTAAAATATTTTTATTTTACAGTTTTACTGGCAGTGTCAAATGCTATATTTCTCTGTTAGCTCACGGATTACTTTTTAACACAAATGAAGCAAATGTCAGATGCACATGTTTGAAAGACTTGTGTATGTAGCAAAAGTTCATTTTTGTCAACTGTTAATAAATTAAACTGCAAATAGATCATTTCACCCACTGTAGTTAACTTGGCTGAGAGATTCTGAATACCAAAACAATTTGTCTAACATTGTAAGCAACTACTACTGCAGCATTCTTGGAAAAATAAGCATTTAAAAATGTTGATTTTTTTAAAAATTGTTCCATATTTCCTATTGGGGTTTTGTGGAAAGGTTATGAACAACCAACATCTTACCTGTTGTAGATAGCTCCATGAATTACCTCAGTTTAGGAAAATGGAGTTTAATTCTGACTGTGCTGACAAGCTAATGACTAGCCCAAGCAAAGCCAAAACCAAAGTGGATTACCGTCTCCTTAAAACTACTCCAGTTTCAAAATTTCCATTGAAGTCTATTTGATGATAGCATAAAGGTTAAAATAGTTTTTGCATGAATTGCTATGACATTTTTTAAGATTGGAGTTGTTTTAAGATGGCAGTCACCTACTTTGGTGTTGGTCCTGCCCGAGCTAGCTGTTAGCTCATCAGTCTAGTCAGAATTAAACTATATTTCTCCAAACCAAACCAGTTATCTATCCACAATAAGTAAGATATTTTTTGTTCATAACCCTTCTACAGAGTACCACTTAAAAATATTTTCTTTTCTTTTTGGAAACATCACTGAGAACGTTTTAGTATAAATATATTCCTGTAATGCTAGTTGATAAGAAACAACTTTCTCCTAAATAGAGACTGCTGTTATGGGTGTTAAAGCTTTGTGTGACATGTATTTAGGTGAGCAAAAATGCAGTTCGACAAATGGATGTCTAGAAAAGTGTGCATTTTTTCACTGGAACATATAACATTGTTTGACATATCAAGCAGAAAAAACTACTAATGATCAAAATAGAACTGGCATAATAATAATAATAATAAATTACTACCATAGAGCATTCAAACATAATACAATTACAAGTTATTTTAAAAAGCTACGTGTTCTGGTATTTAGCCACAAGAAAAACATAATTCTACTGATTTATGAAGTAAACTTTACAAGTTTATACTGACTAAATTCAGAAAGTCAACGTGGTCGTATTAAAGCAGCAATAAATTAAAAATCATGGACTTTTACCAGTTTGATTAATTTCAGTTAATACATTCAAAGATACTTGGGAAAACAAATTGCGCCACAAGCAGTATTTCCGTGAACGTCACCATCGGAAGACTGTCAGACATTTTGATTATTTCAAAGAATCTTGTACAAAAAAAAAACACATTTAAAGCCAACTTTAAACACACGATGGTGCCCTTCTCAAACTGTTGTCATCAGTGACCTCAGATGTTTATGTAACACAGTAAGTCTAGCCTAATTGATTTATTCTGGTATTTTCTATTTGCTGTGGTAAGCAGGATTATTTATTTTTATGACCTTTAAATTGCGGAGAGCATCTCAAAGCAAAGCTTCACGATTGCTTGTTTAGAGGAAGGTTTGTAACAGCTTATGGCATGCCTTTGCAGTCAGACCAAAGAGACAAAAGCTGCTACAGTCAAATATGTAAGCAGTAGTCCATGCCAGAGTACACTCAGTAAGCTTTTGGAGGTGCTACCACTTATAACGTTATCCTTTACTGAACCTGAAGCAGAAATAAAACATTAAGAGTTGGGAGTCTGTGATGATGGTGGAGTCCTGTGCTCTGGTAGTCCAGGTACCTTAATGTTTGGTGTTTTGCTTTCTTCTATCCACATTCCATCTTTTCCTTTCTTCCCATTTACTTTCTCCTTATTCTGCCGGCAAAGTTTCAGCGCTCGGGATATAAACACATCCAGGTCAAACAAGCGCTCGTTTTGCTTGACAGGCAAAGACTCCATGGAGTCGGCGTTCACTGAGGAGGAGGTGGAGGAAAGGGGTTGTGATTCTGGGAGTCCCACAAGTGGTGTTGATGGCGATGACACTGTTTGAGGAGAAAAAGGAGCTGTGGGAGATGAAGGGAAAATGGAGGGAAGGGTGTTACATGAAGAAGTGAAAGGAGGAAAGGGGCTCAGCCTGTCCTGTTCATATTCAGCTGACGGCTGCCGCACAACTTCCTTAATGTGGAAGACCAGAGTCGGGTGGTCAGTAGGAGAGAGTGGGAGAGGGGGGGAGGAGGTGTAGCAGGAGGGTGAGGATTGCTCCATTGAAGGGCTGGGACTGGGCGAGTGTGAACGAGACTGAGTGGTCTCCACCCAGCGAGAGATTTCCTGGAATAAATCCCCCGTTTCCTCTTTTTCTTCCTCTTTTGCTCCCTCCTCCTTCATCTCCCCCAGGTCCTCCATGCTGCCACCGATGGGCTCAGTAGGCACAGGGAAGCTGCTGCTGTTTTGCTTCCAGTGAGACAGATCCAGAATCAGCTTGGGCTCTGAGTAGTGCTGAGGCTTTCCTTCCCTCCAGGCAATTTTATCCAGATAAGAAGGAGAGCCAACTTTGTAATCACAGGAGCGGCCACAGTCGAGCTCCCCATACCCCAAACCACAAACCCGTTCCAGAGAGGGGTGGGAGTTCTCCAGGAAGCGCTCAGCCGAGCTGCTATGGGAATATTTCCGGGGGTCAACCTAAGACAAAAGTTGAGAAAATTTAGCTTGATGCTAAATTAAATAACTGCATAGTGTGTGTTTAATTGCTTCTATTGATTCAATTTTGTTTCTAAAGCCCTTATCATGCTCATGTGTAGGTTCATCATCTTTTTACAAGTTGTTTTATCAAGTTTGCTTTAGTGTAAAAAATAGCTTCTTAGTTCTGTTTATTGCTGCAGCACTGCTTGCCTTTAAGATTTAGGATTTTGGCAAATGTGGTTGCATCTCAAAAGCCTTAAAATCATTGTCATTACTGTGGAAATGTGGTTAATGAAAACAGCATAAACCAGTCAAGAATAGGCAAAAGGACAGATTAAATTCAACCTGAGCCTCTTCTGCCAGTGAGCTGGAATTGGCCCGAGGGTCCCTCTGCACTTCTTCATTATCTGTGGTGTCTCCAAGGTCAGATAGATTTTGACCAGGGGGCATGCAGCGACACTTCCCCCATGAATGTTGCCAGCACATATTTGTTGATAAACTGTTATCATACCTGCAGAAAGAAAAAAGAAGTTTAATTTGTCAATCTAGAAGAATGAACATTTGTAGATATTTAAAAATCACTTGGAACTTTATTTAACAATGGCAGCATGCAGTATAATTCGCAAGCCTTGGCAAAAGACTTGCAGGTTACAAATGCTAAATGCACACACAAACACACACTGTATGCTATGTATTGTAAATGTTGTGATAAAACTATACTGTAGGTTTAGTCTGAGCTATAGCTCAAGATTGCTATCTTAAAAATGACAAAAAAAGTTACAAGAAGGATTGGCACTCTGGGCTCAAAACGGTAAGTAAATAAAATGTGCCTCAAGACAGCATTGTACAAGAAATTGTTGTTTAAATTGATGGAAAATCAATAAAACTGAGTATAATATAGTAAGCTTGCTTTAAAATGTATGAACAAATGCCTCCCTCCTCCCACCACACACACACACACAAACATATGAAATTGCACCTTTCCCAGCAAAAGCTGGAGGTCTGACTGTTGCTGCTGCTCAGGTTTTGTTCTGCGATGAAGCTGTCCAACTCATCCTCAATGCGGAAGGGATATGAGGAGGTGGGCTCATCCTTGGGGCAGGAGTACTTCTGAAGGAAAAGGTGGGACAGGGCCTCTTCAGCTGTCAGGCGATCCATGGGGTTAAAGGTCAAAATACGCTCCAGAAAGTCCACAGCTGAGAAGAGAAGAAGAAGACACAAAAACTCAGAAGAAACAGCATCTATGTCAGTCACAGTGGGCTGATGTGCAACAGTTTGATCTGTTTTACACATTTTAAAATTTCAACGGTTTCTAGTTATTTTCACACTGCTAGACCTTTTGCTTATTTCTAGCACTCAATTCCTTCCTCTCACCAAGAGCATCCACTTCAGGCAGCAGCTCAGAAAAGGGTTTCTTGACTTTCCATCCATTACTGACATATGAAGGCATCACCTAGAAGAACATAGTACATACTGCTGTTATGTTATTATGATTGATTATGATTAGCAGAAAATGATTTTTTAAATTGTTTTGATTTGCTGTTTAGTTCTTTCCAGGTATAATCAAAAAGTATTACTTTGTATACATATTTGGCAGTAATTTTTTATTGCCCTCTATTTTTGCAGTCACACAACATGTGGCTTGCAGCAGAGGTTTCACCTGCATCAGATCCTGCCTGTCCTCCTCTCTCAGCACGGGCACAGTGTCGAGAATCAGCTGCATCTGTTCCAGCTCATGAGCTCCTAGGACAAAGAGGCAGCCAATCAGAGACAAGCCAAGAGGAGACAGAGGATAGGTTATGTAATCAAAAAAATATAGTCAAACATGTTTACCCGGGAGGTGTGAGCTGTCAAGAGACAGAAGAACTAAAGTTAGAAGATTCTGTTATAAAGGTCCAGGCAGGCTGGAGTTCTCTGGAGTCCACCGTTCTGTTCTGCCTAATGTGTATTACCTCACTCTAAAACAGTCATAAATCGTGAAAGTCCATCAGCTTAAGAGTTATCCCTGTCAAACTATCAAAGATTCCCTCCACCAAACAGCTCCAGTCCTACAAGTTTGAACCCCACCATGAGTATATTGTTACTAACACACAAAATGCAAAAAATTGAATGCTGTCATGTTCAACTCCAAGAAAAAAGGCCACAAAGTTCATGTTATTTCCTTCAGCTGATAGAGAGCAAATATTTTGGTCTCATGCACAGATTGTGGAAGTTTCCGCAGCGTACTGCAGCGTTTTTTTCCACTCAAGTAACACAGTGTGAATTTCCATTTTAAATGTTTCCAAGGCAACAGCAGGTGGTGCTGTACCCACACTTCGCTCACTCTGAGGATTAAGCAAGCAGTGTACTTGGTTCGAAATCCCACTGGTAAACAACAAAAAAAATTGTGTGAGCTGTATCCTTTGTTTGTCAAGGTGAGGAAAACATCTCCAACACCTGATGTGCGAAAGTCTCACGCAGGATCACCTGGGAGAAGATGCCCCCTCTGAGTTTCTGATGTCAGCCCTGTGGGGAGAGGGCCGCCGGAGGTCAAAGTCAGCTTGTCAGTTGGAACTACATTTCCTTCAGACAAGAGAGTATCTCTCAATCATCATTATTATTCTGCTCAGGCAAAGAAGTAGACTGCAGGAAGAGAATAAAGCGTCTTTGGTGGAGGACACTCTGGAAAGAAGAACTCTCCTCTGTGTTGCAATTTTTAAGGCTGTTTTTACCTAAAAGTAGCATCACCATGAATCACAGCTAATTTATTAAATTGTACAGGTATTCAAATTCTAAATTGTCCCTAGCTGTGAATGAGAGTGTGAATGGTTGTTTGGCTCTACGTGGCCCTGTGATGGACTTGTCCAGGGTGTACCCGGCCTCTTGCACAGTGACTGCTGGAGATAGGCACCAGCTCTCTTGTGACCCAAAAAGGAGAAAGCAAGTAAAGAAAATAGGTGGATGGCTGACTGGCACATCTGTTCATCTATTTAGATTTTATTACTTTTGCTCATCAGTAAAGTGAACTCAGAGTGGGTTCATAAAGAATACATAAATCAGTAAAAGTACCTGCAAACAGCATTCGTCCGGTGAGCATCTCAGCTAATATGCAGCCAGCTGCCCACATGTCTATGGCCTTGGTGTAATTGTTCGGGGACAAGAGCAGACGGGGCGAACGATACCATTTAGTTACCAAACCCTCAGACAAATAGCCCTGGAAAAGAGTCAGGTGGATAAAAACAAAACAAAAAAAAAGTACACATTTGAATGGAGCAACAAGATACAGTCCAGTTTTGTAGTTAAAACTGTGACGAGCACGCAACAGATTAGATATCAACAGTATTAAAAATGTTAAGATATTTGTATGTGTTTGTTTCATAATAAACCAAATGTTTTCATTGGCTGATATATCTGAGCTGCAGGTAGGTTAGTTTAGTAACCAGGTGCTTGTTGAGAAGCCATGCAGCTGTAACTACACTGCATTTTTCTGCATTTTTGCTGAGTGCTGAATGATTTTACTGAAATTTGCTGAAGAAGCTGAAAGTTTTTAAAGAGTTGTAAAAGCTAAAAGAAGCAAAATATTAGCTAGAAGGTAAAAGGAGAAAAAGATAGCTAAAGACTAAAAGTAGCCAAATGCTAGTTAAAAGCTGAAAGTAGCAAAACACCAGCTGAAGTTAAAAGTGGCAAAAGGCTAGCTCTAAAATAAGCATAAGAAGACAAAAATACAGCAAGTATGCTAAAGCAGGTTTCGGAAAGCTGTCTTACATCTTTCTTTTCGGAAATAAGCAAGATATCTTAAGAAAAAATATTTTATAAGGATGGCAGAAAATAATTTCCTAACTTGAATATGTCATTTGTGCAAGTACAGATGTGCATCTAATTTTTTTTCTTCTCCTTTATTTTTCCAATTTCTGAGGCAAATTATTGGGTAAAATGTGTCTAATCTTTCCTTCATCATTTTTATTTCAGCCTTTCATCCTTTGAGTTGAAGGTGTTTCGCTCATCCTCCTGCTAAAGCTGACTGAACCATCTGAAAACGTATCAGCTCATTCCTTTGACATTCATCCCAGTATAAATGAGTTATTGCTCTCAAAATGGATGTAATAAACTGCTCTGTAGCCTTTTCTTTCTAACAACCAGTTAAACTGTCCTTCATTAATCCACCTGTAGCTTAAGTTTAACTCTACACTAAGCAGAAAATAACTTCTGTCAAAGTTACATTTCAAGCCTGCTAAATTGGTTTCAACACTTGACAGCTAAATGCCACAGCCTTTCCCATCTTCGGAGCTCAGTATTTTCTTTAGATGGGGAATTGCTTCTTGATCAGTAGGTGGTGGGTATGACTCAGAGAGTCAAATCATTGTTGGCCACCTACAAAAATGTTCTCTAACCTTTATGCATCGATCAAATCAAACAATGTGCCCCGACATACAGCTCAGTTTTTTTTAAACCAGCTTTATTAGGAGAAGAACAGTGTGAAATGATTTTCTTAACTGCATGGCAGCAGCTGTGAATAACAAGCAAAAGTCTCTGACAGCCTGTTTCAGCCGTCTTCTTTTAGTTATCACCTTCTTTTCTTGTCACCCTTGCTCTTCTACTTTTCTCCTCTGTAACACTACATCATTATCCACTTCTTTTCTCATTCTATCTGTATGCCTCATCTCGCTGATTCTGCTTTCAGTGCACCTTACTGTCTGTTCTCATTTTTGTGGCAGCAGATACCAAAGTAGAAACTGATGCTGAGTGCTCCGTGACGGTCTGAAAACATGCACCCACTTTGCTTTTCTCTCCTTTCTGTGCTGAACTGTCTTTATCTGAGTATTTCAAATATGCTACAGTACATTTTCAGGATGTGATCCTAATGAAAGTAACAGCAAAAGTAAAGTTTAGTTTCATAAAACAATCTATATTAGTACCCTTAAGTTTCACTAATACAGAAGGTTCTTTGCCTTTTTTTTCTCCACCTCCCACTTTTTCCTCTATTAGTCTGCTGCAACAGTTTTCTCATGCCTTAATCTTTTCTTCTCATCTCACTCTTTTTTAAACTTCCCTGCTTCCCCCACTTTTTCACCTGTTTTTTTCCCTCCTGTGTTGACTACTCTGCCTCCATTTACCTCTTTCCTCTTTTTGTCCTCTCTGTCCTTCATCCAAATAATTTCTGGATATCAAGCAGGTGACATTCACACATGCAAACTCAGATGCATCAAGTTCCTGCTGGTGTAAATGTGTTTTTTATGTGATTCTGGTTTGCTCTTCTGCACTACAAGCATCCTACCATCTCTCTTAACTCAAGGTAAATGTTTGTTTGTAAGGTTTGTTGTCAGATGACTAGTCAGAAAACCTAATTTGACTGCACTGCAGAGTAAAGGCAATCTTATCAAACCACTGAGATAGGGAATGGATGATATAACAGAAGCACAATTTAGAAGTGATTAAAACAGGGAAATTATGTAAAAAAAATTTAATTAAATTAAATTAAAATTCCAAATGTTACTGTTGAAGCTAAACTAAATAAAATATTAGTAGGTAGAAATGTAATGAAAGAGTCTTATTTGAAAACAATGTAAATATCATCCA
>JAOXNZ010000001.1:20789974-20801553 GCA_028566095.1 Kryptolebias brasiliensis | reverse complement strand
CCATCCATCCATCCATCCATCCATCCATCCATCCATCCATCCATCCATCCATCCATCCATCCATCCATCCATCCAGTGAAACAGAAGTAAACATGTTTTTCTTCTCCTGCACACACAAACCTGAATCTCTTTCATCATTTCTCTGCATTTGATATTTTCAATCTATTTCCCTTTGCAGTTTCCTTCCCTTCCTCTGCCTTTGCACTTTTCACCTCTCTTTTTTTCTCACTCCTCCATGGCTATGTACCTCTCACCCTTGCTGTTCATCTCATCTTTATAACTTACTTCTCTTCAACTCCTCCACTCTCATTCACTCTCCCAATGCACCCCTGTGTCTGCACCCAGCTGATTCCCCATCCAGTGCTCCAAGTTGACAAAGATCGCCTTTCAGATCGCCCTCCTTCACATGCACAAACCCCAACAAAATCGCACAAAGACACAAATATGCCCACACATCCAGCCCTCCTAATGTTACAGTACTGCTGTGGGACCTTTGGACATAATAAAGCAGAACAGTGGTGTAGTAAATGGTCACATTAATCTTTCAGAGGCCTCTGTGAACAGCCTGATCACATTGATAGGTGAGTGCAAAATCTGACACAGTGTAGGAAGGTGTTATTAGCAGGGTTTGTGTTGAAGAGGAAATCCCTTTGTGAAAGAAACATATCAGCAACATCAGATATAAGGATGTTTCCTAGTCTGTGTACTGTTTATAAGCAGAACTGAACAAGTAATGGATGAAATGTAACAAATTTAAGTTGGTCTAATTATGTGTGCAATCCAGTTACTTTCTATTAGATGTTCCTTTAGTAACAGTATCCATTGCTACATATGAGGCTGTCTAATAATCACACAGAGCCACAGAGTCTAACAGTCTCCTGACAACAACTCTATTGAGACGGAAATTGAGATAACACATTACAATAACCACTTCAGATCTATCAATTGACTGCAGAACAGCACACAGTGCCTCAGAGCTGTGAAAAATCATAATGTCTGCTGACACGACTGCCTAAAGAATCCTTCACCTTTGTAGGTAAATATTCAAAAACTACCACTTTTAAAACACAATAAAATCAGTACATATTTGACTATGATAATCTAAACTTTAATGCTGGATTTTCTATTTAAGACTCCACACTTATCAAAGTATTATAATACTTTCAAACAGAGTATTTTCTGGCCTCCAGTCAAAATAAAAATTAGAACTTGGGTTTGATGTGCATGATGCCAAAACAAATACACCTAGACACAAATCTGTCAATTAATATGCTCTGTCAGCCATAAAACATAGTTTTCTTTCATGTGAGCACAAAACATCATCTGTCAATTAGACCTATATGTGCAATCAGTCCAGTTATATCAGAACTGTTTACATGAACCTTCTTTAATTTGTTCATAGTGAAGCATAAAAAGACTGCAGCTGAATGACGCTTTTTGAAAACCTCTTAAAGGCAAAAACATTAACCCCTACATCCCTTGCGGCCCCTGTACCGGGGGCAGCAGCACTTCTGCCAACAAGATCAATCCAAAAAAGGGACTAAGGGGTTAAATGTGAGTGTCATGACAATGTATGTTGGTCGTTGTGTCTCATGCTCACCTTGTGGGAATAATGGGGGTCAACTATTCTGGCCAGCCCAAAGTCACCGATCTTGAGCAGAAGTTGGTCCGTGTTGATGAAAATGTTGGCAGGCTTCAGGTCCCGGTGCAGGACGTTGGCTGAGTGGATGAACTTTAGTCCCCTCAGCAGCTGGTAGAACAGCAGGGTGGCATGACCTGTTTGTGGGTGAAAAAAATCAAATAAACTGAGGATATACTTTCATTTATACCTACAGTAACTCACTGCAAATGTCTGAAGTCTGATGATGACCTTTGTATTTTCATAAAATCCAAGGAGGTTATTAAAACAAAGAATAAACGTACAATTCAGAGTAATTTTCTTTTGTTTACTTTTAAAAATATGTTTTTATTTTGTACTTTGACTTTGGCTTTAATTAACAAAAGCTTAAAAGAATATATTCTAAATGTTTAAAATCACAACCTTCCTATCAGTACCATTGTAAAAACAAAAATACATCATAAAAAAAGTTTTGTAAAATTGATTTTTATTGTTCCAAATTTACAGAAAAAGACAATTATAAACTAAATCTGCAAACAAACCCACTGAGACCAACGCAGCCAAATAAAGGTTTACAGAAATTTAAATGTTTTCTATCCTAAATTTATACTCAGGCACATGGAGTTTTACTGGCTCAAATGACTCAAATGAACAAGCCCAGGTGAGCTTCCCATACAGGCACTAGACTGACTGCTAATGAAAAATGCATGAATGGACTCCGAATGGGAAACACAAAGTGAGACCAACTAGTTTTGATAAATCACTGTGGAAACACATGGGGCACCCAACAAGCACCCAGTCCTGCATTAAATCCACATTGGCAGTTAACACTGGAATATATAGAATATGAATGGAAAACCCTTTAAGGGGCCAGTTTTCCAGCCATATTTTTTACTCACACTAGTCAAACATACAAATGTTAGCAGATAATCCTTGGACATATTCAGGTTTATTGTATTGTTTGTTCTACATTAAATTATATTACACAAAAAAGGTAAGGTAAGTTATTTCAGCTGCTCCCTTCTTCAGGGGTTGCCACAACGAGCAAACTCGCACGAACGATTTGGCGAATGTTTTACGCCAGATGCCCTTCCTGTCACAACCCGGGCTCGAACCTGCAACCTCAGGATTACAAGACCTCAGCACTGACCACCGAGGCACCGTGTAATACACAAAATAAGTTCAACACTTCATTAAAAAAGGTTTAAAATAGCAACTGAAGAAAAAAAAAAGCTTAGCTTGAGGATATTTTCCTACAGAATTGTGTACAGAGTCACAGGTGTCACTTCCTGCTGGCCATTAGGTTTTTATTTTTGACCTGTTTTCGTCTTTAAGCGTCTGTCTATTTAAAGACCATTTTGTGCACTTACTTGTGGGTAGAGGTCCTTGGTCCAGCAGCCGAGCCAGATCGGTCTCCATGCACTCCTGGATGATGTACAGGGCACTGAGTTGTGATGGATCTCTGGGTAACGGTCGTCCGTATGGAGCTAAAACCTCATGAACCCGCACTACGTTTTCGTGGTGCAGTCGTTGAGTGATTTTCACCTCCCGCAGGGCGTGTTTCATTGTTACCGCATCTCGCATTACCAGCTTTTTAATTGCCACCCGCTGCCCAGTGCGCTGGTCGACAGCTGACAGAACCAGCCCAGTGACACCTGTACCAAGAGGTCTGGGGTCAACAAAGTGACCCCCGAGTTCAAAGCCATGGAAAAGGAGAGGGGTGTTCTGGGTGGCCATGGCAGCTCAGACTGGAGGCTTGACTAACTGCAGATAATAGATGATGGATTTAATCTAATTTTTTTATGTATATATTTTATGAATATAATGTTACATTTTGCTGGTGAGTAAAGACCTGATTTTCCTTTTGGGATCTGCTGGACTTGTCTTTCTTGTCGTTAATGCTCAAATTGCCACAAGTTTTATTGAGTGTGTTGGCAAAAATAGGTGCCCTCAAAAGATGAAATGGGTTTAAAGCATCAAACAAGCAATGTTCTGAATTTGCCAGCTATATTCATTAGTCTGATAAAAGATATTATTTCCCTTATGCCTCCCTTTTTCGTTTCTCCTAGTTTAATCCTGCTCGGGGCACTTCTTCTCAGATTTAGAACTAGAACATCTTGCGCTCATATAACTATAGATGAAGAAACAAGATTTAAAATGTTTTGTATGATTTATGATGTGGTTAGGATGTGTTCGAGCCAAATATGGAACATCTGAACTGAAAGAAATCTAATGTTTGGTTTTGTCAGTCATCTTATGCCGTCCTGTTTAAACATGTAAGACATCCACAGCGAAAGGCTTAAAAATAGCTCTTCGGCATCTTCCCTTCTGACGCTTGATGTTTTTTCTTGTTTTGTAGTTACAGTTTCAGAATTCCCATCTTTCTCTGTATCTTATTGTACCGATATTCAGAATGTCAGTTAATAATGTATTAATGCAAAAGAAAAAAGCGGATCCTGCCCCTGTAAGTGTTGAGGCATCATGGGGACCCCAGCGAGACACTCTGCACTCCAATCCCTTTCTGGTTTCTAGTCTGTAATTCTCACAGAGCAGCTGAAGCTTCTGACAGCGAGGCAGGAGGAAGGAGGAGGGGTCCTGGGGTTTAAATTCAATGAGCCTCTATTGGCTCCTCCTCTTCTTCCATGATACCAGAGAGGGTCTCAGTCAGTCAGGCGGTTTCATTCAGATCAACATCCACAGTTGGATGGAGGCTAAATCCCGGATCCGTGGTGTCCCCTTGTGTTCGCATGTGCCCACGAGTGCATTGCGTTTAACCCCTCAATAATCTTCTTCCTGTTGCCTTCTCATGAATGTAGGTTTTCAGCATTATGGCTGTTGCCACTGTGACAGCATACTGCTTATAGCCTTTGTCGCTCAACACATCTGCTGCTGCTAGGTAGAGAGAAAAGAAAAAGGAAAAAAGAAAAAGATGAAACGCATAGAGATGAAAGTTAAACAGCAAGAGGGTTTGTTGCAGAAGAATTGCTATTACGTAACACAGAGAAGCTCTGTAATCTAATCTACATAAGCAACTCTGTGTGCACAGAGGGGATGATAGTTTAATGATGCCTTAAAGGTACTCATCGCAAACGGTGAAATCAAACATAAAAAAGGTTATCCTGAACTACATGGTGCTACATCCTGAACTATGAACAAATGGTGCAATTTGAAAAAGTTTACTCAGGTAGTTTTCCAGATATATTGATATAAAATTCTTAAAAGCAGGTATGCACTCAATATAAACAAAGCACTTCTTTTTTTCTGCATACTTTTACTCAACCACCCTGAGCATGAATACATACCAATACATCAAAATTGTTGGACTTCTTGATCCCAAATGGCTCTTCCATGACCATGTTGACCTATTTTCAGTCACTTCGGCTGTTTCTGTAGGTTAACAAACAAATGTGGTAGCTGGCAGCTGTTCGCAAATTTTCTTTACAAATTTAAGCTTTAAAGACACGTTAACCATCGATATGAGAAAATAATTGTGGAGATTTTGTTTCTTACTTTATAATTTTTTTTTTATTTGACTGGTCTTCATGACATTGCAATGAGTACCAACTTCATACGATTTGCTATATGAAATTGTTAACATTTTCAGAGCAAAGAGTCAATTTTGACATGATGGAATTACAGATTACTGCAGATCTAGCTATGGTTTTTGTTCTTAGTTCTGCCTCTGTGAAGGTCATAAACAAACGCATCGACTTTCTTGTTACCCCTCATTTCCTGAGCTGCAAGAACCTGAAGAATCCATCAATCTATAAAACAAATCTCTCTGCTGGAAAGCCTGAGGGCAACTCTCTCACTCTCTGCCTCCCTCCCTCCCTTTAAAGTGTGTGTGTGTTTGCCTGTGTTGGGGTGAGGGAGGGCGAGGTCACATCCAGTCACTGGACAATAGTAGCCTTCAGAATACTTACTCTCATGCTAAGCTCAGTCAGGCTGCAGGATTGTAAGGTGAGAAGTGAGGAGATAGAGCATTGACGGTGGTGCTGGGTGGGAGGTGTGGCGCTGGGGTAACTGTATAAATAATGCATCACCGCTTGCAACAGCAGTTGGTGCTCTCTTTGAGCCTTTATTCTCCACACTTCTTCAGGTTATGCAACGACAAAAATGTATTCTAAGCAGGGATATTTTGCACCTTACGAAAGCAGAAGAAAAGTGCTCTTATATGTCAAAAGGACTAAAAATTTTTACCTTAAATGCTTTTAGTTTTTGTTCATGAGGGGAAAATTAAACTCCACGCTTGGTCTGAGCCAGTATGCTGTTCATATATCTGTAGGTGGTGGCAGATATGAGCAAACAAAATGACATTTGTGTTTTCTTTTGTTTGTTTAAAGCAGATTTACTTTAACTGAGAAATGATGGATCCTTTCTGAGCACTGGCTCTATGCAGCTGCCTTTGTGTGTCTACAATGTAACGCCCCTCTGACAGACAAAAACACTGAAACTGAAGTGGACAAGAACGCATAGAGCCTAAATTATAAGAAAGGGGGGGGAAGAAAAAGTGAATCAATCATGAAGTGCCCTAAAAAGCAGCCCTTGGAAGTCTTATCCATGTTTGGTGAGAAGATGAGAAAGAAAAATGTGCACTCAAAGATATCAACAGCAACCATCAGCAGATATACTCACAGGAGCGTTACGCAGCCGCAGCCTCCCGTCCAGAAGCACAAAGATCCGGGAGGAAAAAAGATGGGACAGATACGGATCCTCGGAGGCAGAGAAAGTGAAACGTCAGCGCATCTCTCTCCCTGCCCCTGGTGTTCCTGTGAGGATTTTGAATGATACAGGAGGGAACGGTGTGCTCGGGGGGTTGGCACCGATCCGCGGAGATAAGCCAGAGGCGGCCGTACAGCCGGTTATTGTGGGCGACTGTCTGCTTTCTGTCAGCTCTTCAGAGGAAGAATCTGAGCGGGAGGAGGAGGAGGAGGAGGAGGAGGAGGAGAAGGAGGAGGATCACCCCGATTCAGGTACCAGACCTGAGCAGATACGCTTCGCTGCCTTACAGAAACGGCACCACGGACCTTTAAAGCGCTTTGTCGTCTATTTTCTCCCTGTCTCTGAGGCTGGGACCAGCCTCCCAAACTCTGACCGCAGTTAAAACCGATGGATTTAATGATCTTCCAAACCCACTGAAGGCTACAGATGAAAAATGCACAAATTAAAAAAAAATAAACAAATAAATAAAAACATATGATGTCTTTCAAAATAAACAAAAAATGGAACTTTTGTTTCATGGTCATGAGTTTTCATTCTGACAGGTGTGAGATGTGAGAGTTTAAAATATCCAAGCAGAGAGGGGTCTTTGTTGATTATAAATCAGTATTATGGCAGCAGCTGGAATGTAGTCCTTCTGGCCTCCAGAAGAAAGGACGGTTTGCAAAATTAGATGTTATTGTATATCTGGAAAGTGCAAAAAGTCATAAACTGAAAAGACCCAAATACAAGACTATGTGGCAAGTTCCAGTAACAGAGAAATGTAATTTTCCTGTAGAGATTTGTTGAAGAATATTGACTAAAAGCTAAATGAAGCAAACAAAACACTATCTAAAAGTAAAAAAAAGTTAAAAAAGCAAAGTGCTAGCTAAAGCCAAAAGTAGCAAAATACAAGCTAAAAGCTAATTGTAACAAAGGTCTAGCTTAAAGGTAGCAAAATGGTAGCTAAAAGTAGCCAAAGGCTAGTTAAACATAGCAAAAGATTAGCTAAAAGCTAAAAGCAACAAAAGGCTAACTAAAATCTAAAAGTAGCTAAATGCTAGCTAAAAGTATAAGATTTTTAACTAAAAGCTAAAAGTAGCAGGATGGTAGCTAAAACCTATAAGTAGCAAATGGCTAGCCAAAATTTAAAAGAAACAGAACAGTAGCTAAAAGCTAGAAACAAACATAGCTGAGGACATTTAAAGGATGTGGCAAATAAAAACCAAAAAAACAGGCAAGAGGCTGAATATCTGGAATATTCTCAACACAAAATTCCCAGCTGTATGAAAGATCCAAAAGACAGGTAAGAACAAAACAATGACCAAGAACTAAAACTATAAAACATAACTATAACAAAGGATATACTTATTCTTGCTGCAGTAAAAATGTCCCAATTATTTACATTTAAAAATTCAGAAATTGGGGTTTGGGGTTCCACAGGGATTAATACTTGATCCAAATATTTTTAAACTTTACATAAACCTGCTTGATACTGTCATAAATAGCTTGTTTTACACTGTGAGCACACAGACGTAATTATTCTTTTTGTCTAATGAAAACTTTTCTGTCAACAGTGTTGGAAAATTGTATCAGTAGTAGCAGATGGATTTCCAGAAACCTTTTAGGGTTATAACACAGCTAACATAAAACTTTATTGTTAACTAAAATATATATTTAAAAACAGTTAAAGGGAATAAAACTATGTCTTAACCAGACTCACACAAATTGCTTCATGCACTTAAACTAAGTGGGCTGGCAATTGTAACACTGTTTTTTTGCTTTATGACAGTAGAACAACTCCAGTCTTTTCAGCATGCATCAGCTACAGTTTCTTAAATCTAATCACATGACTCCACCAAGTCTCCTCATTGTGGTACAACACAGAATCACATTTCAAAACCCTTAATCCACAAAACACTTCACGGTTTGGGTCATTTCTAACTTGCTCACTGTCTTAAACCCCATCATATCTTTCAGGTCTTCAGGTGGAGGCCTCCTCACAATTTCCAGAACTAGGTTCAAGTTTGCTAAGAATGCTTTCAGTTATTTTGGTTCTGCTCTCAGAAACAATCTGTCAATACCATCTGCTTCCAGGTTTAAAAGCAAACTGAAAAGGCGCTTTGCCTCACAGTCATTGGTTTTTATTTTCTGAAAGCATTGAAAGTTATTTTGTGCTTTCTTACTTTTCAGAATGATGTGAACCTAAGACACTGTGTGGGTTTTCATGAAGATGGAGGAAGTGCAACAGAATTGCTGCAAAAAAAAAAGCAAAGCTTTGCCAATGTTTGCTGTATCTTATAGACTGTTCTTTGCAACAGTCTGTTCAGTTACAAAGTCCCTTTTCCCTGTGGTTAGAAAAGAGTTAGGATGCTTTTTTCAGGAAGCAAAAGAAAAAGCTCACTCAGGTCACACTGAATGAATTCATGATTCTGAAAGGTGCTGCAGCTGGAGGGATTATTAAAGATTAGAAAGAATGCTGTAATAGACTCACAAGTCTCCTAATGTAATGAATGAATGTCACTGAGATAGTTCTGAAGTTTCACTTCTGACTTATTAATTTATTCATGTTTCCAGGAATTCCCATTCACATCAAATATGTATTTTATGAAAGAAACTTGGTCAAATCATTACCCTCACAAACAAGAACCATACAAAATATAAATGTAATTTATATGCAGTGTTAAATGCTAGAACAGTGTTCTTTAAAGAAAAGCAGTCCCATTCCTTACTGAGTCCTTAATTTCATTACAGTACACGATGAACTTGGAAATGCAGTTTTCTCCAAATTTGCCTACATTTGCAGGCAACTTCTTGGAAGAGTGTAGCTGATAAGTACTGAAAGTACGCCAGAGAAGGCAACTGAGCTGGAAAGTTTATTCAGAATCACTTAAGAGTCTAAAACAATAAGCTGGGGCTTTTCTCTGTATGCAAGAACAAAGTCATGAAAAGTGCAGTGAAGAGCAAGAGACTTAAAATTTATAAAGAAACAGAAACAAGCATGGAAGACTGAATCAAGGCTCTGTGAAAGGAATAAGACTGCAGGTTTTTACAATATCTTATAGTTAATTACAGGCAGAAAAGTAGCCTGAAATATGTTTTTGACCTAAAATATTCAGTACACAACATGTGATATCTTTGATATCTATCCACCCTGAAGTTCAGGGCTAAAAAGATCCACTTTCCCTGGAAACGTCACAGCAAAAATTAATTCTAATAATATTTTAAGGCAAGAATGTTATGATTGGTATCAGAGGATCATAGGGATCTCATGGTTTAAACATTTATTTTTTATCATATTTTAAAAGAAACCCTTTTGCTTCATTATGCATTACAATGTTCTGATTAACAATGTGCCAAATGAATGCCAGTAGGGGATGGATTGATACCCTCTAAGAAATGAAATGTTATATTTATTAAACTTAGTTTTGTCAAGTGGTTCCAATAAACCCAGCTGTTAAAATGTAACAAAATAATAATATATTTTTTTAAAACTGTGTCCCAACCAAATAGTTCATGGATGGCAATGGATTAAAAAAAATGAGAGTCTCCTAAAAGTACCAGAAGCAAAATAGGCACTTTGGGACAGTCTTTGAAGTAAAAGGAATCATATATTTTAGGTAAAGTAGTAAAGTCGAATGTAATTTGCAGTAATTAGTTGCTTTAATACCTCTTAATATTGCTTTAATACAACAAAACCTGTTTATTCTGAAGCTTTGAATTCCAGATATTTAAAAAAGAAATGAATCATGTAACTCAAACAATGCCCAAATTTAATCTTTTAGATTTCTTGTGATCACAGAAATGAGGTTTGAAATCAAAAAGCTGGGAATTAGTGAGACAGACTATTATTTGAGTGTTTCAAAGCAGAAGTAGCTGATGGTTTCAACAAATCGATTGGACATTGGTGCCAAGCCAAAAGCTAAATCAAGTTGCTCGACAACTTTTAAGAACAACACAAGAAACATGAAAAGAGAAGTAACAAAACAACACAAGACAAGGATTAATGGAAGTGCAGATAGAGGGAGAGAAAAGGAGCATAAATGTGACATGATCTCTAAGGTAATGATTCTAAGAAGGAGTCATTATAGATAATATGGATTATGCTGCAATCCAGGTCTATTTCAGTCTTTGTTCTCTGGTGTCTGTGCTGTATTCCTGTTCCTTTTTTTCTCGCTGCTCTCCCTAATTAACACTGATAATGTCTGACAAATGGAAACATCACAGTGTCGGCTGTGGATGACTATTTCCAGACACACACACACACACACACACAGACTATATTCTCACAGGCACCTGCTCCTGGGCTCGGAGGTGGGTGATCATTATTTAGGTTTGTGCCCTGAAAATAACAGGAGAGGGGAAAAACAAATCTGACACTGTGCTGTCTTTAATAAGAAAACAGACTCTGTTATCATGACAAAAATGTAAAAAAAAAACAACAACAACAACCTGCAGAGAACTTCAGACTGGTTGTGCTGAGCGAGCCTCTTGTTTGATCTTAAAGCCAGCAGATTTGCAATAAAACAGACAGGTATGAAACTAACCCAGAGAGGGCATTTTGTAAAGCTGAGCATGCCATGAAGGAATTTTCTAGGAGAGAGAGAGTGCTCAGATGTGCACAAAGACACACAGAAACTGCAGTCCTGCCCTTTTGTTTATCTCCCTTTGGCACAAAGTGAGCAGCAGCACTGCATTTATGTCCTCCTCAGGTTACTTCCCTTCACAAGATCCCCATCCTATGAAAGGAAATAAATAAATTAGAGGTCAGTGATGGCATCTGGCTCATACGGCCCACTGTGTGCATGTTTGTGATAAGTACTTTTCCAGTGAGGCGATGGCCTAAATAGGAAAAAAAAAAGCAGAGGGGACACAGCTGTAGGTGTGCAAAGATGACTCAAAGGGGAAAAGAAAATTTTGCAATGCCGAATCATATGCATGAACAACTGTTGCCCTGCTACAAAGTCAACACTTTCTGTGTTTGTTTCTCTCTGACAAGTGGTGGCTAATGCCTGTTAAAAAAACAAACAATTTAGGAGTAAATGCATGGAAGGATATCGGACTTCATTTGGGAAGCAAACCATTTAATCTGAAAATAAAAAGTGTTGAGTCTGGGCTTAAACAAGAGATGAAGTGTAAAGGAGTTAATTTGGAAGTGTACAGTTGAATTATGAGGGGAAAAAACAAATCCACAGTAATTAGAGTTTGATTGACTGCAAGTTTGAATTTCTTTTCTTTTTCTTTTTTTACTGTAAACCCCCCC
>JAOXNZ010000001.1:20779848-20789874 GCA_028566095.1 Kryptolebias brasiliensis | reverse complement strand
ATTTTTATTTTATTTTCTTTTTCTTTTTTTACGGTAAACCCCCCCCCCCCCAAAGATGCCTTGACTTCATATTCATGAGACTTCAAAGTCTCATATTACTAAAGCACTTTTTTGTTTCTATATAGCAGTGAAATTAGTGACTGAAAATGTGCCCCATTTTCTTTAACATTTGGACAAATACTCACAAAAAGTGAAGCAAAAAAATAGTTGAGAAAAGCTTAAGCACACAATAGAAAGCACGAGGTGTAAAGAGGAGGCAGAGGTGCAAATAAAACCTCAAATTAGGGAAAAAACAACAACAAAACAGATATGGAAAGACTTTTTCTTAGCTGTGACAAAAGAAAAAGTGAAACCACAGAGGTGAGAAAAATAATACACAGGAATAAATACGAGACATGAAAAAAAAAAGACACTTTAAGCAACACAGGTGGGGGGGATAGGTCTCGAGAATTGACAAGGATATCTGGTAGTTCTCGTGCCAAGAGTTCTCTGTGTTAAAGAACGACCTGTCTAAACGTCAACACAGCCTGGGGGCAGCGAGGATGTGTGCTGAATAAGATATGCAGTGAAGAGATATGAGATAGAATGACTGGGCCGCAGCATTTACATCATTAATTCAGCTGCACAGACAGAAAGATCTCTATAACATGAAAGGAGATCAATTGAAACTTCAAAACAAGTGATCATTTTGTCAATATGGAGATAAAAAAATTGTTGATGAAGGATTTCAGAGACTCTCTGATGCAAACAAGTAATCATACCAGAAAACAAACTTTAATGCTTTTAGTTTTAATTTTCTTTTCTATCTTGATGACTATTAATTGATTAAATGTGTCAATAGCTTAAGGTGCTTTATGGTGCAAACCACAGTTGCAGTTATTTCTAAACATTTTTTATTTAGTTTTTTCAACCAAACAAATTCTTACATCCAGAACACACAAATGTGGACTTTGACGTGTGGCCAGGAGAAGTTGGAGATCCAGCTACGATAATTCCACGTTCTTTCTCTTCAGCCACAAACACAAATATGATGAACTCATTTTTTCTACTACTTCTGCTAAAAAAGTAAACAAAAATGTCCAAAGTTCAGTGTGGCTCCTGACCAGCTGAAGTTCTTTTGCGCCCTCAACTGGACTTTCTTTGTTACTACAACAACCTGAAGCTGAAGTGAACAAAGATTGTAGCTGCACAGAAAAATAAAAAATAGTTTAATGAAGGAAATGAAACTGATTATAATCCACTGCATAATTTATTGAAAATGAAGCTTTAAATCAGTTTTTAAATTAACTGTTAATTTAATCATTCTATTCACATTTTTATTTTTTTATTTAAATTATTTTTAAGGCAAAATAAATATATTTACATTATAAATTTTAGTTACAAAAGTTACTTTAATGATATAATTTTTTTTATTCTTGATAATTTTAGTTTTATCACATTGTTTCATGACTTGTTTCTCCCTGTATTCATATAGGTTTTCACTTTTCGTTCTTCAGGGTCTCGTCTTCTGCAGCTCAGCTCCTGTTATTACATCTCATTGGGATCAGATGTCATTTTATACCTGGACATTTTAGCTCATGGTCTATTAGAAAGCCAGTGTTTAAGCGGGAGTATATTTCTAAACATCAATGTGATTATTTGTGACTGGAAAGGTGTTTTTAGAAGGATTTGGGGAGCTTTTGCTGACGGTTTTATTCCTCTAAAGCACTTTGCGTTGCAGATAATGTGTGAAAAGTGCTACACAAAGAAAGCCTGACTGATTAACTCATTGCTAAATTCTCTTGTACTGAGTCCCGTGACTTGGCAGCCTGTTTACTTCATCATCTGGTAGCAGCTCAGAGTTGAGTTTGACATTTTATTTATCTTTCTGAACACTGACAGAGCTCGTGTGAGATGAATAGGCCTATCATCTGTGTGTGCCACTCTCGGGGCCTCTTTATCAGCAGAGTCAGGAGGTGACAGATAACCACTTAGGGTCATGTTTAATAGGAAGCTCAGTCTACAACAGAGCACTTCTTTAAAAAGCAGGAAGTTCTAAAGTTTTATAAAAGCTTATTTCACTCTGCAGCAACAAACTGTGTGAATAGAGAGTGGTTTTAATGTGAATAGCAAGAGAAAGCAACATAAGGATGTCACATAATTACACCAAAGCCAATATAAATGTGAAATATTCACCTTTTTAATTTAGAAATATAATAAACACAGTAATAGCCAAACCAGAACTGGTATCAGTAAAGTGAACTGACCATAGAGTGACTTGTTTCCATCAGTTTAGTTTGTTATAAATATTGCAGTCCTAAATAAGGCAAAACCCACCCAACTTTTTTTCAACAATCAACCTAAAACCTAGTTTGAAGTAATTCATTAAAGTATATTCAAACATTTATGTCCTTCAAAAACTATCTACACACTGCAGCAGAGTGAGAAGGCTCAAAGATGAACAAGTACAAGACCTTAATGTCAAAAATAACTTTCCTTTCTGCAGTTTTTCCTTAATGCCAGCTGCACTCAGACCAGATTATGTCAGAGCAAGATGCTGCATCAGAAAAAACAAACAAAAAAACAAACAAACTCCAAAACAAAATAAAACTAACAAACAAGACTTTCAGCAAACACAAACCAAATGGCATCAAATTTTCAGATTTTATTACCTTGATTTTTTGAGTTATCCCAAAATTAAAACCATAATTGGGCTGAGAGGATACAGAAAATGAGCTACTTTATCTCACAGAAACTGCATAACAAAATAAAAACAAAAAAACAAAAAAAACAAAAAAAAAACAACATCTTCCAAAGAAACTTAGACATCAACTAAAAAAAACTGAAAGTCGTGTCCATTTAAAAACAAAAAGATATACTTAGAAAGAGCTACAGTTATGTTGATTACATCTATGGAGGCATGCTCGGATAGGATCCCATTCAGATTATGACAAGTTTTCCTATCTAATTATACAAATGCACCTTAGATTTGGAAGAAGAATGGATGTTTCTGTACAGTACAGAGTAAGCAGTCAGTGAACCCAACAGGACAAAACAAAGACGTGGATCCAGTCGGTGTTTCAGCCGTAAATAGCCTGGTAGCCATTCCTCCGGCTGTTACTTCTACATGTTATCACACAGACGCTCAGCATTCCAAAGAACTGCAACAAGAAACAAAGATTACACACAAGCTTTAATGCACTTTCTAGGTTGTAACATGTTATGTGAACTGTTGGGTAAAGGAGTACCCTACAGGATAATAAGGAGGATATTTAACTCCAAAGTTCTGAACTATTCTTTTAACGGCAATTTGTGAGTTTATCTTTCTTAGAAAATCCTCTTTGAAAAGCATAATTGAATATGTGGAGTGAATAAACGCTGAAGTGGCTGAGAGGATGGCACAATGACCCGTTTTGTTTCAAACTGCAGCTTTCAACAAAACTGGCGTAGACACATCTACTATTCATTTTGTGCAATTCTGTTCTGCGGTACTCCAACATGGCTTTCTGCACTGAGCAACCGCTATGTCACACAGTCAAGGATAAACTCTGAAATCCAAGCACTTAGTGGAAAGATTATGGCACACAGAGGAGCACAGTCTAAAGCCTACTGCTTCTTTAGTAAAATACCAAAATTGGCTGCTCTGACTCGTGTGTTTCTCAGTGTTGGGATGTGCAGTAAAGCTTATTCAAATGGTGGACTGTAGGTTACCTTTATGATGGCAAAACCAAGAACGACCAGCATGCCATAGGTCAACATATCTTGCAGCAGTTTCTCCAATTTCTTCTCACAACCCTGAAATAAAAGACAGTGAGTTCACATCAGCATCTACATAACCTTTATTCTGTTCCCTTATTAAAAGCAAGGGAATGTAGACTTTTAGATTTTTACTTTTTTTTTTTCCCCCCTTTTACATTTAACAGTAAATGGCTAAATAAAATGTCAAGATAATGACCACTACCAATCTACAGTTAAACACATTTATAAGTAACAAGTATACAGGTCCCAGTTCTGAGCACACAAATAATATCAAAATGTAGACACAAACTTTTAACAAAGAGAACTTCTGTATGACTTACATCTGAATAAAACTGGTTGGGTAGATTGGGGTTACTGTTGCACTGTGTTGTGTTTTTACAACATGACAGCGGTATTGTCTTATTGTTGATGAACCAGGGCGTTGAGTACCAGCTGGTCATATTTACAACACCGCAACACTTCACCTGGAAAGACAAAGAAAACTTACATCAGAGATAAAACGTATCTAGATGTTTGAGCTCATGGGAGAGACAAAACATGATAATGTGAAGGAGAAAGAATGCAGTTCTCTAAAATCCAACACACTTGGGGGGAAAAAATGACAAGTTTTGAATAGAAACACTGTTTACATTAATGATGAAGAGATTCAATGACTTAAACCTGACTCAAAGTTGCAAGAAAATACAGAGTACTAATCTCAAAGAGATTATATACTATAATAGGTTTTTAAAATACCAGCAAATTCAGACAGATAAATATGGAAAAGTGGATAACTTCTACAACAGGTTAATGATCCTAAATGCAACTCAAAATCCACAGCAACTAAAGAGGTGCAGGTTGAAAACATTACTGTGATCCTGACAGCACAAAAACTAAAAGAAAATAAATAAAAATCAGAAAAAAAAGTGGGCAGACCTAAATAGAGCAGTGCATGAAAGAGGAGTACAAATCTGTCACAAACAGGCGATAATTCCTTAAATGAGAACTGAGATGCCTGTTAGTTTGGTGCAACTAGCTGATATACTCACCAAAAGAGGCGCTACTAAATAATGACCAAATCACACAAAGTTGGGAGGTAAAAAGTGGTCTTGCTTTTACTTGTTAAGCAAGTTACAACAGCATTAATTTACCCAGCGGGGCCCAAACATACTTGCTACCTTAACACAACCATCAAGCAGCACGCATCTAACTGATGCAACGATAGCAAAGTTTGTTTATATCATGTAAAATCACATTACGTTAAATTTAACTGAACTTCAACAGCTTTGTCTTTTTATAACAGATAGCAAAGTTCTGTTTTCCCTACACTGACTATTTACAGACAGGAGTAAAGGTGGAGCACTCTGAGCATTTACATGGAGAGAAAGAAGCTTTTTTTTGTTTGTTACCATGAACACTATTTTTTTAAAAGGAAAGAATAAAAGGGGGAAATGCAAATTTAAAGGTGAAAGAGACTGCAAACTTAGAAGAGGATGTTCATATATGTTAAAGTAGAAGTGAGAAAACAGATTTAATTATATGCAGAGGAACACAAAACTAACTTCACTCTGCAGCAAGTTCACAGCTTGGGACTCAGCATTGACTCCATCGAACTTTTGAAACACCCCAGTCATTGAGACCTCCAGGTTTTGACCTACCTGCAGACACAAGAACACAAAGAATAGTTAGACTTTAATACCAGGCACAAGAGTATTTATTTCCAACAGCATATTTAAAATGTAAATGTTTGGTTTTAACTCTTAACATGAGTTTGAATACATTTTTCTCCAGCTTACCTTCCCTTGGTAGATGAAGCTAAAAACCAAAGCAGTCACTTCAGCTGCAAAGATTAGCATGATAATCACAAAGAACTGCAGACAAAAAAAAAGAAGAAGGAAAAGTGATGTGTTGCTAGAAAATATAAAAGAACGCTTAAAAATGACACAAAGTGCATTCAAACCACACGCTTGCAGCTGCATTTTCACTCTTAGAATCTTCAGCTGAACAAACAAGCCGCCAAGGAGAACAAAATCACCCCCCCTCCCCCTTTTTTTTTCACTTTGCACACGCAAAAAACACAAACTCTTACACAGCCAAGGCCAGATTTGGATTCGCGGAATGTGGCGCAGCATCCCACCAGGCCGAAGATGAACATCACCACGCTGATGCCGATGACGATGGCGGCTGGGATTAGCGTCTGCTTGTTCTGGATGAAACTCTCAAAGGTGTCATAGCTCCTGATCATGTAGGCGCCGACGTAGGCCAACGCTGCTCCGGCACCCTGTGGGGAAAGGGAGAACATTGTGTGTCACAACAAAGGGTTCATTCACAGCTGTCAGGTTAGCACAAACATTGTTTGGGTAAGAGTGAAACGTTAACATGAGTGCACACGGATCAGAACAAGCCTTTCCTGACAAAATTAGGGAAGATCTGAGCATTTTAGATGTTTTAAAGAAATTATAGTTCAATCATTTTACTTTGGAGATGTAATAAAACATGTTTATATACTTTGATGTTCCAAACGGCCCAATTATACTTTGCAGTTTAATGTGTGTCTCTTTAAGAAGCTCACTCATCACAGGCCCAGTCTGCTGCGACTTGTCAAAAAAATGGTGGAGAGTGAATCAGCATCTCACTGTCCTGCTCCTGCTGCAGCATAAACAAACTAAAAGTGATAAAAATCTGCCCAGGAGGAGAAATGGAAGAAGGAAAAAAAACGTTCCTTGATATGAAGAAGCATCTCCTTAAAACAGCATAGATTTGTCAAAACAAGCTAGATTGGTTTGTTATTTACTAAAATAAATTTGAAGCAAAGAAAAAAAATAGTAAAAAAATCAGACAGCTGCAATCATCTGCCTCCAAATGCACTTCCTGGAGGGCAACTTCCTCAAGTGATTCAGTGACATATTTCCCTTTATTTAGAGCCACATTGTTGTTTGGCCATAACACAACACAACCCAATCAATGGTTAAGTTGGTGGCACACGTCACTGTAACTAAACAAGGCATCAGGCGACTATCAGCTAACGTGCTGTTTAAATGCTTTCAATCAGCTGCTACATACTTTATATAAAATGTGGCGTATAATAAACCTAATGGGTGATAGAAAGAAAAAGGCTGGCAGACGAGAAGCCAGGTCATCCATGGGAGAAACCCCCCCTCTGATGTGGCCTCTGGACTTCAACCTCCTAAACCTCTCACATTACACAACAGGTTATATCACACAATGAACGAAAGGGAAAAACCCAGAAACCTGAAGAGATGATATGACCCGTTTAAAAAAGAAAAGAAAAAGAAAATATGAGTCATCTCATTTTTCTGTCCAGTTTTGGACATTCTCTGTAAAAAAAACAACAACAAAAATACTCAAATCAAACTGAAATGACCATGACTGAAGTTTATATATGTCTTATTTGCGGCCATATTTTCTCTGTACACTAAGTGTGAAATGTGCATAAAATATTTGTCTTTTATTGAACTAATTCTGCTTCTGAATCTTCACAGTACTCAGATACTACTGAACACAATAAAAAAAATTTAAAAAAAGACATTTAGAGAGTCATGAATTACTGCATTATAATAATTTACCTACAATATGCTATAAATCCTTATAAGAACATTAAATAAGACTTTTCCAATTTCTACTAATAAAAATGGGCATAAAACTGTTTGGTCAACATGACTTTAAGCACTCATATGAAATATTCTCTTATACAAACATTTCCCCTTTTCTCGGACCTTGGGATGATTGATTATTTAGTCCTGCAGCAATAAAAAATAAAGCTAATTATGAAGTGAAAACAAACCCATCTGCCAAAATGCTGTAAAAGTACAACAATTAATTTGCTCTTGTATGATATGAAGTCATGTGATTAGCACAAGATGTGAAGATAAATTAAGTCACACCCTCATCATGGCTTGTCTACAAGTCATTCAGAAGTGACATCACCAGTCATAAGACTGCACGCATTAATCAGTTCTGCGCATAAACAAAACAATTACACAAACAATTTCTTATTTTATTATAACAGCACCCATGTTTAATGTGTGTCTGACATATTTACCTGAAGCAGTTGGTTTAAAACTGACTTCAAAAAATGATCCTTTGAGAAAAGAATGACTGTAAAGTTATTTATCTCATTATTACCACTTCTTACTTTCCTTTTGGCCTTGTGACACACGATCTGAACTCGTGTGTGATTAAGGAGCAAGACGGAGAAGAAAAACAAGCTACATTAATCTCACCTCTGAATTTCAAGTTTCAAGAAGATTGAACCCAAATGTTACTGCTCTATTTTTTTCCCCAATCAGAATGCAGCCACAAGGGAACACGTGATCAGACCTTTTTTTTTCCTTCGCATACCAGATACAACAATAATAATAAAAAAAAAAAGTTAAATCAAAACTTTTTCTTTCTATGTTCCTGGAGATTGGAGCCATTTCCAGAATGACTTCCCCTTTGACACTGTATACGGTCTGCTTTGTTTATACGCAACGTGTAGCCTAACAAAATTTCACCATGCAGTTTGGCCCCATGACTCACTTCTCTAATCACTCCTCAGTCACGGGATCCCTGTGGGGTCGTTTTCCTACACCTCCTCAGCTGCTCACCCTGCTAATCTCTCCTGAGAATCTCATCTTGTGCCCGAGGAGCAGCGAGGCTTACACAACGTTCGCACCACGTGCCTCCTCTCTGGAATCTGAGAAAACGTTCCAGTTGATGAGTCTTGATCTGTGGCGAAGGTTGGAGTTGGACGCGGCCGGACCGGTTAGTACAGAAGCTTAGACCACATTCCACTTAAAAGGGGCTTGAGGAAGGTTTTCACACAAGGCAGAAAAGCATCGCAAATGTTGCTCCTCGGGTGCTTCCAACCATTCCGAGCAAATTAAATCTTTCCCGTCCTGATTTTACTCTATAAAATCATCCAACAAATTACAGGGGTGATATTTATGCGAAATGGCAATTTACTCAAATACACTGGAAGCTTTGGAAGAATTGTTTGTTTTCTATTTTGAACACTCAATTAAATTCTGAGAATACGACTCATTGACGTATTTAACACAGAAAAAAAAAAAAAACTAAAGTAAATTAAAAAATGTATATAACCTTAACGAGGATAATAAAAACACCAAACAAAAATTAAAAGGAAGGATCTTCTGTTGACTAAACACGAGCAGGTTTAACTGATTTACACAACTGAGCTTTAGCTGTTGGGAAAACAAGTCTGGACACGTGGGTGATTTGTTGTTTCTTTTAAGATGTTTTAGGTGATAAGTGTGAAGGATTGCTGCTTTGCAATGACAAAAAAAAACTACTATACATTCATATTTTTGGTGCAGAGGTGGAATTATACTGTTTTTCTTAGTATTTGATAAAAAAAAAAGTAAATGTTAATTGTGAAATATAGGAAAAAACACAACAAAAAGCCTTTAAGATGGACTCAATCAAAATGATGGATGTTAAAGAAGAAAAGAAAGAGTCAACAGAGAGCACCACGAGACTAAAGAGCAGGAAGAAAAATAAGGAAGTGAGCAGGAAATTCAAATGAAACACCAATCATTGGTGCACACAGATGGGTCCATCACACTGGAACATGTTTATTTAGTCCTTTAACAACTTCTTTTCTCAGAAATACTCGGAGAAAAAACAAAACAAAACACACAGACAGAGCTGATTGGTCATAAATCTAAAAGTTGAAGTTGAAACAAAGCCAGGCTTGACCTTTGATCAGACACTGGGACAGGCCAAGAGTACACTTGGACTGACTGGAAACGACACAGCAGAGTTTCATGGTTTGAGTTTCCTCATGATGACAAAAGAACAATGTCTGGTTTATTACAAAATTTAAAAAAAAAGGATGTGTTGCGACACGACTGAACAGAGGCTTCAAGGGTGTTGATCTGCTTTGATTTGCTCCAATCACCCCCCCCCACACACACACACACACACAGTAAATCTTTTTTAAAGCGAGCAGACACGCTGCTCTCGGTCTAAACTCAATCACAGCAGGTGGATAGATAAACAAACAAATAAATAAACAAACAAACAAACAAACAAAAACCACGAGAGCTGAAGCGGCTCACCCAGAACACCAAGCTGAGGAAGAGGAGGACGGTCTTGGAGGTGAAGATCCCGCAGTCCATGTCGTCAAACGGAGCAGAAGAGGAGGATTGAGGGAGAAACTGTTCCGTTTTTATCCGTCAGAGAGCCGAGCTGCTCCTGCTGCTTCAGTCACAAGTTGCGTCTGACTGTGATCACATGGTCACATGACTCACAGGAGCGAGAGAGAGCCGAGCCCAGCTCCCCCCC
>JAOXNZ010000001.1:20726603-20746379 GCA_028566095.1 Kryptolebias brasiliensis | reverse complement strand
CTAACAGATTTACTATAAATATAGGAAAGTGGACTTGCTTCACATTGAATCTTTCTGTGGGATTTTCAAAGGCATAGAGCTTTATAGAGAAACTTTTTTTTTTAAGTTTTTAAGCTTTTTTTAAGCCTTAAAGTGAGAAAAATACAAAAGGATTAATTGTGTTAATAGTTCAGTCTGCATGAAAAAAAAAACACACTATTACATTAGAAATGCTCCATAACTTCACCTCCTTATCCTGGTCAGGAAACCTTCTTTGGAGTCTTCTCACCATGGCCTCCTGCTTCTCCCAGTTTGGTTCTTTCTTGTCATTTTCTTCTTCATCAGAGGCCTTTAAATTGAGAAAAAAAACATAAAAGCAAAAACATCAGAATCCATTTCAATTCCGTTAAAAAAAAAAATACTTGCAAAGAGTTGTAGTTAGTCATTACAGAAACGCCGAATGCATATCATTTGGTTTTCAAACTATATGTTTGTTTTCATTAAAAAATAAGCATTAGTGATCTTACCACCGATGATCTCCTTTTCTTGCTTGGTTGAATCTCACCACTGTCCTGAGAACTGCTGGATTCATCCTGCTTTCTCTTCCTGCTTTCACTCTGAGCTGAAAGGACGACACAAGCAGCGTTCTCATAAAAAAGGACTGACAAAAGTAATTTCTGGACAGAGTATTGGTTCTGGGATAGTTGCACACATAAAACATTTCCAGTTTGCTTTTCTGCACACTGAATTTAAGATTTATGAAGTTTGCAAAGTTGTGGAATACATCAATAAAAAAAAAAGGCAAAGCAGCAATTTCTTTTCAGTCATAAAAATTGACTTTTTCTTCAAAATGAAGGGATGTAGGAATGTAGGAAATCTGACTTCTTTATGGTGAAATGCAACAAAATAAAAATTCAATTACCTTCTTTATCACCAAATTTTAAAAGGCAGGCAGCGACAGCTCCTTCCAGGGTGCTTGTATCCCTCATGACCTAAGAAAACCAGAGAACACGATGTGTTGAATAGATCTAAACCAGGAAAAAAATCAATTATCTCTATGTAGAGCAGCATCCAAATTAGAGCTGGCTGATGGATAAAAAACAGTTTATCTTCAGAAGATGTTTACTTCAAATCAAATTATTCTAAATATATTAGACAGTTTTAGCTGGAAAAAAAAAGCCACAATTGGACTTGTGGTATCCTTGGATATGAAAAAAAAAAAAAAAATCTAATCCCACCTCCAGAACATCAGTTCTTGTCAACTGAGGAAACATCTCCAGCAATTTGTTCATTTTCTCATCCATGTCGTTGTCCTCATCATCTGTATAATTTGATGCTGCCTCTCTGGATGCCTTCCAAACAGGGCTCCTATAAAAGAAATAAAAACAATTCTGTAGGACAGTAATATTCTGAATGACTGGGAAAATGTTTCTGTAATTCCGAGCCCATCCGATAACCCTAAAAGCCTTGATGGCCAAGAATGTGCAAACATACTTAAATTTCATGGTCGGGGTTGTTTTTTTCTTTGGTTCGGGGATTACTCCGTCCTCCTCCAAGTCGATAGAAACGACTTCTTCAAAAACCACTCCTCGTGCATGGGACTTTGATGGGGTTTTGACAGGTTTCATCTGAGCTGAAAAACACATTAGTAAACATGTTGTCAGCTACATTCCAGTCAGCATTAGGACACGAGAGTCTTATATCACAATATATGCTTATATACACTGAAGGCAGTTTCAGGCCTGACAATCCATCTGTTTTAATGCAAGTGTCTTAGCTGTAAATACTATAACCTGTTAAAAATTGGAAGGTGTAAATCGGGCAGTAATATTAAACCTGGACAGAAGCTGTGGAGGTTTGTATTTGTGACATTAGCTTGGAACTACAGTCTGGTAACAGAGAGAGATGTGAGGCCTTCTGACACAACTGATTGCCAATTTTGTCTGTCTTAAGAGCATTCAGAATAAGAACATTATGCCAAAGCAGCCACATCCTAAACACATCCAGTGCTCCCGACTTGATCATGTAATGTCACTAATAAAATATTACATGACAGTGTGAAGTCGAGTCCGTAAGCTGGAGCGTAGCTCAGTATGAACAATATCTATGTCACTGTTACCGATAGCATGTCACGAACATCTGGCTAACAGTCTACCGTGAGTGCTACTACTCACCTGGCCTATTCTCCTTTTCAGAATCAGGACTTTTGGTCCCGCAAACCTGATCGTCTTTATTTGCTCCTTTCTTCATGAAACGAAACCGGTCCAAGTTGAACAGACTCATTCTAGCTAGTCTTTATTGTCATAACACGCAGTGGTAGCCCTTTGTCTGTCAATATTTTCTGTTAGCGTAGCGCATCAAGCAGTATCTTCCTGTTAGCCAATGTGACAATTCAGCTAATGTTATACGTTAGCCTGGGAGCCGGGGGAGGAAGCCCTGCATAGACGGCAAATTTTAAGCTTTGTCACTGCCCCGTTTTCGGCCGTAGTAGTTTAAAATCAAACTCTAACACACATTTAGCACAAATGAAAAAAGAGGTATATTCCGAGTCTAATACATGATGGTTTTATGCCGACTACAGCTGGGGGTATTTCCCGCTTAGTAAAGCGGCTCAGGATGCTTTGCCTACGCTGCTAATTGGTCAGGGGAGCAAGTGGGCGGGACTTACACCGGAAACTCAAGATAGTACACTGTAACACCTTTCCGTTTCTGCACAAATAGTTTAACAAACTGCGAGGAAAAAACAATCGTTACTATTTATATCTCTTAATTCCAATCCCTAACAAACTAATGACTAATATTCATCATAATATTTATCATGTCTATCATATCAATGCCTAATGGTAAATTGAGCATATATATATATATATATATATATTTTAAATGCATACATTTATTAACATTCCTTTCTTTTGCAATAACAATTTCCTCTTCCTTGTAATTTTACCCAATTTAAACAATTTCTATGTAGTCCACAAGGCCACCACCATAGTAAAGGTTTGTCCTACATACTCTAATCAAAAGAGGGCAGCAGATTATCTGTGATGAGAAAAAGGGCTGGTCTTGTGTTTACCTGTCAGAGTTGTAAAAGCTGCCACTTTGTAACAGATATATGTTTAAGATGCTCTTTTCAAAGCAGAACATTACAGTTTTACTGTTTTGTTTTAAACTAATGTGCACTTGCAGAGAAATTCATTCTTTGTCACATCATACTGCAGAGTTTATTAGCCAATAGATTCAAATCCAGCAGGCTGATAGAGTACTGAATATGACCTGGTTAACAATAACAAAAACATCCAGAAATGACATCCAGAAATGATGGCAGGTTATAAATCATTAATAAAAACAAGAAAAAAGAATCCTGCCACTTTTAAAACTTAACTGTAGGAATAGCTGAAAAACTTTACCTATGATAAACCAAGACAAACTTTTCTTTACAACAAAGATTTAGTGGGTTTGAGTTGAAATCCATGTCAAATCTAAGGTCTGGCTTGAAGAAAGTTGTGCATTGTAAGAAATATTGTTGATTTATCAAGTTAATACCTTTTTTTTTTTACATCAGACTGTGACACATGTGTGCCATCAAGCGTGACTTGTAAGAACTTAAGTAAAATTTGAAATTTTCCACTGTAGTAAGTCTTGTATTTATGAAATGTCAATGGTCAAAGTCAATGGCAAATAGACCCCTCCTCCTCCACAGAAAAACACAAAATATACACATAAGTTTAGATTTAGCCACATACTGACAAACTCAGAGTTTCGCAATTTAATTAAATGAAACAGATCTACAAAATCTTAATTTCTAAAAAAAAACACTTATTTGTTGTATTGTATAACTTTCAAAGAATATATACAGTAATATTGTTTACATCCAGTTTTTATAAAGATGTATATGACCTTCATAATACAGTGACTGCACCTGCAGATGCTACTAAGTACAGTGAATTTATGGTGATAATCAGCTTGTACCGTTCATCACAACACCTCTGCTGCCAATACAGCGCCATCCTGCCGCCTTACTGTCGCCCTTACCATTGTCATGGAGACTGTATAAGTTATAGCATAGCGTGTGTGTGTGTATGTATGCGTGTTAGAACTCAACCTAGGACACAATAGGCAGACTGACATAGAGTCTGATAGGGGTCATGACCTCTCACAGCAGGAAGCCCAAACTTTGGCTCCTTGCTTCTCTCCTGTCTCCAAGTCAAGTTTTGCATTTGTGCCTGTAATTGTGTATCTTACATCTGATTTAGGACAGATACTGTATTTTTCCTTTTTATTTTGCTTTGTTAGACTTACTTTTTATACAATTATTTAATACTGACTGTGTGTTTAGACACACACACACACACATATCCACGCACACACACAGACGAGCAGTCAAGTATGCAGCACCACATATACATAAATCAAAAGGCTGTTCCAGAGTTGAGGCGGGTCATTACCATTTACACACACAGGCGCTTCACACATACATACATGGTGCCAGCAAAATCAAAATGGCACAATGGATAGTTTCATACATGTTCTGGCTGCAGCTTTCATTCGAAAAGGTAAAAGTAAGAAATGATTTACTCAAAGTGAAGCAGATAATATGATGTCCTGTTGCATCGGGAAACAAACTGCTAATGCAACACTGACACCAAATGCATACACATTCATTATTAAGCACATGTGTACACACACAAAACAAATGTGGTGACTTGTTACTGTGTGTAAACACAGCATCTGTGCATTATGCTCCAACTGTGCATGTAGAAATTGTATGTCTGTTTTTATACTATGATAAAACTACTGTAAACCTAAATCATTACATTTCAGTGATTTTTAATGATCTTTAGTAGCAATGATAAGTGTCTACACTGCATGCACATCCATGGATGTGTGAGTTTGACCCATCCATGCTGTCCTTGTGGACCCATCACAATGTCTGTCACCACCCAGCCACCATGGCGCCCAACTTGGCCGAGACCCGACGGCGGCAGGGAGCACCTTGTCACCGTGGTAACACGTCTGGGATGTAACACCCCCTTGTCCTAAGAAATGCTCATGAGACATACCCACACACACATCTCAAAGAAAGTGTCTCTCAGGGCAAGGAACATTTCATTTTAGAAATAAGTATAACAAACCTTGAAGGATGTGGCCAAAAATAAAGATATCCACTGTCTGTATGCTGTCTTTTTAAAGTTTTAACTTGCATTAGCATTTTATTTTTTCTTGCCTTATTACCTGGAGTGTGTATATATTTCTTTTGTGTATCGTTTGATCAACTCAACATGCCTATTATCTTTGAAAAAAACAAGGAATTAGAATAAAAAAGAAAGAGCATGACCTTTTCAGTGATAGAGTAGCTGTCCTTTAACTGGAAGATAAGGAGTTCGAACACCCTGAGTTACAAGCATGAAAAAGTGTCCTTTGCAAAACACTGTAATTCCCTGTCATATTCTTCTCAGTGTATAACTGAGAATTAAAAGCATTGTATGTCTGAATATATGAACAAAAATCACATTATAAAGAGTTTTGTAGAACCTTGATAAGGCTTATGATGCTCTTAAATTTAAGAGATTTACTAATATTAGTGCAACCTAATCTACTGCCTTTATATGATGAAAAATTATGTAGTAGTCTTGCTATTCAGGCCCAACCCTAGTCCATGATCCTTCTTGTGTTTTAACTGGTGAGTCTTATAACGTTTTCATAAAAATGAAGAAAACATCATAACTACTTTTTTTTTCTTTTTGTGATTCACACATAGACAAATCTATATAACTTATGCTGAAAAATATTGAGAAACACTGACACAGTTCTTTGTTGCAGGATTTATTCCACCTTGTTAAAGAGTTTATTAGACTCAAACTTGGAGCTTCTTTTTGTTTTTAATTTTTTTCAAGACTACCTGATTGTGCTATCCACTGGTGCCCCAGTGCAGGTGTTGTTTGTAATTTCATTTTTAGATATATTATAAGTATTATTTCATCCATCTATCTTGTTTTAGTACATTCCAACAATGTCACAATAGAACATAATTTAAACTCAGTTTTTGCACAGATAATGCATGAATCATGGTGATTTCATATATAAACTGGCATTTTAACATTAGAACCACACTTAAAATGTCACTGAAGATGATTCCCAAAAGATCATCAGCTGTGATATATAGTTCAGTTAGTTTAGAATGTCTGATGATTTTTTTTGTTATCTTCATTACCTTTGTGCTACATACATTAAAGCACACAAATCTTCAGAATCAGCTGTCAGAAAATGTTCCAAACATTCATTTGACTTCTTTTGTGCTGCTTTTGTTTAGTCATCACTCATGTACCCACTCTTGCGCTCTCTTTCTCCAATCAAAAAGAAGCAGCAGCAGGGGAGAATTCCCATGTAGCTGGAGGTGATGGCACAGAGCAGCAGAGACAACACACCAATCTTGGGGAGACAATGACTTATCCTCCTGGCTGCCTTACAGAACATAAGTCAAACAGAGCTTTGTTAGCGCTACATTCCTCTGTGTTATCCTCCTGGTTTCTCTCCTTAATCAAACAAAGCTAATTACATTTATATCTTGAACAAAAACCTTTCAATTTCTTTTAAGCTGCAGAATGTTGCTGCTACTTATTTGTTATACCCTATTATCCTCTGATAATTGTGGATCATCATTATTCACAATCACAATTGAAAGAGAAGTTGTGTTCAGTGTCAGATACTGTAACTGTTACTATAAATTTTGCAATTCATATAGTTTTCAGTGACTGCAGAAATGAATGAACTTTGTTGGGTCTGTCACAATATCTCAGGGTTTTAATTAAGCAGAAGGAGACACGCAGAAAGACAGAGGGACAATGAGCGATCCCCAGGCTGCCTTGGAATACATTGTTCAGACAGAGCTTTGTTGACTCTGCGTGCCTTTGCATTGTCCTCCTGTCTGCAAACATTTGAATAAAATGATGCCAATTATGTCTCTGTCATTTAGGCATCAAATCCTATAAATTATATATGGTTTATTATTCTATCTTGTAGAACAAAATTTTCTGGATTTATTGTTGGGATCAATCTTAAAATCAGGACATGTACTTTAACAACTTTTACTGTCTGATTTTATGCACAATTGTGTTTTAATTGTGTTGCACAGTGTATTCGGACAGTCTTGCATGTAAATTGCAAGTTACTTGATATGATTTAACTTTCAGGACAAAGGGGGTTGTGTTTAGTTGAAGGTATGATCAGTGTTGCGTTCACTTGCAGTTTAATATTTGACAGCAACTTGAGAGCCTTTGCCTTTAAAACATTTGTTTAGAGATTTTGAACAGTTTCATTGGATGATCACAATGCAGAGCAAAACTTTCCTAAGTGTATACAAAGTTATCTGAAAAGGAGAGTCCTTGGACAAAAAAAAAAAGACAAAAGTCATTAAACTGTGCTTTTCTTTAGCACATTATGACAACTATGATGGTGCAAGGTTTTGTGTGTGAGTTCTGGCCACTCTGTTCTGAAAACTGGTGCAGAGGTTGAGACAACTGAGATGGGAATGTCAGTGCAGGATCAGCACCCCTGCTGGTGGGCACCGGCGGGGGGTTGGACTCCTCTGAGATGCTGTTGCATCTAACTGTGTGTGTTTGATGAGGCTTGTGAGTGAGTGTGTGTGTGCATTTTGACTCAAGTGTGTACATCCTAAATATGTGTTTGTCTGCGTGAAAGTAAGGGGCCAGTGTCTGGGCAGTTTTTTTTTTGGGGGGGGGAGGGAGGTTAGGGTGATGACAGCCTCAGTTGTGTTGAATAGTGGGAGAAAAAGAAGTGACGCGACGGGAGCTGATGTCTGACATGACCTCTCTCAGCAGGCTCACTGCAGGGAGCTGGGAGCTGCCGCTGACTGTGTGTGTATGTATGTTTGGAAGCTTAAGTTGGAAAGAGGTTTGCAGATAAAGTGAGCAACAAAAATTAAATTTTCTTTTAATATTCATGCAAATGGCCTCTCACATGGCAACTTTGATCTTTCTTTGTAGATGGACATCATTTTGAACTTCTTGAGTTCAGTAATCCAGTCTTCTCTAGTTGTTTCTTACCTCTGCTTTGCATTTTCTCCTCGTCCATATCATATACCTCCTCTTGACTTTCTCTCTCTCTTGTTGGTGCTCCTAAGCTCCCTTCTTCCATATGTTTTTCCTTTGTTTTTTCCTCCTAAAGGTGCATTTTGATCAGTAAACCGAGGAAGCTCACTGCGACATGCTTCCTGTTTTCCTTGCTTTTTGCTTTACAGTTGCGTGTGCCATCTCTATTTGCATCCTCTTTCTTATCTTTCATTCTTCATTCTCCTCCACATCCCCAGTCCAACACGCATACACAGAAACACACAAAAACGCACACTTTCTATTCACTGTCTCTCGTCTTTGGGTCCAGTGCTTTGCCATCAGCCTGATAAGTGCCAACAAAGCCCCCAGTGTCTAATGTGACCCCCTTTTTGTCCCCCCCATCCCTTCTCTATCCTTTTCCCTCCATCAAGCAGCTGAGCATGAAGTTCAGAGGCGAAATTTATCTTATGTGCACACTCCAACTTCTTTTACCTTTACCTCCTCATCTTGTTCCTATAGTCTTCCTCGTTATCATACTTTTTGTTATGTTGAGAGGTTTAATCTCTGAACACATCCTCTTACATTGTTTTACTTTCTCATTCTCTGTCCCTTTTTACCGTCCTCTTCCTCCTTTTGTTGCTTCTTTTTCTAGAACTTAGTGAAATTTGAATAGAAATAAGTAGAACAAAGTCTTCACCTACTTCACCGTCACTTTAATCTAACCTTAAGCTTCATTAGATCAAAAATTCAATCAAATTTTTTGAGTCAATCAGTAATCCTTGCAGCAAGCAGTAAGTCAGACATTTGTTGATTTCCATGTAAATCAACCCAATCAAAATGTTTTTTGTGAATTGTTGTTCTGGGATATTTGCACACCTCTTCAAAAATCAAACTATGGCCTGATTTGTGTGTCATCAATTTTCTTTGCAGGCAGTTTGGAGACATAATTAATACATTTTCTAAGCTTTTACGAACCACCCTTCATACCAGAGTTTAGCCTACAGAAAATTCATCCTTTTACAAAAGTGTAATTTTCTTTTGCAGTCACATTAAGCCCACAATGAAACTAAAGCAGGTCCTTGAACTACACAAACTGCCTGTTTATCCACAAAATCATTTGGTTGTTTTCTATCAACGTCTTTATGCTCCTCTGTTCTCAATCAGCGAGCTATCAGTCACTCAGTCTTTCTGCCAACCAGCACTCTGTAAATCTGTGTCGAACTAATGGTTCTTGTTAGCCACTTAACTGTCTACTTTGCTTTCTCTCTTTCTCCAACTCTAATGGTGCTTGTTTGCCACTCCACTGCTCCCTCCTTATCCTCATATGGCTTTATCACCACAAATCAGTACACCTAGAGATAAGCCTCGGTGTGACTGTGCTGTATCCTCTTCCTTGGGCTTTTATCAGCTGATCAGTGTATCTGGGGTTCTCTCTGTCTGAGAAGGTCATGTTTTCATTCACCCCCAATCGGCTCACTGATTTGTAACGTTGAAATCAGAGAGGACTTTTGTTGCCATCAGAAGACAGATGAAGAAAGAAGCTAAAAAGTATAAGTAATACTTAAATGGTTTTGCTTTAAGCCTAAACAAGTAACAAACTATATGATAATATATAAAGTGGTTTGTAGGTCTACATCCACAATAATATTAACCCATTCATGATCTTTATACAACACTACACTTTCTGATCAACTTAACTAGATAAAATCACATTCAAATGAAGGAATAATATTTCTACACTAAGCATTTCAATTTTAATGCCGTTATGTAAACATTTATACTCTTAAAACCTTCTAATGAAGTCTCGGAACAACTGAAGCAGACTTTGTTTTACAATGTAAACCCTTGGTGTCTACAGAGCGGAACAAGATAGTATAATAATACTAATATGGTAGGATTATTATATGATCTTATTATGATATCAATTGTTGGAACACTGACAGGCATTTAAAAGCACATATAGATCTGAAAGATTACTCATAAAAAAAACAAAAGCTTTTTTTACTAGCAAGGGGAAGTATAAAGGTTCATTTTACTTTAGACATTCAGGTTACTGTTCACTGAAACTCAGATAACAGATGTTGGTCATAACTTAGATTAAAATTTTGTTTGTTATAATGGAAGTATTGAAATGGTATAGACCATATTCAGTATGGAAATAGTTGGTTTTGTTTGTCTTTTTAAACATGTAACATAAACCACTAAAGGTAATCCTGGATAACTAGTTCTTCTCACCAGGTTTCTTTGAGCGTTAAATTTGAGAAAATGGGCATATTTTTTGAAGAAATGTAAATCTGACAACTCAGTTCCCCATGCCTTCGTATGTTTTCAAAATATAAAAGGAGTTCAACATGTTGAAAGGAGTGCTACCACTCAGCTAGTTTCTTTGGGACCATCTCATCAGTATTCACTTTCTCTTCTGAAGGGCTTTTCACACCGGCACTCACTAATCTAATCACTTCCTCTGCAGTCTCACATAAAGCCTCCAATAGTCCAGCCATGGCTCCCTAATCGACATGTTATTGCACACAATCACATTTACTGCACAGAGGCAAATCTGAGCTGATGTGATTGTGTCGGTTTGCTAACCCAATCAGTCCTCCCTCACCTTTCCTTTACACGACATTTCATTTTCAGAAACAAGGTGACAGTGTTTTAATTTTCATTCCTGGGCTACTCTCCATCAATTTAGCACCCAGTGTGTGTGGAAGAGCTTATAGAGTGAGACAACATGTAGGTGCTGGTTATTGTACAAGCTTTTTTTATTTCTCCCCTGTGGAAAAATGAAGTGCAGGGTTTTGGGTTTTGATGTTGTTAAAACAATTGCTTTCTGCTGTTGTGTATTCACAGTTGCAGTATGTATTAGATCAGACTGGGAAGATTTGTTCCAGCCTGATAGTGTAGTGTTGAGCATGATTTTGTCCAGCAGTGTCAGATGAGCATGAACAACTTTCAGATTGTAAAGACATAATAACTCTGCCCTAGCACAATGGTTTATTTTTATTTAAAATAAAATTATTATTTAAGCACAGAGTAAAGTTTGACTTTAAGGACATCATTTGGGGTCTTTAATCATTAAAAAATGTGTGCACATAGAGCTAAAGCATCACACTGTTTGGGGGACCGACTTGAGTCAGGTGGCAAATGGACCATTCTGACTGGACCTCTTCTCTCTCTGAGGGAAAAATGTGTGTTAGTGTTTGGGTGTGCATTTGTGTGTGTGTGTCCCGACCCTCAGCCCTCCAGGTCATAGTTCTTGACTCACACTAACACCCAGCAGGGTGACAAAATAATTAACTCAGAATCGGATTGACAGACAGTTCATCACACTGACACATGCGCACACAAAACCGAGGGAATTACTTTTCCATAATCAGCAGAAGTGACAAGACAGATGACTTGCCTGCTTTTGTATTGTGTGGAGATGGAAATAAAGACGTTAAAACTAAAACAAATAATCCTCCCAGTTTACAAGACAGCTGAAAGTGATTTATCCAAGGCTGAATGTTCATTGTGAAGATACCAGCACTTCTAGTTCTGCAAAATACATGTAAAGTACTGAAATGACACACCATGAATAAATATTCTGGTGTTTTTTAATAACATGTTTCACTTGTTATATACTGTAGGCTGCACCTAGTAACATTTGTACACCACTTTCTTTCAGCATTGTACTGAAGTCAGTTTAACCAGTAGACATACATGACAATCATGAGTTTATTTGAAATATGATTGTGTTTTTACTGAAAATCAACACGTTGTGTGATGACACAGCTTAACAGTTCTTTGCAAACTAGAAAACTCCAAAGTTTTATGATTTGCTTCAGAACCCATTGTCACTTTTCCCAGCAAAGGAATTAAAGGAAAACTGCTTAGGCAGTTCTGAAAGATTTTTGAAGATGGCAGCAATCCATTCATTTTTGTATGAATTCCAAATGTTGTGCACATCATGTAGTTCTCCATCATAAGCAGGCATGTATAATTGAAGCTGTGGAGGATTTTAAGACAGACCAAAGACCAAAGGATTTATTTCTCTTTCTTAAACATACTGATGTTGTGTATTTCATATCTGAAAAGAAGTATATTGTGTTGATTTCTTACTGAACTATTTCAGTTGAAATTGGCTCAACTGATGTTAAAATCAACTCCAAATTCTGCATCCCACCCACTAATAAACAAGTCCACTCCAGTCACTGGTATATTCATCTGAATTTCATGTTATTTGATCCTGCTCATCATCAGTCACATAATTATATAAAAATTACATTATTTAAAATCTGATAGCCAATGAAAGTGACTAAAGAAAGAAATAAATAAGAGAAGGGAAAGAAAGGGAGTATCTTGTTCTTGGAGGTACTGTAACACAAACAGCTCTGTTTCAGATAGCATGTTCACCTTTGAAGGGTGCACTTAAAAGTGTGGGTGTATGTGGGGTGGGGAGGAAGCAGTAAAAGCGGGTCTGAGTGGGTGGATGGGGTAACCTGTGGATTGAAATGGTGTGCCTCTCCTCACCCGCCCTCCATCCCCTTGATTCATAGAGGGACGTTTTTCTCTATGGCCACAAAGGGAGAGGGGTCAGATTGCGCCGGCACATTCACGAGCCCACTTTGTTTTCAAATGGTTTTGTTTAGTTGTGACACTGTAGACACCCAACACCTTCCAAGAATCTGAACTCTTCTGTGGGGGAGTACAGAGGGCAGGTGGGTGGTGTGCGGTCATAAAGGGGAAAAGAGAAAAAGTTGAGAAAATTTGGGGGTCAAAATATGTTTCAGATGGATCTTTTCTCAGATGTGGGCTCAAACTTTTCTTCTGTCTCATAATTTTAAGTCTAAATCCTAAATAATAAAATATCTTTTTCATAGATATTCTGCAAGTTTTATCACAAGACTTATCTTATTCAGATGTGAAGCAGTGTTACAAACTTGTAATTCAGTTCTAGGACCACCAAAGCACTAAACTTTATTTATAACGTTATAATTAAAACTCAATAAATTAAAAGTCAATAATTTGCAATAAAGAATCTTTTGATGCTCTTATTTCACTATTATAGTTTTAAAAAGATAAAATTAAAGAATGACCAAATGCTGTCAAACAGTAACATCCCTGTCAACCTTCAAACATTTCTTTAGGACACATTTTTACACTGATTAAAAAGACCTAAAAACACCTGCTAAAATGTGTTTTTCTTTTTTTGTATGCAATGGGACTTTGAGTTACACATCAAATGACTCTGCAATAATAATAGATATTTACTTGCTTTAATTCTGATCAACTGTGATAAGATACAGAGTTGCAAGACTTAAGCACAAGCTTGTATATTTTACTGACATTTCACACTGAATCTCTGAAACACATTCTAAAACCTTGCAGTAAAAAAGGGAAGCAATAAATTAGCAATACTTGCATAAAAACAGCTAGCAGCTCCCTTTCAGTACTACATTATAAGGCAAACTTCTGAAGCGTTGTCATAAAAACTGAACAAAATTTAAATATGTTGCAAACCTGCTATAATCAGGATCTATAGTCCAACTCATGCAGTAGGATGCATAGTAATGTCATCCCTTTAGTAGTTAATACCTTCTCTGAGGGGTATGTAGTTATTGGACAGAGTTTTCTGTTCATTGTGACCTAAAGTGAAATCAGTTAAATGTTTTAACAATGCAAAACATATTGCTAAAACAGCTGAGATGCAACAAATGTTGAGTAGAAGTTTAAGTTTATCCTTCCTAAATTAATAAAAACAATTTACAGCAATGACTTGTCTGAAAAATGAATCACTCATCCCTAATAATCTGCTGAAGCTGATGTCAGCTGATGAGAAGCATCTGTCCATACATCAGGGAGAAGCTAGGAGAACCATTGCAAACATCTTGTGACATGCTTGAAAAGGCAGTCGTACCTGAGTTCACAGGGGCAATAGAGTCAATTGCTACACGTAGGCAGTGTGCTTTGAAGGGCAGGGGTGCATTCTGTGCCGGGCCGAGGGCAGATCACACACACCCGCAATCCATTCCACAACTATACACACTACATCCCAAAGGACGGATGGTGCAGCAGCAGGTTGCATACTCAACCTCACTCCGCTCTATCGAGACAGGTGCAGCTATACATGCTGCGCTATTCACTGCTCTTTAACTGGCACCTAGTGAGTGTGTGCGTTTTTTTCCAGCAAATAAAAGGCAGCAAGAAGGGACGAGAGTTAGAAAAGAGAAAGAGTGTGTCTCTGAGAGAAAAAGAATAAAGAGATGGAAAAAGAGTAAGGAAAGACTATCTGCTGCATTAACCTTCCACTCCACAGTGCCAGTATAGAGTCTTTTCTGCATGGCTCTTTCAGCGGAAGGCCCAGGGGACAGTAACGCTAAGCCCCGCTCCATTCTTCCACCAGAATCTTTGATTTCCTATTAGGTTCCTCCTGATGGAGACTGATGGCGTGGGGAGGAAAAGAAGGTAAGGGAAGGACAGACATGGTGACGGAAGTTGGGAGACAGAACGAGCTGGTGGAAGAAAAAAAACTGATTAGCGGCAAAAAGCAGTGCAGGAAAGGGGGAGAAGAGTAGAAAAAGGAAGATAAAAATCTGAAATAAAGATGAAGAGAGGAAGAAGAGGGAGAGGAGTACAGATTGTTGGGGAGGGATAAGAGTACTTGCAGCAATGGCAGGACTTCAGCTGTGGGACACTGGGTGTCCCTGTCCCAGGTACCAAGCACATTGTTTACTCTCAGCCCATTTAGTGCTGACCTTTCTTAGCTGGCAGACAGACAGGCTCAGATGTAAAAAGGCACACTAAGAAGCAGACAGGTTGGTATGTCGAAGGAAGGGTTAGATAAAAGAAGGTGGAAAGACAACTGGGTAGAAAAAAAAGCATAAAAGTTAAAAGAGGAGCGTAGAGGCAGGTTTTGCAACAGAACCAGAAAATAGGAAAAGCAATTCTTAATGCAGAAACTATTCATTTCCAAACTAACCTTTAGGTTGGAATATAGAGAAAAATAGGAATGGAGATATTTTGGATTAACAAAATCCAAACCAGTATCCTGGTTTTTCATTTATTTTAGATTTTTCTGTTTAGAAATATGCATTTCTGTCAGTTTAAGCCTTTAACATTTTACAACAACCATAAAGTTTCAATTTAAGCATCAAAGCAAGTGATAGCCTACACACAGTGAATACATTTTTTACATGTTCAGAGTTTTGAGTGCAGTCAAGTTTTCTAGTCAGTGTCTAACATACAATGATTTACACACAGAAAAGAGACAGATGGACCAATAAGAAAGTAAAAAATAAAATATTTGTTATTTTGAAAACAACCTAGAATAAATTCCACCACCGTTTGGGTGTCCATAGTGATCTTTAGGGTTAACTAATGTTGCCCAGAGGTACTGAAAAAAGCCCAGATCATTACCACAATCCAAGGGACACATTTTGTGTCATAGTACATGACCTCCCAAGAGGGCAATGCAGGAACAAAAACCCTTTGCTACACAGGAAGGGCAAGTTCAACCAGTCTCCTTTATCGTCTTACTTCTTTACAGATTTTGCATAGTTGACCTCATTTTGAAAAGAAGACTTGATCTAGAAGAGTGTAAGCTCTAAGGCCAGGTTAGACAAACAGGTACCACAAACACAGCAATTTACTTGAAAAATTTTTTTTAGAAAATACAAATTTGTAGTTAAAAACATTTAAGAATTCTTCCTAATGCAGAAATAAAGTGTTTGTATGAGATGGTTTTTGAAATATACATTTTTCTTAAATATTTATAAGAACAACAGCTTGTTGGAAATAAAAACTTTCCAAGATGGGCCCCAATGATGAATTGTTTAACAACAACAACAACAAAACAACTTTGTGTTTTCATGATGAGCGGTTCCCATGTCAGTGTGGGAAAGAGCGATGAGACAGATATTAAAGTTGTGTAGGCGAGACACGGAGATATGGAGACTGATACATACAGGGAGAGACAAAAGGAAGTGGGAGAGAGGTGGTCGGAAGGAGAATGATTGATTGATGTGGTCAGCGAGGCGTCACTGAGCTCCACAGGAGCCCCCACCTCCTGCCCCAATGAGGAGGATGTAGATGGGCCCTTAATGATGAGAAAAGAGTGAGACAGCAACAATAATCTGGGAGGAGGGAGATAAGAAAGGCAAACAAATCGAGTTTTCTCATCTTACTTTCATTAAAAAGCAAAAATCACAATTGCGCCACAAGATTTAATGTAGCACTGAAAAGGGAAGGTGTTTATCCTCCTGACCACCAGGAAAAAAAATTTTGTCCAATCACATTTTATTTTAAATTCCCCAATCTTTGTAAGGTAATTAGCCTCACTCCTTCACATTTGGTACTATTGAAAAGCTCTAAATGTCCCTGTAGACGGAGTTAATTCAGTAGCATGCAGTGGGTGGGAGATATTCAGGTTTACAAATGTCCTCCACAGAGGACAATTTTGAACTACTGGTAGTCAGGAGGATATTTCTCACTGAGAGAAAATTCCAAGTTTAGTAGGTGGAAGGTTGATCTCTGTGATTCAGATGGTTTGCATATGGTTGTGTTAACCTGCAGAAAATCTTGTCAGGAAATGTCTAGTTATGTCAGCTGTGTCATCCTCTGAGGATCTTGTGTCTTTCAAGTTTCAGTTGGGACTTTTGGAAGTTGGGATTAGGTTTTAGTGCACACTGATTGGATTCTACAAGCAGTATTTGACTAAAATAAACAAAATGTGCGTATTTAAGTTCATTTTGTGAAGGTGAAGGTTCACAAACCCACAAGCACATTTCCTGTTTCATTGAAACTGTTGACATTAATCTATTTCTTTCACTATTGAAGTTGTGTGCTGAAGTTTGAGCTGCGGGCTTCTTGATTCTTCATATGCCTTACAACTATTATTGTGTAGTCTAAAGGAAGCACTTCAGAAACACATTTTAAAATATGAGGACAAGATACCATCATAACCTAATAAAAAACTAAATTGACAGTTCTTAACCAATGTGTAACTTTTCTGAATTTTCATCAACTTTGACTGATAAAAAGCTATCAATGAAACAAAGTTTGACAATAAAATTATTGAATAATTTCTTTAAATTTTCAAAGTCCAGCATGTTGTGCTTAATATTTGTATAGTGATTATACACATGAAGATTGATAAAACATATGGTGTTTAGACATTGTTATTGTTAATCTGTAATTTAGTTTGTGCATGTAACTTAATTTTACACCAGTATGACGTAACTGATTAGGAGCTGAGAAAGAATTTGCAGAATGTAAGTTTTAAAAGCTAAAAGTAAGAAAATTCACACAGCTCTATGTGTGGCTGTCTAAAACTTCTACTGTAAATTATGTAGTAGATAGTGTAATTATTTAATTCTCCAGTTAACTGAAAAATATGCGCTTTTACATTGCATTTTTGTCTCTTAAACTACAATATTTGCTGTAATAATTGCTAAAAGTTAAGCCTGTTTTACCAGTGTAGTTTCTAGATTTATAATAAACCACTTTAAATCAACTGTAATGTTGCGTTAAAGTGTTTAAAGCTTAATGGTGTAGCACTGAACAAAATTGTTACCCGATATGCTTAATGGTGTAGCACTGAACAAAATTGTTACCCGATATGCATCCCTTGTTCATATCATTGGTCAAAGAAGTGGTAATACATGATGTGTTGACAAGGGATGCATATTTCTTTTTCATGCAATTTTGTGTGTGTTTCAAGCTGTCATGCGTCAATGAATCAAGTTTTTGTTCCATTTGTGCCTTTCTTTCTTTATATAAACTCATGTGTCACTCTTAGTCATCAGATCTCAATTGCTTGCTTTTCGGTGCACAAAAATGGTTTTCCACAGCTGCTTTGTGACCTGCCGCCCACCTGGGTAAGTGACTGTATTAACAGATTTGTAAAAAAAAAAAAAAGAGCAGAAATTATAAAATACATATATGTAAGTGGTAAGAACAGAGAGAGAGTGAAAAACATGTGCGTGCGTGTGAGAATGAACAAAACTGTTTGTCTATGTTCATGAATGAGATGCAGACAGGCCAGATGAGTGGGTGCCCTGTTGGTGTCTGTATTCTCTGTGCTGTGTGAGTGTAGGAGGGAGGCTGTAAGTGATACCCTTGTCTGCTCCCTATGTGCCCCACTCAGAGGCCACTCCACCCAGGCCAGCCCAGGAGAGTGTGGGGGTCCCCTGGGAACTGGACAGGACAGGGAGGGAAAGGGAGGGGGAGCAGCATGGAGGCCAAGCTTTCAGCTTCTCTGAAAAGAAGCGGAATCAAATACAAGCAAAATCTCCCTCAATATACTGTATCCTTCACCTGAGTAGGGCAACTAGCTGAAAGGAGAGCTGCGAGGGCAACTGTACAATGGACCCAGGAAGGACAAGAGAGGAGATCAGAGAAGAGGGATGTAGTTAACCATGACCACCCCATCACCTTAATCACATATTTAGAATGGTTACTGAAACTATAAAGGACTATAGTTTTCTCTACATTTTAGGCCAAAAAGTTAATCACTTCCCTGAAATGTTTTTGCAGATGGGGTTTGTTAGACTGCATATCCTGTTGATGTAATACTTGTAGACTTGTAGGACAAAAAAACTGATGCAGAGTGGATAATTTGCAATATAGTGTTCACTAAAACCATTGCAACATTTTTGAACTTAGTGTTAAGAAAGCAATATTTAAAATACATATTGTTTCTTTATGCACATGAATCCTTTCCAGTATAAAAATAATTTTCATTCTAAAATCTGAACTATGTGCCCAAGAGCAGCAGCTAACTGTATTTGCTTTGTCTTTTGTAGTCATGTAAAGCTCCATATGCAGCTGTGTTGTCATATTAAGCATGCCTTACAAAACCTGTTGCTTGTTCAACAGGTAAGTGGGGAAAAAGCAAAATGTGCAGTGAAATTACATTTTGTTTTTCATTACTAGTTTTTTTATAAAACAGCTGAGCCAACAAAAGGCTTTCAATGAGTTGAAGAGTTTGTCAAAACAGGTTACAGAGCTAAGAACTAACCCTGCAGCTTTCTTAATTTACTGGAGCTTAAATATAAAATCACTAACCATTCCCATCACAGCTGTCCAAAATTGAGGAAACCCTAACAAAACTTTAAAATTATTTTTGTACTCTTCTTTTTATTATTTGTTTTTACTTTAGACACATTCTCACCAACCCCAAAGTAGGCATGTAGCATGTTGATGAATGTCCTATCCATTGAGTTAAATAAAAAAAAACAACTGGAGTGCACACTGGTCACGTGCCCTTGTGATGCACTGCAGCAACAGCAGCCATTACCAAAATGGATAAACATCTGCACTTGGTGGAAAATCTTGGCTAAATAGCCCTAAATAAAGGCTGAGTATGTAAAATTGCCAGAAGGCTGTGTGTGCTATGAATGTAACAACAGAAGAAAAAGGGAAAACGCGTCTCCTTTCACAAGTAAGCAGATTTTATCTTATTTACCTCAATGTGAATGTGATCCGACCTTGAGCTTTGAAGCATAACAAAGGTAGCTATCTTAAGGTGCTACCTTTGTTATTTTGTAATGTGAGGTTTGTATTTTTTTATATATATGTGCATATAAACTGTTAATGTTTAATTATCAAAACACTTTCACTTACTTTGACATGTATGCTTGTTCAATGCATGACCACAGATTTTTTTCTTTGTCACGTTAGGTGTAAGTGCAGAGTTTAAGCTATAAAGAACCAATGGTCAAGACTTCAGTTGATGAGAGCTCTTTAC
>JAOXNZ010000001.1:20678171-20697943 GCA_028566095.1 Kryptolebias brasiliensis | reverse complement strand
CCCAGGCCGGGATGCGAACCTGCAACCTTCTTGCTGGGAGGCGACAGCTCTAACCACTACGCCACTGTGCCACCCTAGTAATAGATTCTAGAATAATAAAAGTAACTTTGGTTTTTGGAAGTTTGCATTTTAATCTGACTAAATGTTACAACTCTGCCATCTATTGATGTAAATTGGTACTTGTACTCTTCTTAATGTGAACTCTAGGAATATTTTGACCTCTAAATAATAATAAAACTACTGCTGTATCAGTTATGCAATAATAATAAGAACAATTATTATTATTATTATTATTATTAATAATAGTTCTGATGCTTTCAAAATTAATTAGTAATCGCATAGGTTTTGAATTTTTTTATTTAAAACATACACAACTATACGTTAAAGTAAACAGAGATCAGGTGTTCCCTGCAGTGTGACAGGGTCTGTTTGTGCAAACAGCTTTACTTGATGCGCATCAAATGATGTGGCGACAGGCTGTGCCTCTGGTGTGTTTTTCAGCTTAAGGCCCCCTTGTTGTTACAATAGCCAGGGCATTGTTATCTCACTGCTCAGGCTCTAATTTTGACCTGACAGTTGATGTTGCACTAGTTTATTTATATTTATACGGCTGACAGCTCTTAACTAGTTTCACAGTATCATCAGCAGTCTCACTAGACTCTGTCACAGTTTAAGTTAACAGTATATGACACTGCGTTATACCCCAAGCTCTCTTCAGCTGACTGTTTACAGCTTTGCCACCTAAATTAAAAACTAAGATCTACTTGAGCAAAGGCAGCTTTAAAAACATTTAGGTGTGGAATCAGCTCATGCAATTCAGTTTACTCCTACCATATACATCTCCAAAGACAAAAACAAGTTTACTCAGTTTATTGAATTTCACTTGAAGGATCACAACAAACAAACTTTAGGAAGTCAATTCATCAGGAGATTTTTTTAACTGTTGCTCACAATTTTATTGTCATGAGCCTTGCTGATATAAAAGATTGGCAGACTATTGAAAGTGTCACAAACAAACTGTTTATGAGCCATCTACACCTTACTGTGTATTCACAGAGACTTGGATATTTTGACACATTGAGTTCTGTGGTTGGACCTGGATTCATGGTTTGGAGAGAAGGATATGAAATAAACACATGAGTGAGCTGGAGCTGCAGAGGGAACAATGAGAAATGTATGCATGGGTTACTTGATTCAAGGCTAAAATGAAAGCTACACCAAGCATATTAGGGAAAAAAATGAAAGAAAAATAAATGTTTAATGGTATTACACACATTCACACCCCTCCTCTTTCTTTTAAGATATTTATTGGATTGAAGGCATTAAGAGAAGTAATACATTTTCTTATAACTGGATCACAACCAAATGACGTCATGTGAAGTTACTGACATAAAAACCAAAAGTAAAAAAATGCAATAAGGAACTAAAAAAAAATCCCTTTCAAATAAATTTTTTTTCATTTGTTTCTCCTAAAATAATACCTCTTTGTGTGCGTAAGAAACACATAAACCACCCTACCATTGAGAAAGTCCTAATCCCCACTCTCATGCAAACCAAGTCAGGAAATTAGATCCCACAGTCCAAAGCCCGTTTCACACTCATGCAGCTTTCTATTATTCTGACAGCTAATGAATGTGTCAGCTTCATGTGTGAATGGCTTCACGGGTGCCTTTCCATAATACTTTACAATGAAAATCTGTCTAGGTAGGGCATCATAATATATATGCATCACTTTTTACTTTGCACACGCGTAAACTCCTTAAGTCACATAACAATAAAACCTGGCATGCACACTTGGAATGCTAATACGACATGTTAAAGCAATATCCAATGTTATTTTGAGAAAACACTAACTCTTTAAAGATGTTTTTTGTTATGGACTGTGCTTTGTGACAACAATTTTGTGTTTTCAGTACACAAAATTAGTCATTTCTTTGTCTGTTTCAGTGTGGGATCTCAGTAGTGTACACATAAATACCTGCAGAAACACTCACCTGGGTACAACATAAACTAAATTACCATCATATTGATATTGTGATCACAGACACCACAAACTGTCTAGGACAGTTCAAATCCAAAGGTGGACATTTTATTTTATTTTTTTCCCAGAGTTGTTCAGGGAGAATTGCTTTGACCTTAAAACCTCTAAAATGAAGTAAGAGGTTGTTGACTTTCAAAAAGATCCTCCCACCATCCCTCCTCTGTAAGTCCCCAGCCAGCAACAGGCAGGGGTGAGTCATGCAGATACCTGGGAACAGTAACTGACCACAGATTCACTTTTAATCAAGCAGTTCCTTTCTATTCCTGATGAAACTTCACACACTACAGCTTCATAACTCTGTATTAATACTTCAGCTTGGTATTACAATAATCAATCTGGAGCAGGTACCACTTTTCCGTATTTGCATCAAGAGAACTAAATTAAGAGTGATGGAAATAGCTTCAGAAACGACTCCCTCTCAGCCAATATAGTGTTTTACCCTAAGGTTAGAGATACAGATCACTCACATTCAGCACTGAGAGAGCTATGTGAAGTTTGTGCAAGGATCCGTTAGTTTTCTACATGGCTGATGTTTTTAACTTGTTCATTAATTGTGCATTCATAGTAAGTTATATTTGTTTACCATTTCTGACTGTTAGCATGTCTTGCATCAGAATTATTATTAATCATTTCACTGTTATTTTTAGATAAGTTTTTCTAGCATTTTCTTCATGTATTTATATGTATTTTTTCTATTTACCAATGGAGATTCTTGATATGTGTGGTATACTGTGTTATATTACTATATCTGTGAGTTGTAAACCCACTAATGCCCTTCCCAAATGAAGTTCCTGAGAAATTATTATGGTTCTTTAAACTTCACTGATTCTTCCATGAATAACAGATATTATGTGCATACTAAGACTCTTTTGGTCACTTTGACTGGAACATTATGAGAGCAGAATAGCACGCCTCTGTTTTAACAGATTGATGAAATCATTAATGTTATGTGTCCCATGTGTGAAAGGGGCTATACAATGTAACAATTTCTCCAGTGAAGAGAGCCTCTGGTGCATGCTCACCACTGCAATCTAACCGAGGGCCTCTGTGGTGTGATTTATCTGTGTTTGTGACAGAGATTTGTCACTGTAGTAATCGTCATTTGGTCCCTCAAGCATGCCACACAACATGCTCTGCTATGGTCCCCACAGAAATACGGCATATTGTGGCTCTATTTTAGAAGCATTCAGCTATCAACCTGAGGGCTGAAAGCTGAATGCTTCCCTGCAGCCAGGTAATAAAACAACAATTTATCTCTGAGACCATGGCCAAATTCAAACAATAGACACAAGACCCTCCACTCAGCACATAGGTGCCAAATCTGAGAAATAGTAAAGAAACAGATCGTAACATGGACATTGATAAGCATGTTATTTATATTTTCTAGGCTTCTCACTGATTCCAACATTATGTGTTATAACTAAATTTGTTTTATTCAGTCTTCCCAACTGTAACCACACAGATTCATCTCATCCATCGCGCAGTTGAAGTTTAAAACATAATGTTTCACATAAAAAAAAGTCTTGCCAGCAACACCCCCAAGATGTCCATCTGCTGTGGATTAGATCCTCTGTTTCAAATTTTCATATCAATGCCTTTCGACAAGCAGACACAAAAATAATGCAAGCCTCTGCAAAGATTTTTTTTTTTAATCTTGCCCCTTCAGCACTTCAAAACAACTTGTCAGTAGCTGTCAGTTTAAATTAGTGGACTGGCCCTTTATGGCACTGTTTTCTGACTCTGGTAAATCTGCAGGCTGTCTCCATCAATCATAAAGCAGCAGCACACACACCATCACCACCACAACCATACTTACACTCACAAATTATTCTACAACACTGACAAATGCCTGGTGGATTCTCCTGTTTAAGAGAAACAGAAACACGGACATGAAGCAGGGCTGCACTTGAACTCTGGCAATGGCTTCTTCACAACAAACAAACTGCTTAAAAACGATGAAGTTATAGCAGTTTGTCTCTTTCTACACACCAGCTCTCGTTCTCTTTAAAGTGTCAAAGCAAATAAATTCTTTTTCATCTTTCATTTTATTTCCAGGGACATGGAGAAAGTAAACACTCCTCAAGTATGCAGAACACACACACAGACACACACACACAAGTTGAGGAAATACTCCTCAGAAGTTGTTAGTTTCTCCCCAGGTTCACCAGCCAATCATTGATTATTTACACCATTCAGCCCTAACTTCACAACACCTACCATAGCTCTGACCAGTCAGGTTATAGACAAAGAGATCTGGGGATGTTTTGGGGTATCAGAATGTTAGAAAAAAAAGATGCTTTTGGACTTGTGGATTGAGGGGTGGGGTCTCTGTGAAATGGGCTTGCTTCCCCTAAATGCCATCAGATATCATCAAAATTTAATCGATGATGATGGGTTATTTTTTCCTACTGTATGTTCTTTAAACCAATTCAAAGCAGATTCTCTAAAACTCATTTCTGTCAGTCTGGGGAAGCTGCTACTGTAGGGTAATCCAGCTGTCATGTGTGGAGTGAAATATTTCTGAAAACTGCTTAGGTAGGTGGCAAATGTCAAAGAAACATCTATATGAATGCAAGTTTTCCTATCAAAACATGAGTCACATTGCTCATTTCATCCCTCTGTGGTCATAATGTAATTGCTGATTGAATATTTTCTTGATTAGTTATATTAAATGATCTTTGATGATTTTTTAAATCCTATTTATTTCCTTATAATTTAGTTTTTGTTAACAGACATTCTGTCTAGTGTAAAAACACCAACAAAAAGATTTGAAACATCTGAGAAGAAAACTGACTTCTGCAAAAGATAATTGTTTAAATTTTCCACTCCAGCAGTTATCAGTCCACGAAATAAACTTTTCTGCTTCTGAAACAACAACAAAAAACCCACTCTTGGCCTTTAACTGGTTTTGTGAATAACTATTTTTTTGAGTATTCCTAATGCTGAGAAAACAAGATTTCTAATAGTTGAGTTTTAAATCTTTATACTACTCCTTTAAGCTATCATCAGAACAGGAATTAGTAAATGGGTTGTTCTTCTTACAGACAATTTAAACTGAACCTGTGAACATAAACTGCTCTACCTTCAGAGTACAACCCTCAGATCTTTTTTTCTGCACAAGAACAAAACATTTCAAATATCTTCAGCACTCATCTTCTGTCAACTTCTCCTAACATTAGCTGTAAAGCTCCACCCAGCAAGTAGTCAGGACCGGATTCTTCCATCCTTTACAGAGAACACATGATCAATCTGACCTTGGCTTTATGAGGCTGAGAGATGGTGCTCTCTAAATTTTAAGCAGCAATATCTATAATGCTGATTTTGCTTGTAGTATACCTAATAACACATAAAAACATTACGGATATGTTACAGTTAAAAATGAGATTTTATCAAGGGGAGTGATCAAAAACATCAATCAAAAGAAGTAAATGTTTGAAGTGCCTCAAACAGAGAGGGTACCTTTTGTTTAATATTATGGTGAAAATAAATTTCAGCAGTACACAGAACCTGTAATTAGATCCAGAGGATAGAAAAGTTGGTTTATTAGTATTCATTTTAAAAGGACAAACAGAAGCTTGTTTTATTTGTAAATGACTGCAGTGCCGAAATTTTATTAGTCTTTATTGATTGGGTCAGTATCAAAATACCATCCTAATGCCACGCGTATAAGAAATTACCAGAGAAATGTTTACTGTCAAACCAACACTATGATGACACAGTTTTTCATAGAATTAGTGAAATTATAGAAACTGCACCCTTATATCTGAGTCTATGACCTTTTATTCAAGTCTTTTTCTCGGTTGAAGGAGTTTATTCTTGGTTCTTGTTCAGATGTATCCCAACCTAACAGATATTGGCTTATGCTTATGTTATTCTCCCACAGGCTCTAGTTACTTTTGACCAGCCTCATTAGCCCTGCACTGTGTAGCCGTTTCTGAATTCTGCTTTTAGTAGATGAGATTGATATTGTACAAAATAAAAGTTCACAAATACAATTCATGCCCATCTCATTACTGTGGATACCTCAGCCTTTTTTGATTTGTGTTGTAGTTCCACATTTTTCCCTCAGCATTTTGGCTTCATGCAGTGTGCCTGTGGACTATAACTGAATGCCTTGGACTGTGACAAAACCTGTGACAAACAGTTGGGACCCTTACAGTTGATTGAAACAATGCTTAATTTCCTGTGAAAAGTGAATCAGTTAAAAGCAATTATCTAATGTATATCTACATTACTTTAATACGTGATGGAGTCAGCAAAAGAAATGTGAAATGATTTTTCGTTTATTTTCCACAAATATGTTAAAATAGTATGAACAGATTTGTTGATACCCTCAAAGAGAATAATATAGTCATGTTTCATACTGTTTGACCTGAATTAGTGTCACAGATGGCTTCAAGGTGTTCATCAGCCATTTAGACTATTTAAAGGATATAGACATGCCACTGGGTAGTTTGTTATAGTCGATGCACAACACTGAACTTGAAGCAGAGAAAGCAAAGGTGAGAGATGTCTGAAGAGCTCAGAAAGAAAATTCTAGATATCCACATTAAAGGTAAAAGCTACAAGATCATCTCCAAGTAGCTTTAGGTTCCTGTAACCACAGTTGCCAATAATATTAAGAAATATAAGGTTTATGGGGCTGTAGCCAACCTCCTAGGATGTTGACGCAAGAGGAAATGCAACCCTAGGTTGATCAGGCAGATAGTGTGGATGGTAGAAAAAGGCCAAGGAAACCATCCAAAACCATTCAAGATGAACTCCAGGGTAAAGGTTCGTAACTTTCTGAGCGCACCATTTGTCATATTTTCAATCATAATAGTCTTTATGGAAGAAGACCCAGGTGGACTCCACTATTGGAAAAAAAACCCACACAAAAAAGCCAGATTGGAATGCAAGTTGTCAAGCCTCAAAGGTTTTGGAAGAATATCCTTTGAAATGATGAGTCAAAACTATAGTTTTTTAGGCAAGTTGCAAGAGTTGTGTTTTTTTTATTCTTGTGAACAGTACCAAAAAAAATTATCCATATGTCTTTTTAATTAAGTATTTGCAGAAACCAGTAGGAAGATTTAAGTTAGACTATATCAACATTCTCTATCATTTATGATCACTAAGTTGTAATTTTTGGGAAAACACCATGCAATCCAATAAACTACTGTCTAATCTTCTGATTAGCACGAAAGAAAGAGACATTAACACATTTCCAAATTTGTTATGATGAGACCACAAAGGATAAGAAAACATGTGAAAACATTTCTCTCCGTGGAGTCAAGGCACAGACTGCTAATCCAATTTCTTTTAAACCTCCATGTTTTGCTTCATTAATCAAAGTAATAGAGAATGTCAAAATGACAGATCTAAAAATTGTGGCAAAGAAAAACAAAACAATTATACATCTGTGACCATTTTTTTCTTCTGATAATTTCTTGCTGTGCTTTCGTTTGAACCGCGGGGACCAATGTGAGGAAACAGTTTGAAAGTGTCTTCCCGAGAGTACAACATTACTCCCGAAATAATAAGCCTGAATTGGAAACATGGCCTGTCAATTAATTGCTTGTTTATTTTAATATAAGCCATGATAGGCAATATTCTGAAGTGCAATGCTTCAGCAGATAGGGAGATATTAAGAGACAGGCCTCGGCACATACTCATACATTTTGGCCCATGCTTTGAGTCATGTTCAAGTCTTTTACCACACACATACACACATTCACAAATGCCAATAAAAACAACACAGACTATTTTACATAATATGATTTTCCCCCAACTTAAAGAGGGCATTAGACATCTTTCGTCCTTTCTTCATGTAATGATCTTATGCTTGATTGCAAATAAAGCTAGTACGATACTCTGCTGGTATGCAAATGATCCTTATGGCACCTTTAAAGAAATATTTCACCTGCTGAACTTTCAGTCTGGTGATACAGTTCATGCCACAGCATGATATTAAAGATTAATGTAAATAGACAAACAAGGAATCTCCCTCCAGATTGTAGGAGCACAACACAGTTGCTGTAGAGAAACAACTTAGTAACCTTTGTGTGGCGGCTGCAGAAATTACCATACTTCCTTGTTTACATAAGAGACCAAATAGATAATGAATAAATGAATAAATTTAGTTTTTCTTGACCAATGAGATAACTCAGACTGTCCTAACGAAACAAGATAAACATTTGGGAACAGCCTAGATACTTCCAATTCAATTCAAGCTTTATTTATCATCCCAAATTACAACAAAGGTCATATCAGTACACTTGACCTAGTGAGGTCAACACCCTACTATGTTTAAAAAAAAGCCAACAATTCCATTAGAGCAAACAGTTGATGACAGTCTTATTGACTTCTTTGTGAGGCAAACTTATCACATTTGCTCAACCTAATGACAAAAGCCTCAAGAATGACAGGAGTATAAAATGATTTATAAATTATTATAAATTATTTATACTGTAACTTATATTGCTTCTAAACCTAAAATCAAGGCAAAATGATACAAACAGATACTACACAGCTTCATCTGTGCATGTCACACAGGTGCTTTTGTTCAAAAAAAAAAAAAAAAAGGCATGCAAAGGTGTTGTTGACTGTTCTTTAACATTGTGAGTCTTACCTCTGGGAAAAAATGTCCCGGTAGGGGCTGCCATGCTGCATGGCGATGCCATATCCACGGTCTGGTGCATTGTTGCTTACAGTGTAGAAGGAACAATCCTCGTCGTTATTGGCGACATACTCCAGCACCGCTGCATCCCACACAAAGCCAAACCGGCCATATTTCACCTTAAATAAAATAAAAAGGCAAAAAAGAAAACGTTTAATATGTGATTGCAATGTATAGAAATATGCATTGTTCATCATGAACACGTCGTTCTTTTAGTAATTTGTGTCATTGTGAGGATCATAGATGGACTCTTAAGTTTCAAACTGAGCTAATTTAAAGCTTTTTATTTGCTGAGTCAAGGCTGAACATGTAAAAAAAGGAAAATCTACAAAGCCTAATTTGTCCCAGTTTTCATGAGCACATTCTATCAGCAAGTTTTCAGCCAAGGAAGTAATATTACACCAAGATTACACTTATCATGTTCTGTGGTACGGTGCATTTCACAGCACAGCAATTTTACTGTTCAGTATTTTTTCCGCTGCAGAGATGTGCAGCCTAAACAACCACTTTTGCCCATTTGTTGCACCCTGTGTAGTTATTTTTTTGGATATCTTTGACATTTTCATACAGGCTAAATGGGCTTCTTGTCTTTGTGTGGTCAGACTGTGGGTGTACATAAACTGTGAGATTGCAGCTTATCCTCACAAAGAACCAAAAGGGTGAGAATCACAGCTTGGTTGAGCCAAGGTGCCAGTTGTTAAAGATTTTGGTCAACACTCAAAAGGTTTGTACTTTCAGAAGACAATGAGAAAAAGTGAGCAGACATAGAAGCTGCAATATTCTGATCTCAACACATACTAACACTTCACACAGCTACCATTAAGTGATGAAGTACAGCAGACTCACAGCAAGACAAGACACACTTTTTTATAACACTTTATTTTGGTCTGGGTTTGTTATAAATTTTAATGATGCTTTATAAAATTTTCGAGCGCCTCTGACTTTTTTTGTGAATGTGTGTGTGTGTAGGTGGGGGTGCACATGTGTGTGCATGTTACCTCATTTGGTCTATACATGATGACTTATGACTATGAGCTGACAAGATTGGGTAATTTTACAGCCTTTAGCTTGCTACTGAGTGTGTATGTGTGTGTGTGTGTGTGTGTGTGTGTGTGTGTTTGGTAATGTGTGTGCATGTGTGTATTCAGTAATTCACTGCAGGGTACCAAAATGGCTTATTCTGCTCTTTACAACATTCAAAAGAGAGGGAAGAACACTGCTATTACTTTGAAGAATAATTTTATGGCTTTTCATTATTGCTTTTGAACTGAAAAGATTAATGGCATTGTACCACATACATTAGTAAGAAAAATCTGTTTCAATTGCTTACTTTTGAACATTAAGAACACTTTACTCAGTAAATTGGGGTGAAAATGGCTTAAATGAATTATTGTACACAATATGTATGCAGTGACTTCTAAGGGTCAATTAAACTGGAAACAAAGCTCTGATAATCCCATACATATTGTCACTATCATTTGAGGGAATACTCTGTTATTGTTTTTTATTTAAATAAGATTTTGCTTTGATAATGAAGCCCAAACACAAACCATAGATGAACACACAAAAATTCATCATTTTAAAGTGCAGTCCTTTGTATTATAATGTTAAAACAACAGAGAATCAACTCATTTTCCATGTTACAAAAACATCCCAACAATACAGAATAAAAGAGCCAATAAAACAAATTTATAGAGGATGACTAATTCTGGAGGGTTGAGAGCACTGTGCTTGAATGTTGACTATAGGTACTTTTTCTGTGACTATGCTTCAGTGGTTTCACTTTCTTATGCAAAAAGTGGAATGGAATCCCTCAAAGTTCTGTTTCAGGACCCTTATTATTGTTGTTTATTTTTAAAAACATAGATGGTTAGAAGTTTGCCCCACTAAGACAGTTACATCTTTGAAAACCATACATCACTGTGACACAGTCAATGGACAGTTAAGATTTCAGTATCTAACTGACTAGCCAGAAATTCTCTGTTATTAAATAAGAATAAGAATGAATCATGCCCAGCCCATGCCGCTCAACAAAGCTCTTAAGCTTTCTCAAGTCAGCTTTTACCTGCCAAAAATAATAGCCAAATTAAAAATTTTTTTTTTTTGTAATTGTACATAGAAACAATATCCTTGCCTTTATTATAACTCTGTGTGAGGCTGAAGCAGTTCAACCCAACTTGGCTACAACAGGTTCAAAATGCAGTTGCCAGACTTGTTGAATAAATACAGCACTTCTCACTTCACCCCATCTTTGGCTCAAATGCACAGGTTACTACTGATATATAATGTAAGACTTATGTTTAAATATTACTTTTCATTTTCTTCATTCAATGGCTCTACAGGGTTTCACTGACAAACAATTTTTTTTTTTTTTTTAATAACCAAGTAATACAGCTCATGATTTAGCTTCTACTTTCATGGTTTTACTCACATAACAAAACAAAATGCTAATAGGCTTCTTCCGTTTGTTTTTATCTGCATAATAAACCCTGGTTCACCAGCTGGAGGTCTATTTCTAATTGAAGGACTGATTTTTCTGCTCTTATTTCTCTGCTTTTGGTTTTCTATGAAGGCCATTTACTTTGCATTGATCAAAGGAAGCCTTTATAATCATTAAGAATTTCCCTTTTGTTTGTATAATTTGATCAGTTGTTTTGCTGCGGTGGCTTGGTCAGTGCTGTGGACTTGTTATCCCGAGGCTGCAGGTTTGAGCCCAGGTTGCGGCAGGAAGGGCATCTGGTGTAAAACAATTGCAAAATCGTTTGTGCGAGTTTGCTCGCTATGTTAACCCCTGAAGAAGGGAGCAGCTGAAAAAACTTACTTACTCACTACTTTGATTAGTTGCATTATTGGTTATTGCTTTGATTGTGTTATAACACGGTTCATGTTTTATACATTTAGATCATACACAATGTCTTTGATATTCCTGAAATGACTTTACCTTCTTTACAGTCCTAAAAGCACAATTTCAGTTGATTTTAAATAAGCTATCTGAATTAAATTGACTTGGTTTTACTTGGACATCAGTTGTCTTTTCAAATCTGTGATAAAATAAAGTCTGAAATAATAATCAAAGCAATGTCTGCATGGTGTACAGTCACATGAAAAAAAAAATCTGTATACTGACAATGATTCTGCAGCCTGTTAAGCGAAATGTCACCTGCAGTCACATTTCATAAACTGAGTGAGTCTGAATGTAAAAAGGAAGAACTGATTTGATGCATTGAAATGCAAAGCATCACTTTAATATTGGCTCCACTTTGATTAATTACTGAAGATAATAATCATAAATGGGATGGTACCATAAAAGTGATGTGTTGAAAATTGGCTTGCTTCTGTGGTGTAGTGAATGTACAAATACTTTGCTCTTATCTTCCTTCATTCCTTCTCAACCCACTTTTGTTTGTGTGTTACACTCATAGGACAAATCACTCAGGCCAACCGCTTCTAACAACAAAAATGAAGCAGAGGAGTTGCGAAGAAAGAAAAACAATGTATCCCCACAAAGGAAAAAAAAAAAAGAAAAACATTGGCAAACAAGACACATAACCGCTCTATTGACAAGAACTGAGCAGGATTATCTTTACAAGGCAGCATTTTATACTTTCTGCTTAGAGTGATGCAGTGGGCTACGTTCCAATAAGGTGTTATTTAAAAAAAAAAAAGTTGACACCTTGGGATTCCATGTCCATGTTTTAATTTAAAACAATATCCCTGACATTGTGCATTAGAGGGTAAGGAAATAAAATGTAAAATATGTTACTCAAAATTTATTTTACTTTCAAGTTAAAGAAACAAGACTTCATTTTTACACTATAAACAACAAGAAAGATGAGCTCTGACGTGTGTAAATTTCATGAAAAAAACACGATGGTCGACTGGTTCAAATGCACAGCAAACAGCTAAACACGCTGTAAACACCTGAATGATGCAAACTTCAAAACACACAAACACAAAAGTAAACAAATGCAACAGAAAAATGCTGCAAAAGAAAAAAGCTAAAATGAGTAATGACTCAAAAGACTTTTGCACAATAATATATATCTAAAAAAATGTTGCTCTTTCTCACAGGCAAGAATGTCCAACAAAACAGGCTTTACTACAATGTGCACATTGTCTTGAATTGTGCTTTCTGCTTTTTATCGCCAACCACCAAAACTGAAAGGGTGGTGATGTTTTTGCTCCTATTTCTGTGTGTGTACATGTGTGTGTTCATTTGTCAGTAGCTTTAGCAAAATATCTCATGAACCAGTGGATGGATTTTAACACTCAGAAACCAATTGCTGGATGTTCATGTACAACTGAGTGAACCTTATTCAAGATGGTCACCACAGCTAAGTGACACAAAAATGGCTGTAATGCAGTCAGTTTCAGAGATATTGAGCTAAAATCTGGTAGCTGAAAGTCATTTTAACACACATTCCAAGAGCTAACTGATCACGCAAGATCTGGTTTTTAAAGTTTGACATTCATTATTGGATTCAACTCAGTTTGTCTATTATCAAAATATTTCATGAACCACTGGACAGAGTTTAATGAAACTCTCAGAACTTTTTAATTGGATATCCATCTTTAACAAACTTTTGGAGTCAACCAAATTCAAGTCAACCTAATTCATTTTGGCATAGTAGTAGCTGAGCATTTTGTCCAACACATACTCCAAGTGTGCATTATTTCTGTTTTATTCTTTGGCATTAGCTAGGCCTTTATTGTTTCCATGTTTTGCATTTTTGCACCATTCTGTTATTCAGTTCTCTTAGTTTGTCTAGTTTTTTATTTTCCCTTCACACCTGCTTTCCATCGCTGATTCCCACCTGTTGTTCATTTGTCATTGCGTCCCTCAGCATGCATTCAGCCTGGCTTCCTTTGTTCACTGCCAGAATGTTGTCATTGTCTCTACCTAAGTTCCTGCTCTCTGTTCTGCTGAGCCATCTGGATTTCTTTTTCAGCCATGGATTATTTTGGCTCTACCAGCTCCAACAGTTGTTTGTGTTTCATCCTCACCCAATGAGTCTATAAAGATAGGTTGTTCTTCACCTATTATCTCCTGTCTGCTGTAAGCCACAGTGTGCGCAAAACATTTGCTGTTCCTGTGAAATTCAACACTACATCAAGCGAAGTGTAATAGTAAAGTTCTCACAGAGGCACAGTTTCCTCACAGTATTATATTGTATTTCCATAGCAATTCATATTAGTGTAGCAAACATGCAGCACAGGTGGGTTGAAACTGTTTTTTAAATAGGTTTAAGCTTTTTGAACAGTATTATACTTGTGAAGTTGTAAATGCACAACTGTGAAAGTCATTTCAGCTCAAGAAAAAGGGCATATTCTAGTTTACTAGATGATGTATCCACCATCCCTGAATTATTATTATTTTTTTCAGATAAGTAGCAGCACCCTCACAGACAACCAGTACAGGCAGTTATCATTTTTTTTAAATAAAAAAACATGTTTTGCTAAAAGTTTAAAATATAACCACTAAACAGGCAGCCCTGTGTTAAACAGGAGTGGATGAGAGTACTTGAAAAACTGTTACATAATGAGACAAAGGGCTAAAGAGCAAATGCTTTAAAACAATTTTTAGGTTCATTTAACCCAAGCTAAAAAAAAAAAAGTGCAGCATCTAAATGTGCATGCAAATTTGTGCAATGTTAAAAGGGATTTAATGGTACTAGAACCAGTCTAGAAACTTTAGTTATTCACTGCCTCTTGTGGAAAAGTACCAGAGAAGAACTGAGACATGACCCTGACAAGCTCAGTTGCAAACAGATTAATGGAAAGCAGTGCACGTCAGTAAGAGGCTTCAATGTGTCAATGTAATTAAGGCTCAAATATTTTTTTTTTCTTAGAAACCCTGAACTGCATATTCATGCAACATCAACCAATAAATATTAGTCATTGTGTGTGTGTTATTTTTGTTGTTGTTTTTCTCTCTCATAAATGTGACATGGACAACCCAGAGAGATCTGTAATCACTAAATCAAAATCATCTCAGCATCTTTCTTCCTTTTTACTTTCTGTTTTTCTGACTCATGCCACCTCAGCATTTCCATGTTCTCTTCGTCTGGGATGGAAGACAAAACCAGATCTGTTGCTTTATTGTTTGTGTTTATATTACTTTTAAATGGTGTTTGTGATAGTGGAGCTCATTTAATTAAACCATAACAACACTGGACTATAGGATGAGTTTTTCATGCATTGTTTTTTTTTTAAACCACTGAATGGGTTACAACAAATACTGGTGGCCAAAACCAAGAATTGTTGAAATTCTGAAAATGCTGAAAAGCTCAAGCTGGCAATCAAACCTAAAATGATGACGGTACAAAGAATATCAGGATGAAAACAAAAGGCTAGTTTTGTTAGTCTTGTAAGAATAGATCAGTCGTGTTTTTTACAAAACATTATTGCACCATTATTTTTTTCTAATTACACCACTGAAGCAAAAAGCACACACAGACACACACACACAAAAACAAACATAAAAAAATTTGTAACGTTAAAACGTTTGTGTTTTAGAAAAAAAAAAAATCTAGGTAGGTTAGGTAAGCTCATACGTTCTGACTCTCGCTACACAATGTCTTCCAAATATTTGAACAGTGTGTGTTTCTGCAGTTTTCTAGAGGCTTCTCCATCGCATCCAAGATTCAAACCTTTTGGTCTCAAAGTCTAGACATGCTCAAACTTCAAAACCAGCCTAAGCTTACTGCAGGGTCCCACTTTCTCTAAATCTGTCTTTCTTCTCTCTTCTCCTCTCTAACAGAAAGTAAGAGATGCCTTTAAGGGCTCAACATGAAGAAGGAATATAAGATTCTTCATCTTGCTTTAAGTTTGAACTGAAATATATCAAAAAGCATTTTTTTCCCCCTCATCCATAAATTACATCATAGATTACAAACCCATCTGTAGCGATACATAAGAGCTTGTTCCCAAGTGTGAAGTTAGATTCTTAAACGTTCATTTTTTTTTTTAAACCTTTAAGTATTAGGACATGTTTTACGCATGGGAGGTACTGTCATCTGTTTTTGCAATGAAAAGACTTTTATAGCCGATGTAAATGAGTTTAGATAAAGTGTCACAACTATAAAAGCACATTTTTCTAGTTTATTTATGCTTTATTGTACAGTTGTTGCATCTTAATCCACAAGGATTGTTTTGGGTACAGGTCCTTACTGGCACAGCAGACAGCAATGTTCATTTCCATTAGTGTTTTTTAACCTCATCAAGAGGCACCACAGAGATAATACCAATGTATAATTATTGAAAAGTTTGGTGTTACCATAGGAAACACAAGTGCATGAATGTCTGCCACCAGGCTTTGGATACTTAAACATTCTGATTCTACGTCAACTTAAGTGATTTAATTGCCATCACAAATGTTTTGAGTTTAGAAATTACATCATTAAGTTTTGATATTCACTCTAAAATATCACATTTGTAAGAACCAACTCTCAACTATCTTCTCAAAGCCACTCTTCCATAATTCTGAATGCTTTCTTGCATCACTCTTTTTTGACTTGTTTGATTTTGAGATGTGAGACAGACATGAACAGGAAAAAATGAAAAGCATAAAATCAACTGCTCATATGTCTCATACAATAACGAACAAAGATCTAAAGCTGCTGCCAGTTTCTGAACAGTCTCTTTTTCACTGATGTTACACTGAAAGTTGATTTCTATTTATGTCAGTGTTGAATTATACAAAATACTTAGACTTTTGGTTGCAAAGTGGTATGCCTCATTTGCTTTGCTCTAAAGTTAAATGGGATTACATTTGTACCTGTAAATTGTAAAGCTCAACCAGGGCTGAGAGAGAAAAGAACTAACTTCTCACTTGGTTTGCTTTTGTTCCTGTTCTACAATGCATAGTATAATAATACAGGCAGCAAATTAGAGGATTTTCTGTCTATGGAGAGTGTAGAAACAATGACAGAGGTTATTAAGTGAGAAATATTTGATAAAAATCTGTTTAACTCGGGTCCTTACAGACCTACAAGTGTTTTTGTTTCTCTGTAAGCCAAAGAGTTCTGTCTTTTGGAATGTATGCTCTTTTTGTTTTTGCATCTCACACTCTCAGTGCTGCCTTTCTTTGGGCTTTATTTGACAAATCAGAGAACATTACAATGAGAAGCTGCTCCCCAGCCAAATTTTTTTCTCTGTCTCTGCACTCGCTGGCTCCATGTAGATATGTGAAGATCTGAATAAAGATAAGATTAGGTGCAGGGAAATCAATCAAAGCAGAGAAGAGAGAGACAGTGGCTCCCCTCTATGCATCATTTGGCATCAATATACATGAGAAAAGTTATTTTAAGACAGATTTTCTTGTAGGAGGAGGAAACTGTTTAAAAAAGTTTACTTTTGTTTAATGCCCCCACATTCATTGCAGTGTTTAAAAGCAGGCTTATGAATTAGGAGGTACTAAAGCCAGTTTACATTATGTAAATAGTAGGGGTGGAACAATACACGTAAATCACGGTTTGGTATACACCTCTGTATTGGGGTCATTATTTGATACAGAAAAAAAGAAACAAATGCAAATTGTTAGGTTTTCTTTAAACGGGAACTAACCCTCCAAGAAATAGACTGAAAAACAAACCAGCCATGTTAAATGGCAACTGGTTCACACTTACATAGCGCCTTTTTAACCTCTCTCAGGTTCTGCAAAGCACTTTACAATGTGTTTTTCATTCATCCATGTACACCCATTCATACAGTACTTTTGTATTATAAATTTTACACTCTGTATACAGCACTTTTATGCTCTCACTCATGCACGGATAAGCCTACTGGGAGCAGTGGGGGTTTCAGTGTCTTACCCAAGGACACTTAGACAACCTCCCTACCCCTGGGCCAAAGCTGCCCCTGTGTTAATGGGGAGGTTTTAAGGTATCAGGTCACGTGCATCAAGGTAGTATTTTCACAACTTGTAAATATATAATAAAATTAAATCAATAGAAAAGTCTTACATTCAGTTTGAATGTAAGCCTTTAGGTCCTATAGGCCATGTGACAAAAAGTTTGATAAACTTCAAACCTGAATGGTATTATGCAAGTTATGATTCTTTTCATTAAACCATTTCATCCAAGCTAGCCTTTTATTGCTTTGTTTTGTTGTAGAGTGCTTCAGATAGTAGCTCTTAGCAAAAAGCTATTAAAACAACATGTGCTTCCTCTTCTAGATAAGAATGGTGATAACCTGTAAGGAACATATTCTTTGTTTGATTGTATGCACAGGACCCAGACTTCAAGTGTAAAGTGACAGCTATTGTCCATATTTGTATGCAAAGCCCGCAAATACAACCAAGCTAGAATTTAGGAGACTTGGTAGTTAGGTGGAACTTGAATGAACCAACTTGCATGAATCAAGTTTGCCAAGTCTACAAACTTTAAAAACAACTCCAGCACTATCTCATTACATTCTCCAGTATAAACCTCTTGTGATTCTCCAGTGTCCAACGAATAATTATTTTCCTTTTTTCCAAGAAGCAAAACACAGCAACAACACTCATCCTCAGATGATAAAAGCCCAGCACCCATACAGCACCAATTCCTCACGAGGCCTTCTGTCCAACTGCTTGCTCTAGTGGCACCAGTCGTTTCAGTCCCTGGAGACACAATGTGACAACTTCTTCACTCCCTTTCCTCTCTTTGTTTTCTCAGTTGTTTAATTACCATTGGCTGTCATTAGTTGTCTTTGTCTCTTCAGGAAGAAGGACTGAAAAAAACACAACAAAATTAATCGGCTATTGCCTCGCTCTATGCAAATCTTTTCTCAGACCCCGTTACGCCGATGAGAGACGCGATAGTGAAAGAGAGGAGTAATTGGAGACAGATGTTGGAGAGATGGATCATCCGAGACGGATCAGTGAGCCAAAACTAAGATGCCACCCTTAATAGGATCTGGCAGAAAAAATTAATATTTCTTTCTGTTTGTGTTTCATCTTATCCTTGCTCAATTGTATTTTTCATAATGGAGTGTGATGTTTCATTTGCTTGCTTTTGAAAAGTAGGCATTATTGTCATTTTATTTTTGTTACTCTGTTTTTTAAGACAGAAAGGATGTTGTTGTAAGACTAAATGAAAGGTTAATCTATACTTCCTAGGTTACTAAATTGTGTACCTTGTTGCCTGGTAACACAACACACAAGTAATAGACTATAAAAGGTGACCATAAAAACAGTTTTTGGACTCTGATCAAAATGTCTAAAAAACAAAATTTTCTTTGTGATTCTTAATGTGTTTCAATAACAGAAGGTACAGAAATGTTTAGAACTAAATTAAGAAGTAACCTTGCTGTGTAATCTGCATAGTTTATATAAAATTTCACCACAACTTAAATATGCCTTCCTGTCTGACATATTATGCAAAATAACAGTTGCTGTAATGACAGTTGTGCTTGTTTTTAAGAGTATTAATTGTATGTTATGATGGAACACTTTGTTTGCTAAAGTCAGTGGCAACATCTGGAAAAATTCAAGCTTCTTCCGTTCTGCAAGAAGTAATTTATTTGTTGTACACCTGCATCCAAAGCACTAAAAGGAATATGTCTGTAATGATGTCTTATAATATGTCCCTAGCTAAAAATCTAAAAATGCATACAGTTTAACATGCAGCTATTAAACATAACTGTTTGCAAGAGATCTCCCGCTGGACTGAAAGTGTGCAGCTTGCATTGCTGAACAGAAAGTGCACACTGATGTTTGCACCATGAAGTCTCCCGTTACATCTGAATGAACGTGACAGTACCGATTCAGTCCCACATCAAAGTAGACTACAAGGTCAAGAGCAATGTGACACAACATTCACATGCACGCATGCACACACCCCCACACACACCAACACACAAACCTCTCAATACATAATGTATAATTAATTGGCAATGTGTTGAGACATTAAAATTCTCCAATCAACCACAACTGATTTAAAGGTTCATTTAAAGGTTCATTTATACATGGTGAAGAGAACTCCTTTAATTATTAAAAAAGACTTTGGGGTAACATATAAAACATATTTCCTGTAAGTTAAGCAAACAAAGACAAACACAAATAAGCAGGAAAAAAAGTTTTAAAAATTCCTTCCA
>JAOXNZ010000001.1:20635916-20651556 GCA_028566095.1 Kryptolebias brasiliensis | reverse complement strand
GGGGGGGCGTGTTGTATGTGTGCATGTGTAAAATGACAACAGTACGAGTACAAAGTTTTTCCAGCTGCTTTGATACTTAAGAACCAAAAAAAATTGCTTCCCGCCACACTCTTTATCTTATTCCCATCTTCATCGGTAAAACACAAAGCAAGCATGCACAAACAGATTAGAGAGGAGAGAGGAGACTACCATCTTACAATGTGGAAAAGACAGGACTGAGACAGGCAGCAAAAAAGTTAAATAACTGTGTGTGTGCCTGTGTGGGGTGTGTGTTTGTGTGTTGGCTCTCATGTATTACACTTGGCTGGTACAATGAATTTTCACTTTGAATAACAATCAAACACACCGAGGGACCCTGCAATGTGTCCCTGTTTGTGTAAAAACAACTGGTCATGAACACAAAACCACACTAAATGCCTAATGTGAAGAGGTGTGCATCATTTTGTGTTTGTGCACATGTGTGTGAGCCATTATCTGATTCTGTGAGTTTTTGTGTGCAGCAATAAAATCAATACCTCCTAATTTAATTTGCAATCATTTGAAGGGTTTGCATTTTGTTTTTATCTTGCAGAAATGATCTGCATTGAAGATCAAGGCAGAATCTGTTGGGTACTTACTGGATGGAGTTTTCGATGCGTGAGATTGTGAGGAAAGCGGCTAGATTGGCAGTGTATGAAGAGATGACAATAAGCGCAAACATCCACCATACCCCCATCATCATCCTTGTTGCAAGCGTAGTGTAGGGAACTTCTCCACCTAAAAAGGAAGAAAGGAGATAAAGAGAGTTTAAGAGATGGTTAGTTACAAGAAATAAATTACATACATAAAAGAAAGCATATCTGTGTTTAAAAATATTGAGGGTACTAAAACTGTGAATCACTTCCTGAAGGATGATGTACGGATTAAACAAACATGATCTAATCCTTTGATTGTACTTGATCTTCACACTGAGCAATAAAGAGCTGCAAATTGAATCCAAACAGCACATTTTAAAAATATGACATATATGAATACCTCTACTTTCATATGATTGTGTTACATATATCACACTTCATCAGAATAAATAATTTTGAAGACGTGTGACAAATCTAAAAAAAATATTTGTGCAGCCTTCCCATATTTCCCATGTTATCTTGAAAACAGTATTTAAAAAAAACTGGTTTCTTTGTCTTCCATTATAAAATAATGGTATTTTCCATTATGCAGTATGAACAGCTTTTCAATCCTCAGAAGTCGTGTTTTGTAAAAGTAAAATAAATGAATAATTTAATAAAACAATCAAACAGGCTAGCTTTTTGTGTGTTCCATAAAATGTTATTATTCCACATCTGGGGCCTCAAACAAAGAATTTATTGAATTGTGTAAAAACAAGGAAAGCTAATGGAACATGTTTGCAGTTGACTTTTTTTTTTTATGGGCTATCCTTCTTTTGTCCATTCATGCTGTGCATCATGATTTACATTTAACTATGCATTTTAAACACACACTCACAACCACACAAAGAACTGAGTTACAGCTTTTAAGCTTTCCTTTGCTGTCTCTATTGAGTAAAAAATTACCTTTGTTCATCCCTAAAGGAGAGAACCACCCATTAATGTCAACTAGGACCAACCAGTCATGTTCTTTTAAAGCAAGTCAATAACATATGACACCCACATTATCGCATGTTCTCTCCCACTCCACTGTATTCACGCTTTCTTTTTTCCTTTTAGGCATTTTTTGAAATGGTTTAAATATTTGATTTTATTGGAATTTGTTATCCCCCCCTCTGGCTTTTCTGTATGTTTTTCATGCACTACATTTGCTGTTACCATATTGTTTTACAGCTAGCCTGAAGGCGCTATAATGTTTGTACAACACAAACATGCAGCCAACATTATCTTTGTGCATGACTTGTTGTATTTTGAGCTCTGTCAGTTTTTAATTCTGTTATTTGTTTTCAAATTTGTCAAATACATATGGTCCTCTGCGTTTCTCTGCATAAAAATCATTAAAACTGTGGTGATAAAATGAATAAATGATGAAATTTGGTCTAGCACACCAACATCACAATTGTTTTTCACAGCGGCTTACAGTGCACAGTAGTTCTTTAACTTTGAAATTGTTTGGTATCCTCCAACAAACCTGTTTCCAGAAACAGATGAGCAAAGAATATTTCTTGTCTTTGGGCTGCAGACTAATGAAGTTACCAAAGAAAACGCTCTTTTAATCTCAGAACTATTTACATGCTGATTTTTGGCTACACGAGAGACTTTTGTAAAATATTGAGTTTTGGAAAAAGTCACTCAGTCAGATGCGAATAAGTCTCAAAATATTTTTCTCTGTCCTTGGACATAATGAATAGGTTCGGCAACAACAAGTTTACTTTGTTTCCTGTACATGTATTTGTAAGAATGAAAGGGAGAGAGAAAGTGCAAACATCTATTTATAATCGGTTTCTGCCTGGGTTTAAATTCAGGTATTTTCTTCGACCATGAAAAGACTTTTAGGTTAAATTCAGGTCAAATTTGTCTGACTGTTATTGAGGATAGATGTGCATCTTCCTGTATTAGTAATAAATTGGACCAGAAATCTGACTAGGAAGTACTTTGTCTCATGCACAGTGTTAGTTAGTTGGGACAGGTATTAAACCTCACGTGGGGCCTGTAAAAATATGACAGATAAAGTCAATGATTGGAGCAAAGTGTTTTACAATAAGTGATGACTATGTAGTTTTGGCAAATAAATGACACTCAAGCTACAATAGTTTTAAGCTGTTTTTTTTTTGTATTTAGACAACACCATTTTTTTCCTTGAGTCAGGCAGCTTTTTATGCTAAAATAATAAGCAGATCAGAGTTAGGATGAAATTTGGTAAGTGGCCTGACAAAATGGAAGTGTGAACATTGTTTTACATATGCCACAAGGCCTGGACTTGTGGCATATGTTTCCTAAAGAAAACCTGCTTTAAAAATGCTGCTAAACTATTTATTAACACAGTTTAAAATTGTATAAGAACTAAAAAGAGGCTCAAAACTTTTCACATCAATAATGGAACCACAAGGAGCATTTTTTTTACTGCTTTCTATCAAAACTGTTTTAGACAAGAGAAAACACAGGTGGATGCTATTACAATAAAACATAATCATCAATCCCCTCAAGGTAGTATGTAATTATGTCCACATTAGGAAACTTGCTTGGTTGAATTGAGTGTTCCCAGAATGGCTCAGAAAGTTATTGGTAGATCTGCATCAAAGTTTTAGAAGTTGAATGGGATGGCATGCTTACAGAATACACACCAGGCTAATTTCCTAGTTCCTACTGAAAATTTGTGGGACTCAGATAAAAGACGCCCTTCCAGTGGTTGCAAACAAAAGTCCTGGTGAAGTCCCATGTACAAAGCTACTCTTCTTGGTAAAATTCACAACAACAGAGCATTTCTTTTTAATTCATCCTCAAGACACCTTTCAAAATTTATTTTGGACGAAATTCTCAGAAAACTTCTCTTAACATTGGGAGAGAGAGTTTGCATGTTTGTATGTTTCTGGAATCTGGAAGAGGCTTAGCTAATATGAAGCTGCTTTTGTGAATACAGCTTGGCAGCATCAAAATGCACCCCGCTGATTCTTCTGAATATAGCTCTGCATTGTTGCTACTGCACTTCCTTTGGAGAGGAGAAAAAGCCAGAGTAGCTCTTTATTTCCCCTCTAGGCTGGGTGTAGCATGTACTTGTCAAACTTCAATGTACTTTTCAGGTACCCAACTAATTTTTGCCTCACTCTCTGCCTTATCTGACTGAACGACTAACTGAATTGTTAAATATCTACATAATATAATTGTTCAATTAACTACTAACTGCTTGTTCTATTGACAGACTGATTGATTGACACTTCAGGCCAAAAAGCCTGCTCTCTAATTTAATGACTTGTGGCACAGCCATTTCTGTGGCTTTTCTCATTCAACTCCAGTTTAACTCTTTTTGCTTTGATTTGTGAATTCTCGACTGATAGCTTACCCGATGTAATGATCTTTGTTTTTCTTTTGCTATTTATTTATTTTTTAATTTTATGAACTTTCTTTTTTTACTCTCATCCTGAAAGGCATAATTCTATAGAAAGCTTTAGTTGTTGTTTTTGGGATATTGTAAAAAGAACAAAGTTGTTTGAAATATTGGAGATGTTTCTCGTTGTGTCCACTAAGCTTGTTTTTACTGAGCTAAGTACCAATTATAGTTTGTAATTAGTTCTTAGTCTTTGATCAAACATTCTCTTATTTTATTAACACTGTGCAAAATTCTAGCCTCTCTCTCTCTCAATTTAGTTTTATCTCATATCTTCCTACATTTTATCTCTTACTGCTTAATGAACTCAACAACGATATGCTTGTCAACAAATTACCTAGCTTAAATTAAATTACCATAATAGTAATTACAGGAATAAGGTTCATGGTGTAATACTGTACAAATTGATTGTTTCATTAGATTCTAACTAATAATATATTGTTAAAATTCTGCTTGAGGGCAGCACAGCTGGGACAGATACCAGCCCTACCTCTGATCCCAGAAAGCAGACTCCAAAAATGAGGAAATGAATACACAAATAAAAATTCTGCTTGGTGGTCAGACAGGATAATTCACAATGAGGGAAAAGCAGGCTTAACCCTCACACTTTAAACATTGAAACATACGTCTAACCTGAACTAATAAAGTTTGAATTCTCAAACACTTCAAAGTTTAACTGAAGTACGAGAAAGTGATATCAAGCAAACATGTTCTCAATTTCCAAAAACATCCCAACTTGCAAAGTCAAACAGGCTTCCTTGCATATAACCATACAAATACACATACAGTATATTTGTTTCTATATTCCCATGGGAACATTCATTCCATCGAGTAAGCATTCCCAAGCCCCATGCCACAGCTGAATGTCTAACATTAAAACCAAGTCTTAGCTCTCAAGATTCACTTTGCAGCCATCTGGTGCAATCTGGTTTCCATGTTCGAAAGAAATTCTAAAAAGCTGGTGTTGATCATGAGTTAAAAAAAGCAAAGGGGACAAATAGAGGATTGCAAGACTAAAAAAAACCTTTAATTCTTTTAGGATGCAGTCAATTGACAAGATGGTTAAGTGGTAGAATATGGTAGCCGACAGGTGCAAACACGCTGCAAATGGCGAAACGTGCTGCAAACACACGAATGATGGAAACTCCAAATCATATAAACACAAAAAATCAAATGTGACAGAAAAACGCTGCAAAAGAAAAATAATGTAATCACAGAAAATGCAAAGGAAATTTGCTGCAAATACCAAAAACAGCAGCAAGTCAAAAAAGCTGCAAACTCACTCCACAAAACGGAAGTGCACCAGACTGCATTTTTCTTTTGCAGCATTTTTCTGTTACATTTGTTTTTTGTGTCTGTGTGTTTTGGAGTTTGCATCCTTCATGAGTTTGCAGCGCGTTTCGCCATTTGTGGTCTATTTAGCTGTTTTTGCTGTTCAGACGTTCGCTGCATTTGTACCGTAGTAGAAACATTCAAAAACATGCTGCTAATGTTTGGGATAGTTGTTCAACATTAAGATGTGTCATGTGATATTTACAGAGTTTTTTCTAATCAGCTGCATTTCAAAGGGTGAACTGCCTGAGTGAGTTTATTCTTTTCAGCTAATTTCATATTTACTATATATTTGTAAGTAGGATACACAACATTGTGATGATTAATTAATGGTTGCAAAGAACTAAAACTACAGGCATATTTTATATCCAAAAACAGATGGGACAGATGCTTTTTCTGCTTGGTAACTTTATTCTCCCCACATTTTATGTGTGAGTGTGTTTGTTTCTCTGGAAGCATGTAGGACACTAATACATGGAGACAAAAATGGTCACCTGCCCCAGGAAGATGCTAAACAGACTCATTTTATTTTTGTGTAGTTCATTGACAACGACCCCCCTCTTCAATGCATGCTGTCACTGTGAGCAAGGTTCATGCAGTAGGTAACTTTGTATTGTGAAATGCAGTGAGATATTCCATTCCAGAGAGTTTTGAGTGTCTAAATTAATCAGACAAAACAGCATGCAAAGCAACATGTTTGAATTACAAAACTAGCTTCCCACCACTCGTTCAGTCTCAAAACCACTCACCATGGAATGTGAAAATACACATTTTATTTTTTTAATCCACATGCCTGCTGCCAGCCTTTTTGAGGTGTCTTCAAAGTTAAAAGATTGTAATTGAATCACTTTGGGATGAAACAAAAAGGTTTGAACTGTTTATTAAAGTTTTTTAAACAAGTAAAGGAGAGGTGGAAATGTTGAGCTGACATTAACTCCATGTCAGAATCCATGTATTTTTTTCCACAAATGATGTAATTTCTTTCTTTTTTTAACAATCTGAACAATTTTTTTTTTATAGTTCTATAAAAAGGAAACTGAACAACTTAATGACTGAATGGTGCTGTAGGAGTTTCACAGCTACTCAACTGCAGTGGAATACTTGCAGGCTGTCTCTTAAGGCCTTTTTTACAGTGTTAAGCCTTCATTTGGTTGCCACATGGTCCAGTCAAATATTTTGTCCTTTGTATTTTACTCTGTGGACACAATATAAAAACCAAAAGTACACAAAAATAGAGCATTCAGAGGTCAGCAAACCACATAGACTTCTCAGGTCAGAAAATAGAGTGATATAAAGAGAAATGTTGTTCTTTGAAAGACACCTTACAATTTATTTTGTGTTATAAATGACTGTACACAATAAAAACTTACAGATCATCCATCTTATTAAACAATGAAGACAACTTTTCATGCCTCAGGAGTCTGTACAGATGTCTGTTTAGAGTTTTACGCCTTAAAAGAAAATAATGTTGAAGTTTCTGAAAAAAAAAATCACAACAGAGAAGTAACAATAATTAATTTACAAAATGTCTTATTTTTAAAGCTTGGTTATGTCTTACCAAGTGTCAAACTGCAATGTGATTACTCACACTGCAAGATTCCTTGTTTTGCAACTTAAAATGATTAAACTTTTGAAATTGGAAGTGTGTTTAAACAGCAGCAGTTCACTTTGATCTTGGTCCTGCTTAGACTAGCTGCTGGCTCGTCATTTTAGTGGGAACTGATTGCTATTTCCCCTGAAGTCATTCAAAGCAATATATACAACAGGTAAGATTTTAATTATTGATAACCTTTCTACAGAACCCCAATTTAAAAAGAGCTGGACAATCACTTCAAGACTAAATCAATATGTTATTGGGTAAATCTAAATGAAAACAGTTTGTCTAAGGCAAGCTTCAACATCTGTAATGTGTTCGTGGACCTTCAGGGTTATAGTCACCTAGTGAATGAGCTAAGCTAATTACATATTACTGTCTTCTACATTCAGACTATTCTGGACACATACTTTGGTTTAAGGTATTTGTTAGTTTATGACTTTTTGGAGAAAAAAAATATATTCAAAATCTCTGTGGAACTCAAGTGTCTGAGATCTCTAAGGCCATCCTAAACCTTTATGTTGCCTTTCTGTTGTTGTTGTTTTTTTTTTAATCCTTAAAGTGCTTCTTTCTCTTCATTCTAGTCACTGAGTGGTGATCCAAAGCACTTCTGGGGAAACCTGCCTCACATTTCAATATTTCTCAATATTTCTCAACATCTCTGTGAAACATATGCTTTATTACAATGTTGCATTTTGCACAGCTCTACTTAAATAACACCAGTAGGAATAACCCAGTTTGGGACATGGGTTTTATCAAAAATGCAGGATTAGGCAATTCTTATATGAAGAGAAAGGCTACGTGACAAACACAAATGAGAATAAAGACAGTAAAGGACTGTGGTCGCAGCAATAAATGAATTTTCACGCACTGTTATATGAAATCACTCAAGCAGGTTTATTGATATAATGTGCACAGAATATAGAGAGCATTAAAGCCAATGAACAATCAATATCAGAGTCCCAGGCTCTATTTTTTTTTATCTGTACTATATGTAGGTTGTTTTTCTTTGCTGAATTTGAAACATTTGTGAACTTCATAAAAAACAAAAGACTCAAATGTACAACAGAATAAATAAAATAACATGTCTGCAGACAGCTATCTGTTTAAGTAAAACAACATTCAGAAACAGTGCTAAAAATTAGACAGGCACAAGAATTGTGGATTCCTTCATGTTTCGTCCATGAAAATATTCCATAAGTCAACTCTCCTCCATCAAACACTTCCACTCTATCTCTGTCTGCATGGCTGTTTCACATCTTCCTCTTCCCTTGCTTCATCTCTTCCTACCTTCTTCTGCTGCACCTTCCCTCTTTTCCACCCCCTTGTTGACATTCTGCAGTGAAGGTAGCTGCAGATGAGTGCAGCTTTGAAGCCAGTCGATCAGTGGGCACATCCAGGAGGCTTTAATATATATATGTGACTTTCTTTCTTGTAAAGCTTCGAATCTCACCACTGAGCAAGAACTGCCACTGCCACAGATTATACCCACTACCGTCTGATGACTTGCAGGAATCATTTCTTATTTAATTTTTTATTTTTTTACCATCAATTTCTCCTCTAGCACCTCAATCACTCTCAACCACCGGTGCCCCAGTGATTATAAACAACTTGGGAGAGACATATTACAGAACCGCAGTCAGGGTGAAGAGGGAAGAAGTGAGAGAATAGAAAAAGAGGAGGGGGAGGATGGAAGGGGGCATGCATCCCTCCTCCAGTGGCTCTCCTGCCGTCTGCTTTTCAATCTCTGCATTGTACATGTGCCACCTCTAATACCCCTGGCTATCAGCCAAAGCTGAGAGGGATTTTCCATGTGGTTAGCAATTTTTTTTTTTCAAACCATCAAGTGCCACCATTAAAAGGATCCGACAGGCCAGTAATGTTAAGGATTTGAGCTGAGAGGCATGACGTTTTCGATTCAAAGATGTGCCTAATGGTGCCTAATGGTATCTCCTCGTGCAGCATGTTCTCTGATTTCCTACAACTTCAGAGTATGCGTTCACAGCTGCACATCAAGGGTTACTGTGTAAGATCACATAAAAGGAGAGATTATGGAGATACAAAAGTAAGTCTCTATTTCATAAAGTTTCTGGCTAATTGCATTAACAGTATCTGACTAACATCAAAATGACTTTTGATTAAGTGAAATTTAAGCTTAAAGTTATACAAACATTATCAAACGCTTTCATTGTGGCAAGAGAAGCCTTGATTACACTCAGCATAACAAATTAGAACAAAACTCCAATCAGCAACTTGGCAACTAAAAGAATATCAACTACATTCACATCTCAGCTGACAAAGTTGTTTATGTGAGTGTGTACAGGGACTGATATAATAAAAACTGTTCAGCCCCATTTCCATTTATGTTTATTGTTAGACATTAACATGAAAAATAATGCACTTTACAACAAACTAATATTGGCTCAAAGTAAATTATCCTGTGTGGTCCTTGAGAAGAACACAATACACTAATAAGAGGTGAGCTTTACAATTCTGTGGTGGGTATAAAGCTCTCATATAGCTAATAAATCCAAATTACAGAATGCATAATTTAGTTTTTTTTAAACTAGTGTAACATGCAAAGCTGCACACTGGTAATATAGCAGTTGCTTCACTAATTGCATGATTTACTTTATTGAATCAAGGCTGAATCTAGCATCAGTGCGTGAAGGCGTGTGTGTGTGGGTATGTGTGTGTGTGGGGGGGTAAGGGTATGTGTAACAGAGAGACAGAAAGACTGATTATATATGATATGATATTCAAAATGTACAGAATCAACCCTGGGTGGGTGGGTGGGGTGACAAAATGGGGTTTTGCTCTTACTGCAGTTAACGTGTGGATATCAATTTCATAAAAAAATGAAAGAAATGGAGAAAATTAAAGATTGAAATGCAAAACATTTCCTGCATTAGTTCCAAGCTAACATCAGCTGTGTCTGCACAGAGAGACATGGTGTAAGCAACAAAAAAGAACAGGACCAGGAGCTTCTGAAGTAGGTGTGTATTAAACAGATGCATTTATCACTACACAGATTCATTTTAATCCTGCTCTTCCAAAAGGAACCACATTTTACACACAAGTAATATTGAGACTAACATATATGGATCATTAACTTTTACTAACTGGAAAAAGGGGAACTTTAAAAACTGATTTTTGCAGACTGCTTTGAGTTCTTCTCAGTATAGTTTTTCCTTGTTAACTTTGAAACTTTGCTTGTAATTATGTTATTTTTAGAAAAGAACTAAATGAGGAAGTTGGTACTTGAACATGCACGTAGCGCAGAATGATTCATGTAGATCCATTTATTTCACTAGCAAAATAATTGGCGCCATGACACGAATGGTTGACTTTTGGTATAAATAGAGACTTTAGATGTTTTAACAAGAATCAGGAAAGAAACACACTGAAGTCTGATTCAGTAAGCAGAATTTTACCTTCCAGTGACACAAAAACACACACCCAGTATAATCATCTATCCACTTTCTCCACACGATTTTACCTTTCGCATCATGGGGGAGCTGGTGCCTAACCCCAGGAGTCACAAGAGTCACCCTGGACAGGTCGCAAGTCCATCACAGGACCACATAAAGACAAACAAGATAAACAACCATTCACCCTCTCACTCACACTTAGTGGCAATTTATCAATTAAACTAACATACAAGTGTTTTGGTCTGTGGGAAGAAACTAAAGTACCTGGAAAAAACCCACGCATGCTTGGGGAGAACATGTAAACTCCACACAGAAAGACCCCAGGCAGGAGGTGGCCTGCAACCTTCTTGTTGTGAGGCAACAGCTCTAACCACTGCACCACAAAAATGCCTATAATTCAGTTTTGCAGATATCAAACTACTATTTGGTAATTGGTGTGGTAGTAACAGAGAGTCACCTCATCACATACATTACTCCAAGCGTTAACAGGTTACACAAGAATTTTATTTAAAACTTTGGCATGCAAGGCAGCAGGCAATATGGATTCCTTCAACAAGCACTCATTTCATTTAAAATAGTTTTGAATTTTTAAACATTTGTCTTTTAACACTGGCTGTTTTTTAAAATGACTTTAGATCCAGTCTTAATACTCCAACATTTTCAGATAAATGTTTTTGTTTCAATGTTAAGCCAATAGCCTACAAATAATTCAAGGATACACATAGGCTCTAGCTCAAGTTATAAACATTCTAAACATATATGCAACAAGGCCAGATTGAAAGATCATAGAGTCTATGTCCTCCAAGTACTACATTACAATGCAATGAATAAATAAATACCATCAAACTAAATTCTACTATAAACGTTGCTATGAAACTGAGATCTTATTTGCCTAATTTGAGGATTTTAGACATCAGAAATAATACCACACAACTAAAAAATACATTTTTAGTTTCTAAACACTTTAAAACTTTTAGCTTTAAATGGAAATCTTTCTTTTAAATTTAATTTGAAGTGGGAAGTTGGATTTTCTGAGTTCCTGAATTTCAGCTGCAACAATGCTCCATGCTACATTTCTGACTCAGTTGGTGTTCTCTCATATTTGTTACCACTTCCAGCTGAGATGTGACGTGATGCTACAGGGGAGTGCAACAGTACATCATAGTTATCTGACAAACTGTCAATAACACATTAATGGAGAAACTATATACTGTAAATAGATTGGACACAGTTCCAGAAAAGCAGATTTTAGTCTGAGTTTTATCCTGAATAAAGACAAACACCTAAATAGTTATACAGCATCTGATTTCACAAATTAAACATAGTTGTTTCTTTGTCATTTCATATACAATTATACACAAAAAAGCTTTCCTACTGTTCTCTCTGTTTTGTTATTATGTGTATTAGTTGTGTTGTAACAAAGCTAGAAGTTTAACATTAATTAGTTTATATTTTTTGACACTGACTTTAGTGTGTTGAAACACATTGGCACATTTATTTTTCAGTTATATTTAGTTTTAGCTCACGCTGACAAACTTTAAAGCTGAATACAAATGCATGTTCATACATTTAAGAGTTTCTGCTGCTTCCCTTCAGACTAACCAACTTGCTGCATCATCTCTTGTAAACATTCAATAAAACTCTCTACTTTTAGGAAAGGTTTTTCCTCCCTGAATTAAATGAAGGAGAAGCAGCCAGTGAAGTTATAGGGCCATGTGTGGAGACTGGTGATAAACCCCAACCATTCCCTGTGTATGAATGCATTTGCACCTGCATGTGTATACACTTCAGTATGGCAACTTCCAAATGTCCTTGGAGAATAGCTCGGCCAAAAGTCCTTCACTGAATGTGTCTTTAATGTGTGTGCTGCTGTGTGTGTATGCCATATGCAGAAATTGCTTGACATTAGATTTATTAAAGAAACTCTGGTTTCGTCTCGTCTCTCCTTCTTTCCTTGAGCCTCATCAGCACTTTTGCCTTCTTTTCACAGTTGAGAGGAACATAAAAATGATGGAGTCAGCGGAAATTTCTTTCAGCTTATTTACAGGCTATGTTTCCCCGCTCACCTCCTATAAATGGATCAATACAAAATATGTATAATGTAAAGGTTACAAGAACCAACACGAAGTCAAGCCTGCTTGTGTCCATGTGTATGTGGCAGCTCTGTATGGGATTATTCCTTAAGGGCAGAAAAGGGGGAGGAAAAACATCACATACAAGAGCAAAACTAATCCATAAAGTTGTAGGTTGTTAAAGGCTGGCACTGGATGGAGGTAATCCTTTATATCTGACCCTTTACTGGACATGCTGTGGTGCACTTTATTTAATGACCATTCTATGAGGTTAATGTATACATGGGTAAGCTTTTTCCATCTTAAATTGATCTTGAATCTCAAAGTAAAGCTTCAAATTGTGAAGTAAAAAAATGTTCCATAACAACTACACAAGTGTTGCAGTAACTACAAAGGTAACTATAAAGTTGTGGCACATTAAAGTGTACTGATTAAATATTATTTTTAATCTTGTGGTTTAACTTTTATTTTCCAGCACGTTGATTCAATTCATGTCGTTTTCAATTAACTTCACAAGTACTTTAAAAACTTCACTATACTCTTTCTTACAATCTCAATTCTTCAAAACTTGGGATGTTGTGTAAAATGTAAATAAAAACACAATGCAATGAAATATTTAAACATTTAGGAACTGGTCTCCTCAGTTCTTAATTGTTTACTGACTGCTGTTAAAAAAAGAGGGATGCTTCATGGTGGTAAACATGGCCTTGTCTGAGCTTTTTTGAGACTTGTTGCTTTCATAAAACTCAAAATTACCTTTTATTTTAAACAAACAAACAAAAAAATACAATTTCTTAGTTTAAACATTTGATACATTTGTTATGTTGCATTGTAAATACAAAAAAATGGGTTTATGAGATTTGCATTCTGTTTTTATTTACATTTTACACAACTTCCTAACTTTTTTGGGATTGGGGTTATAATTCTAAACTTACACAGATGCAAAAACATCCACAAATACACAAGCATGTTTTGCTCATCTATCACAATCAGTACTGTGGTCTCATTAGAGGTGACTACATTCAGACTGTCTCGTTCCATCAAACCAGTAACACCATGGTTGCTTCCCTGAGTGCAACTTCTGACAGACGACTCTCTCAGCAATTTTTCCTTTGACTGGGACAAAGTGTGTGTGTGTTTTCTAATGTGTGCACACACTTATTCACATACATTCCTGTAAGTACGTGCGTGCCTCTAAGACTTTTCGCTTCATAGTGAATGTGGTTGAGTTGCTCAAATTCAATTTTAACAATGTCATTTTCAATATTTCACACCTCCCAACTCCCATACCCCTCCTCTCCCTGTCACCCCACCAAATATTCTTGCTTTATTCATCCTCCTACTTTTCTCAAGGACAGTATATGCATATGGACTGTGGCAGTTCTCAAAGACAATTTTCTCTTTAAAAAATGTATAAAATCAGTAAAAACTTAGATTTCCAAATCTGCCTTATTTGTATGGGTTTTTTGCATACCCGTGTGTATTGTGTTTGAAGACTAAATAATGAAACTTTTCCAAAATGAGTCCATTTTAATGGGTCTTTATCTTTAATATCTTGTCAGAATATAAATGTGTGAATCAAGTGAAATTCTTAAGCAGCAAACACTTGAAAGTTCAGATTAATAGGTACGCACTGTTAGCGGACAAAAATTATATGCAATAATCCTAGAAAGTGCATTTTTTTCTTAAACTGAATGTAGATGGCTTTTATATTTTTGTGCGCTTATGTTTGATGCTCATGCTGTTGTTGATCTTTCGGATGCTCCCTTCTGCATGGGTCGCCACAGTGAGTGAACTCATAAAAGATTTGACAGTTGTTTCATGCCGGATGCTCTTGCTGATGTAATTTGAGCTCAAACCTGCAATCTCAGGATTACGAGATGGTGACACTCACCACCAATCTACCACACCCCTGTTTGTTGTTCATGTGATTGTATCAAAAAGTGGACCATCTAATGCAGAGCTCCACAGTTACATTTGGTCAAACATATCAAATAAGTTCTATGTCTTTTGCCCCAAAGCTTTGGATTCAAGTTTTGTGGGAGTCTATTTATTTTTGTAGTTCCATTTCCACTTTTTGTTTAATTTTGTTCACAGATCATATACGTGCAAAACCCACTTGCTTGTGTCAGCCCTACCCTTACCACTCAGCCCTTAACATAAAATATTCCACAACAAAATGGAACACCCTTTCAAGACGCCAATACGCCACAAGTTTCTGCAGATATCTTTGTGTAAACAGACACAACATTAATATGCACATGGCATGAATTCTAGGTGTCTAGCTGGCAATAGCTATTAGCAAGCAACATTTTTTATGATTGTTAAAGATGATTGAAAATAATGCCAAACTTAAAACATCAAAATGCACAAAACTATGGCTGACGAGACAATAAAATATTTTTAACAAAGAAAATACTTAAATGAATGAGCTGTTTTTGTTAAGCACAACTTATACTGCTTTGTTTGAAATGTGTGCCTAAGAAATCTCAGTTTGAAGGGCAAAATAACCCTACCTCTTTGCTCTCCAGCTGCATCACAAAAGGTTTTGTGGGATAGAGGGAATGCATCAGCATGTACAATGATGCGTTAGTTTGGTTTAAAGTAGTTTTTCACAACCTGGTATACTCCTGTCCAATTGTCAGTTTATGACAAGCAGACTTTTTTGATAAAGAATAATGGAGATTATATGCATGTATCTGTGATTTATGGAAACTTTAAATGCAAACATTTTGTTCTAGTCACTTGGTTGGCACAGCAGGAAGTCATTCTCATTCATCCATGTTTTTTTGCACAACTTCAAAAAATTCCTTCTCATCTACCAAACAACACTTAGAGGTGATAAATGACAAGTTGTCACCCTTTTTTTCATACTACAACCCCATCAATTCAGCTTTTATTGTATCTGAGTCTGTTTTTTTCTGCCAATAAAGAAATACAAAATCTGATCATATTACTAGAGCTTAAAATAATACACACTATGAAACCTCAGTCAAAACACATAAAAAAGCAATTAGTGCTGTGACTGACTAATAGACTTGATTATTTTTTTTACTTGACGTTTGAATGTTTTATCGGATTTTACCACATTTGATTAAACAATGAAATGTCCTTAAGTGTAAAAAACAGAAAAGTAATGCAAAAAAAGTAAAAAAAAAAAATTAGATGACATA
>JAOXNZ010000001.1:20594063-20614449 GCA_028566095.1 Kryptolebias brasiliensis | reverse complement strand
GTCAGTCAGTCAGTCAGTCAGTCAGTCAGTCAGTCAGTCAGTCAGTCAGTCAGTCAGTCAGTCAGTCAGTCAGTAAATAAACAGAAATCATGACCCACATGTACTAAAGTATAATTGAGTTACAAAGTTACAATTGAAGCAGAATTTTAGCAGTACACCGTATTTTCCACTAACATAAATGTTCAGTAGTATTCCTTTAAAACCATTAACAAAAAACTACCCTTTATCGACCAATAATATTAATGATAACAGTTTACGTTGTATAAATTTAACAATATTTATTTTTATATTGCATATCATGTGCGTTCTATCCTTTCAAAGCAACACTGAGTTATTTGGGGGGGAAATAATGCACAAAAAAATAGCTATCATGGCAAAAGTAGGAATTACATTTAAATAAAATGAGCTTGCTTGTCTTTGGTTTTACATTTGTGGTGCAAAATACATTTAGAAGTGGAAAAAAGAAAATTGAAAGAGACTAAATAATACAGAAAGAGAAAAGTCTGTCATTTCAAGGACTCCAGAAAAGTCTAAACAAAAATAGACTGAGTGGGTAAGTGATAATTTAAAAAGTTTTAATGGTGCACAGCCAACCTCTTGCCAACAAACCCAGAAACCTATGTATAAAGTGATGATGCTAAGTTCCCAGGTTTAAAATGCTTTTCTCACATTAGTGAACAAAAAGTCGTTCTACTGAGCCTCAAGGAAGGCAGTAAAAATAATTATAGTGACACAGTCATTCTTGTTAAACATTCATTTAACAATCAATAGAGTGCCAGCTGATCAATAGCACTGATTTAAAGTCAGTGCTCCTAATAGTAGTATGATCTAATTACTGATTAACTACTCAATAACTATTCAACGCTGTGGAATGACAGAACAGGCTAAAAACATCGATTTACAAGGTAATGGAAGCATGTGCATTTAAACACATAACCATCAGATTTCTTCAAGAAAAATGGGAACACTGCACCTCACAAACAGTTATATTGGAGAAAAAATAAACACAAAATTCAAACTGAAAAAAAAAAACCTTCTCATAAGCATATTAAGAAAAGTTAAATACATAATACACACAGATATACAGACAGCATGTGTCTTTCAATCCTGATGGGATAAAAAAGAGCAGTACATCTAAGAAGCACCCAAGATGTTTCATATATGTCTATTTTTTTGTCCTTCAGGCCATTATCAGTCAACTAAGGTAACACGTACAAACACATTTACACAACCGGAGCGGCAAGAGACAAAGGGTGGAACTGAAATACAACACAACTAAATGTGCACAAATAGTACACCTTTTACCATCACTGGATACCATCAACCTACTCCAGAGATGGGAAAAGCACCAGGGGGTGATATTCAAAAACACAATCCATATCCCTTCTCCCTTTAAAGATGACGAAAATCAAAGACTTCAAAAATAAACTAGAGGGAAAAAGGGATAGCAACAAAGATGCCTGGCATTATCTATTTTTTTTTCTCTGTCTCTCACTTCAAAGACAGGATATGAAGAATTCACAGCAGCAAAACTTTAAAGCACTTATAGGATGTAATCAAATCAATGCTGCAGGCAAGACAAACAGAGCTGATAAGCAGGGGTCTCACCATTATCAAGACTCCAATGTTCTTTGTCATCATGCTGTCAGATGTTTAAATGGAATATAATGAAGAGATAATAGTTCTGTCTATCATTAAAGTCACCTTGCTATGTTTTCTAATTCTCTTTTTTTCCTTTCAACTCTTTTTAAATGAAGGTTCATTCGTTTTTATTCTCTCAAATGTTTTCATTGTGTTTATCCCTGAGTCTTTGCAGAGGTAGTTGAGTGACAGAAAGAAGGCTAAAACTTAGAAGAGACACACAACAAAGCACAAGGCTGATCTCTGACATGACAGCACGGGTGAAAAGAGTTCATTTTCATTCTTCAGAGTGAACAACAGGTTTTCCGAGAGGTGAAACTGATCTTTTTGTGTGCATATAGAGGTCAGGAATGAAATAAAACATGCACATGTGGTTGCACAGTGGTCACCAACTCACCAGAACAGTGACGACTCGTAGCACAACTCCCCTCATATTATTTTCCAATTTCCTGTCTGTCAGAGTGCCATTCAGTCCATGAACTGGATCCCATGTGGCCAGCTGCAACACACACACACACACACACACAAAGACATTAAACAGTTAAATTTGCAGGAATCTGTAAAAAAAAAACAGATTTGATTTAAACAGAGCAATAAATAAAAGGTCAAAATCAAAGATGTTTCAGGCATAAAATTATCTTACAGAAAATCACTTTGACAGCGTTTTACTGAGCTGCACATAAAGTAATAATGTGAGCCACGTCATTATGTTTGTTGAAGGTGGTGTTGAATGTGGTGTGAACATACCAATCTAAATGTCCTACATTCCTTTGTGTCTCACATTCTGATCTACATCAAGCCCAGTCTCAGTTCAAAACATGTAAGCATGTAGCCATGGTTTTTTACAGTGTCAAGATGTGGTATCTATATTTAAGTGCCAAACTTTGACATACTTTATATACACATACGTAACAAGATCTGAGAACCTTGAAGTTGTACTCATTTTACATTTTTTGAATCATGATCCTTAAACTGCTTTGTTTTGTTTTAAAACAGCTATTATATGTTTTCAAATGACACTAATTAAAAGTCATCAACAATTAGCCCTAATGCAGTATGGAAGTTGATTATCTACTATGCCATGAATGTAATGGAACAGCAGGCAACCATTGTTCACTAATGACAGCAGAATTTTGTTACTCTGTGCCAGTGTCTGATCCAGTTTGGTTTATTATTAACAGAATTCTTTGCAGGCCAAGTGAAATTAACCTCTAAGCGGATATGGCCTACAGACCACCAGTTAAAGATTATTGCTTTATGATATAAATAAACAACTCTCATATCCAAAGCTCTTCAAAAAGTCAGACGCACAAAATGTTTCTTTCCAGAAACACATCTCAAGTTTTCTAACATAAATATTGCAGAATAGCTCTTTAAGGAATACTAAGGAATTTAAAATTTGATGATGAGTTTGGTAAAGAACAACATTAGTAAACCCTTTATAGATATACAGTATACCTCCAGCAACTCATTTTGTTTTACTTAGCATTTTCTCTTAATAAACTGCATGCTCCACAGAAACAATCATAAAATTAGTAACTTGTTTATAAAGTCAATATATGCTACTTCAACAGCTAAATCAAAAGATTTATTGTGAAAAGTCAAATCAAAAGTACAAAAATGTTGTTGATTTTCTCAAATTTCAAGCGTCAGATTCAAATTTCTATGTCTATCAAATTGCATCATAAATGCCCTTTTTTTTTTCACTGGAACACATTATATAAACCCTGTACTGCCTCATGCTTTCAATAAAATATTATTTTTAGCTTCATAGATCAAAGTAGACTGGGTTCCCCGCGGACAGAGAGCCAGTAGGAAGAAAAAAAAAGAAAAAGATATATAAGTGATTGAGCTGTCTGCTATTCAAAGACAAATACACAACTGCACAAACACACTGTGACACACAAAACTTTGCACAGCATGATGTCTGCTTAAAAAAAAGCCACACACACACACTCACCACAGAAACTTAGGGCATGCTGTGAAGGAAAATATAGGATAATCTGTTTTTCAAAAGAGTCAAGTTACAGATGATTGTGCTATTTAAGCAACTTTTGATCAATTCACTTTTTGAGCCAATATTATGGTAAAACTTATCCAGACTCGCTTGTTTCTAATTTTTGAAGAACTATTTCTTTCACATTCTATACCCTTAAAAAAATAAAACATTTCTGAGAAGAAGAGCACAATTTGTGCCTGACCCTCTGGCAGAATTATCTAAAGTTAGTGAACAATGGACATCTTTTTTATTAAGAGGCCAGTATTACATAATAAAGGTCGTACAGCAATTGACTAATGGGCCACTGAGAGAAAGCCAGTTCATTTTGTGTTCATCATAATGAAAGGCATTGGGCAAAGTCCCTATTTTTATAGCATTTAACCCTCTTGAAGCCCTCCAAAGAGAGATAGATAGGGAGAGGTAGAGAAAGCTCTTGTAACTTCAGGTCAAATTGACCCAAAGGCCACGGAAGGGTTAACCACAACACTGTCTGCAGTGGCTCTCAAGATCCATTCTTTGTTAATTAAAATTAGTGATTCTGATTTAGCCTTTGTAGCTTGCAGATCCTTGATATGTCAAAAGGAAAGTAACTCCACCAGCTGGACAACAGATCCATCTAAATGAACACCTGTTGCACCAGTTATATTTTTTCAGTAGACCTGTTTCTAATACAGTATCTCTCAGCTACCCTGCATAATAAATAAATAAAAAGTCAAAGTTTTTATGGATTGCTGTTTTATTTGTGCAGTTCTTTGAGTGAGCTTGTGTTTATAAATGTGCTCAATTCATAACACTCTCATTGACATCGCCAAAGTCAAACAAAAAAGTTTTCATGCATCATTAGCATCTAAGAACTCTTGACGCAAAAGGTTTTGGGGTCAAACGGCCAAAAATGTGGGCAGCAACTCATTTACATTTCTCACTTAAAAAAATAAATAAAAAAACAACAGCCATTCGGAGCAGCTAAAACCAAGGGTATACAAGGATGGTAGAAAGAAGCTGAAAATTAAAAGGCACAAGAGCTTGTGTATAATGCGGTCCATTCAAAAGGTCTTCCATCTCACTGATCTCCAGGGGTGTTTATTCACATTTTGTCGGATTAATTTTCTTCTTATGCCCTTGCATTTTTGCTCAACTGATGTCCACCAACAGCAACAATGTAGTTACAGATGTATAGAGCTTTGACTGTTTTTAGTATTCTTTTATATTTATTGTTAACTAATACCAAGAGAATCATTAACCTAGATCAGCTTAAATATATTAAACAGATATTTACATCACCACAGTAAATATGCGAGGGCTTTTATTAAAGGCATGTTGAAAACAAAGTGTAACTTCCTTAAATAGACACAACCAGATGAGACCTGTCATGGCTAGTTAGGCATGCATAGCCTGTTTGATTGACACTCTCTAACTTTGCTAATGGAAAGTTTACTGTGTCTTGTAATATGACATTACATATGAAAATATGAAACATTTTTCATTTTTTTTTTATTAATGCAGAGTCAAGTAACCTCACACAATTCACAGAAAAGCCTTGCCCACCATCCTTCTCTGTGAACAAAATCATTCAAAACACTTACATAGGTCTATGCTGGTGTTGCTGCATTCATTGTTAATTTAACTATTTTCCCAGCATTATTGTAACTTGAAATACTGTTACCTAATAACACAATAAGTCTCTGTCTGCATTTATCCAAGTCATACAGATACAGATAGGTGAATTATACTGCTGCTGTTTTTGTTTCAGCCTGTAGGTGGAGATGTGGAGCTTGAATGACAGTATTAGGTTTTTCTCTATTTCACAATATGTAACTGTATTTGAAATATTTTTCACTGATGGTGAGCCAACTCATATTTATTTAAAAATACAAAAAAAGAGAAAAAAAAACTTCTACATATTCTTGCCACAGTCTCAATGCCTAGACACAGCCTTTGATTATAGTGTGTCAAGTTCTTTTAAATTCACTGTTCTTCTTTACACAAATGCAGCCTGTAATACTGCCCAGTTATTTCTGTTTGACACATGTATTTGTGTGTAATTTCCAGCAGAAAAAAGGCTTGTGCAAAGCGTAAACGAATCAAGAAACAAGACACACACCATGCACACATGGGAAGAAAAAAAAAACATTCAAAAGAGATGTACCAAGAGATATTGTGGAAGCTCACAGCAGATAAATAAGATGCAGATACATGATGAGCAGAGATGAGTAAAGGCATTACAAAAAGTGGTTTACAGCACAGCAGCTGTTGTTAGTGCTTGTAGAAATGTGACCATGTATAATCAATAAAATATATGCAATGCAGCCAAATGCTTCTGGGAGAGCCAGTGGCAAAAAGAAAGCATACGTTTGTGCCAAAGCGCACCTGGAATACAGACACTCTGTTACTGATTAATTTAGCCTGGTCACAGGAAAACAGCACTGAGAGTACAGTTTTAGAACTGTATCAGGGAAAGTGTTTTCTTAATGAAAAGTGAAAACAGAGGTAGGTGAATAAATCATGACAAATGCAGCTTTAAAATTGTGTTAGAAGGCACTGTTTGCCATTGTGGTTTATTTTAGGCCAAAGCCCTAGAGAAAAAGGTAATGAAAAGTCAAACTGAAATAACTGAACCTTAAGAAGAACACTTACGCCTATGCACTGTAATCTTGATGAGCACAAAGTCAACATGAGAGTAGGATTTAATCATAGAACAATATTTAAAAATCAAGACAGCATACCTTTAGGTATCTGTGTTTCCTGTACTGCTGTTAAAAGTGGATATAGGTCATGTGATCCTACCTTTAAAAAACTGCATTGACTATGTTGGTTTCTTTTAGTCAATGTGAAAGTATACATTTTAGTTTCTGTAGAGCTGCTAATTCCTATAACCTTTTCAAATTGTGGATCTACATTGTGGCTTTTTAATGTTACAACTATTTTAATATTTTTTAGCTGCCAGAATTAGCATTCTAAAGCCCACCATCAGAGCTGAGAAAAGTGAATTAAATTACATTCCAAATGGCTTTCTGTGAACTTCGCTTACAAGTTCAAGAGTACCGAACAATCTATTTATGCAGATGTTATATTATATAGTTATATTTAGGCCAATATTTGGTGTGAATTTCTATTTTTTTACTTGCAGCATTGGCATAATTAGTTAAAATTACCTGTTTTATTGGTAAAATCTTTTGATTACACTGCTGCTATTTACTACACACAAAAAAAAAAAAACATTTCAATGCCTTTGAACATGTTTATCTGATATGCTTCAGTTTCATTCAGATGAATTTACACATACAGTAGTCATAACACTGAGTGGGCACTGTCTTCATTTCCTGTCTGTCATCCAAGAGGATAAAAAAAGAGGAAATGAAGACAGACTGAAAAGCGTGAGAAGTCAAATGAAAGCTTCATTGCAACATTTCAATAAAACTGAATTTACAAACACTTCTGTATTTATATAATATTTTTTGAAAAAGCTGAACTCATATTATGTCAGAAAATTAGTTTGTTAAATTTACTAAGCATGAGGGATGGCTCAATAATTTCTGTTAAGGGGAATGCATTTAATCAAGTCACAGTATGATTTTGTTAACATAGTTATGTCCCCTGGATGTACCCTAATAACCTAAACTAAACTAATAAACCAACATAAATGGGCAACTGCATGTATACCCACGCACATACACATACACAGACAGACACTCACACAGACACTTATACACATAATGCCTTGACAAGCAATATTTGGTGCTATATTAGTTGAAAAAAAGAGAGACCATTTCATAACTTTCACCCCTCTATCCTTACCAAACTCTTTCACAAACAGAAACACACAGAGGGACCTTGGGTACATCAAGGGATGTGTAACTACACACATTTAAAAGTAATTGGACCATCGACCGGTGCTGTGGGAGGACAAAAGAGTCATTTACAGTTACAACAAAACCTTTTCATGCTACAGAACTCAACCACCTATCCTACACACTCACACACACACACACACACCGACCCCCCCACCCACACACACACAAACACAAACCCCACATGCTGTTCGGTATGTGGAGGCACAAACTCTAAAAGGTACTTTAGGGTTTCATTCATCTTTCACTTTGTCTTCCTTTGGCAAACACCAAAAAGCACACAGTTAAACAAACTGTAGCTTTTAGTCTGATTGTTACACAAATGCCTCATAGCATATTCCAAATGCAATCGATGGCAGATGACATTTTGAGCAATAAACGTGAGTAAAGTGAATAAAAGACTGACAGAGATTTGCAGCTGAAACAAAATCAATGTGCACAGAAAGTTGCAAAGATTAAAAAAAACGTATGTATAATTAAATGTCAAAACCTGTTTCCATGTTAATGTAAAACCCCATAAAACTGGACCAGGGCAAGTGCTTGTATTATCCAGTTTCAAAACGACTTCCCCTACGTCATGAGCCCCAACAGTGGAAGGAGTGGGTTTTATGATGCTAAGCAACACTGCTCTGCTGGTGAAAACTACTCATACCTCCCAGTAGTTTTAACTGAACATTCTTCACCTGCAGCTTGAAAAATGTTATAAAACCATTCCTTAAGTTCATTTGTTGTGTGTTTTTTTCACCTGTCCAACACTAGAGTGTTTCTTGCAGCCTCTGTAGCTCTGCAATGCTCTTAATGGCTGCCAAACACTCATAAGCTTAACGCTGCTGTAAAGCAGCGATGGCCAAACAGAAACACATACAAGCCACAGAGCAGATTTACTCTCCTCCTTATTGTCTGTACACTCTCATCCTCTCACTCCCTTGGGCACTCTAATGGTCGTAGACATGTTTTAAGAAAAGAAGCTAAAACATTCCAGTCTTTCCCTGCTGTATCTCTCTCTATCAGCCAGCAGAAAGGGGACAGTTTGAAGCAGCAAGGAGTCCAGGCTGTACTGGTATCAGTGCTCTGCACAACCACCAGCCAAATTTCCATTTCATAGTCAGTATGTTAATCCATTCTGCCATGAAACCAGGTCCCCAGTATTTTCTGTTCTATTCTGTTCTATTCAATGCTATTCTATTCCATTCTATTACAGGTGTCTTGCCACAACATACACTGGAATTTAATATCATACAAATGATCTAATATTGTGTGATGTGAAATTTTTGTTGTTGTTCCAAGTTGCACTCTACAAAATGGTAAAACTGTAACTTAAGTATGATTCCTCATTCCACCTTCATCATTTTACACATGACACCAGCTTGAAAGTACTGTGTTAAAGAGGCTTATGATAAAAGCAGTACTACTTGAACAGAAAGAGAAAAAGCGCATAGGCAGAGTTTTGCCTAATAGCCTACAGCCCTAACAGAATTTCCAGAAAAAAAACAAAAACAATTACAAGAGCAAATTAATTTTTTGCTAAGAGAATACAGATAAATGGTACTGTATGTCAACTAATATTTTAAAAGCAAATATTGTCAAAATGAAATGCCAGTATTTTCATTAAGGTTAGATATGTCAGTGCAACTACATTTATATAACAAAAAGATAAAAATAAATCAATAAATAAACTAAAAAAAAATCAAATAACTTAGGCAATTGTTGCCACAACAGAATATTTACACAACATAAATCCAAATTGCATAGACCTTAAAACAATAATCCTTATATGCCAACAAAAATCATCAGTTTTGTAATACTGTGTGAATCCACATCATTTCAAGTTGGTTTTGTAAACATGAAAATTTGTGCATGTAGAGAAGCCCATATCGTTAGGCACTTTCACAAAACAATTCCACAAAATGGCCACAAACACCAGTTCGTCTTCATGCTGCTCACAAATCACTGATGGAGCCGGCCACATCCCACACAGACAAGAGTTTTAAGAAAAGAAGCAAGGTTTGTGGAACCAAAATAGGCGTGGAGCAGAAGAACACACATTAAATGTGTGATGGAGGTCTCCCACAAATCCTTTTCAAAACAAGACCAGTTAACTAAGCTTAGAGATCATCTTTGTGGTTAACTATATTTTTTAAACTAAATACAAAGTTGCTCTGTGTCATCATCGATCATCCATCGGTAATAAATCTGTATTTTTTAATTTGTTTAATCCTGTGATCTGATGGTCACATAGACCATGTCGTCACTTCATCACATTACTAAGCTGCAAAGCCACCTTACCTTTTCACATGTTGACTGTTTCAGTTCTGTTGCTACCTCGGTTCACAGCACAGAGGCGAATCAAGGGTCATTGCCTCAGTCCATTTACAAATCTCACCGAGGTGGCCAGAAGGTGCCTAAGTCCTGGCTTGAAGTGTTTTATGAAAGCACCTTTTCCAACACCTTCATTATAGTGTAAATGGTTCATGCAAAGCACCCTGTGAATGATGATGCATAGACCTGAGCCTGCTGATGAGTGACTCTGAACAACAACCTAAAAAACAAGCAAAACAACAGTTTTCTCTGACACAGAAATCCAGATGTTTTCGTGTTTTATAAAAGATCTTTGTGCTCCCTTAGTTCTTGTTTCCCTTTCATTCTTGTAATCACATGGTGCACTGGGGTTGTCATACATAATGCAGGAGTTTTTCTCAAGAGTTTTTATGTTTAAAGCAATCAAACTGACTGATTCATGCCTTGCCAAAATGATTGCAACAATTAGTAGAATATAGCGCTCTTGGATAACACTTTATAATGGGAGTTTAAAAGATAAACACTATTTATTCAGTCATTTACTAAGGTTTGACTGAACAGTTATGATTAAGTTTAATATAAGAAACAAAATAATTATTGTCAATGTCAGTATCAATGTTTTATTTATAAAACATATTTGAAAGAACAGAGGTTGACCAAAGTATTTTACAGTCAAACAAGGCAACAATCCAATAAAATAAAAATTTAAAATACAAACAAGAGAGGAAGGACAATAAAATATATAAAAGCACAGGAAAGCTAGACAAGATCTATTAAATTGTGCTCCATATATGCAAGCCACACCTGTTAATTGTTGAATTCAGGTGTTTCAGTCAGGGTTTGGGCTAAACCTCTTATTTTTATTGATCAACAATCTTAATACCTTAGCGTACCGAGCCATTTTTGGTCAGTGTTAAGCTTTGCAGAATGCCCTTTTCTATTCCAACATAACTGTACCCCAGTGCACAGTGTTTGATTTTGATGAGTTTGATGTGGGAAACACTTGACTGGCCTGCCCAGAACTCTGACTATGACCCCATCAAGCACCTTTGGGATGAAGTGGAATGGATATTGCAAGCCAGACCTTCTCTTCCAACATTAGTGTCTGACTTCATAATGCTTTACAGAATGAATGGGCACAAATTCTCACTGAAACACTTAGGATTCTTGTGGAATACCTTCCAACAGGAGTGGAATCTGTTAGAACTGCAAAAGAGGGGCCAATTCCAGTGCCAGTTGGTGTGATGGTCAGGTGTGACCCAATACCTTTGTTTATATTGTGTATCTTAGAAAGGTTTTCATGTTTAGGGTCAGCTTTGGTCCAGTGTCTCACCATCATCAGCAACTTTTCCTGTCTGAAAATGAGTATACACAGGCCAGTAGTCCTGTTTATGTACAGAATTACTGTAGGTAAAAAACATCAGATGTTTTTACAGATCCTGAATATTAAAGAAGTGTAATTTGCTTCTTAACACCTTGTTTTATGCACTTGGAAGGAGTATAAATGAAGCTGCATGCTGGCAGGGTTATAAGTATAAACCAAATTTATGCAACATTAGTAAACAGATACTGAATCTGTTTTAAGGCTTTTAGTCAAAAATAGGCAAAGAATCACCAAATAACTCCCCTAACAAATCCATATAAAACATAAAGGATTTCTTTACTTTATTAGCTATTAAGAAGTTAACTGAAACAGACTGAGCAAGTCAGAATCATTGTAAAAACCACAAAATTAATTTTGCATCTCTGCAGACCATTAGCTTATAAACAGTCCTATTGTAAAAGATTTGATACTTCAGTGTTCTTTTAGTCTGTATTTAATTTTATTTTTTATAGATTTTATTATTAAATAAAAAATAGGAAACTACTTGCTGACAAAGCGCCATATGTTAAAGTTTAAAACTGGTGTCAGCTACGTAGCTCTGAGTCTGCTGCTCTAACTCAGCAAATTCTTAGCAAAAAAGTCCCTTGCAGGAAGACCACCTGGATATGACGAAGCAAATAGGTCTCCCATTGGAAAAGTACTGCAGTTAATATGTTTCAGCGGGAAACAAGTCATTAAAATTAAACTGATGCAGCAAGCAGCTTCTCACTTCTTTAACAATAAGAGAGGTTTGTTTTGGTAATAATTTCACAATCCATGACAATGCCAAGATCCAGTGAGCTATAACTAAAAAAAAAAAAAATGTCTCAGGCTGTATAATATATATTATTTTCACACATGAATTGGCTACCACAAAGTCCAGATTTTAGCCGCATTGAGAATTTTTTGGATGTGCTGGATTAGGTCTTACACAGTGGACTGAATCTCACATCATTAATATAAAGTCTTTGCAAAAAGTTAGAATAAAAACAAATGCTGTAACATGACATAGTGCATTCTTATTGGGAAAAAAATGCCCCAGCCAGTGTGTGAAGGAATAAAAGCTAAAAAAGGTCAAACCAAATATTTAGTGTGCTGCTTTTTTGGTTTATATGATTTTAAAGCAAAGAATGTCTCAAGTTTCAAGGAACATTGGAGAAAGAATGTCAGATACTTGAAGAACAAAAAGAAACTGATATCTCGTACACAATCTCAAAATGAATACAATAACTGGCACCATGCCAGATCTCAATCAGAGGTATTAAAGACACTTTTTAAAAAGTTACTTTTTACAAAATGCATAGAATTTCAAAGAGACCATAATTTAAAAAAAGCCAACAAGCAAAAAAGAAAATTGATAAGAATGAACAGCGCAAGAGATTTAGTTTCAGTGGTACTAGATAATTGGTTCAGGACCAGCTCTGATAGAGTATACATTTGAGCAAGCTAGATTACGAACATTGTTTCAACCTTTCTGCCTCATAAACTCACAGAAGGCACAGCAATATACACCCAAACACAGGCCACAGTCTATACAAATCAATCATTAACAACAAGCTTAGCTCTGATTTCCCAGATGAGCTGCAGGTTGTTACAGCCTGCTTAAATTGTTGGGAATGTCAGATTGTGTTAGCCTGGGTGTGTTGTCTGCATCCAATTCAAAGTTTGTGCTTTGATTTCTTTTAAATATAAAACTTTAAATTAATTAGTGACTTCACAGTTTAATAAATTATCTCTTAAATTAGTGTTTGCCTGTTTTTAATTGACAAAGAAGAAAAGGCTTTATGAAACAATTAAAAACATCCTAAATGTAACAACCTCCTGGAAAATGTTTTACAAGTCAATTAACCTATGTTTCAGATATATTTAGCAATGGGAGATAATGTCACATTTGGTTTCATAAATCAAGCCATGTCATTACACAATTAGTGTCTTTATCTGTGCATTCGTTAATATATGTAGATATTAAATGAGAAAAAAATAAGAAAATGTATAGGAAAAAACTCATTTGTGTGTATAGACAGACAGATGAATAAAACTGCAAATAAAAAAAAAATCTCCAATGTAAGATGTGTCAGACAGCACATAATGATGGGCATTGATGGATACAATCCACTAGGGGCTAAAACTTTAATCTGACAAATTATCTGCCATATTCTTCTAAAATGTTCTCAACTTTTTGTGTTTTATCTTTTTAACCTCCCCTTTACTTCTTCCATCATTGTGCCATGTTCCCATGTGGCTGTGATGAGTGCAGACAAGTAGATCCGCAAATTACAAGTCTTGCTTTTACCACTGCAATCAGACTCTGAGGGGAATGAAATGCTGACAGAGTGATGATCAGTACATCACACTAAATTTATGATGTGGTGTGTGCTCTTATGTGCTTTATTTCTCTTTACCTCACATGCATGCAACTAATAAAAGCATTATCCCAGAGTCTTAGATTAAAATGTATTTACTATGCAAACAAGGAGGACAAATGTAAGTGTACAGATTTAAAAAAAAATCTGAAAGGTTGAGCCATAAAAATCTAACTACCATTTGGTTATAAATACTACATACAAATATGTGTGGGGTTAGAAATTATACATGCACATATATTTAATAATGGAATGGAGAATGTGCCTTAGGAGGGTGCATTCACATCACCAGAGAGCAAAGATGCAGAACATCACTTTTTGTCTGCTGACACTTTAATCAAAGAATAAAAGAAATATACATCCTGACATTGACAGGCTTTCACACAGTCTTCTAAAAGTAATTATTTTCTTGGTCAACACTAAAATGTTGAGTTTCCACTCTCTAAGGCTTCCGCCACACTAAATAACAACCCTGCAATGATGTAAAAAGTCAGAGTGCAGAGCGTGGATGGTCTGTGCTGGGTTCTGGCAAGATCTTTTGGTGTGAATTAAGAATGCAGTAGGCTTCCCACTGCAAACAATAGATTATAATGGGTTTTGAAAAAAATGGTTTTGAACATGCACAAGTGTGGTGAGAGTGCAGGAGAACATTTTGAGAATGTGGGACATAGCAGGGGTGAGTACTAAGAGTGGAACAGTGTCATGATTGCCTTCACATAGAAGATTTTCCAAATTTGCCACAATTCAGCCACATTCTAATAGGAAGTGTAGGTCGTGGAGAGTGCAGTGGGGTCATCATCCTGTGTGAAGAGAGCTTAACCCTCCTGAAGCCCTCAAGAGAGAGAGATAGAGAGAGGTAGAGAAGCCCATGTAACTCTGGGTCAGTATGACCTGAAGGCCACGGGAGGGTTAAAGAAAAAGAATACTGCTACATATTTTGCTTTTACTTTTGTTCATAAAACCCAGAAACATGCTTGTGTTCTATGGAATTAAATTTGATAAATGAAGATATATCAGACTTTTTTTAATGTTGTTCATTTGCTCTTTCTTCATATAGGACAGCATGCACACCACTTGTTTGTTGTTCACTTTTTTGTGTTACAGTTAAAGATCCTTTCAACATTTAGGTATGTAGAAATTTTCAGCACACTCTTTTCACAGTTGTGTTGATTTAGCATGAGGTAGTTTTATCACAAAGACATTCCTTAAAACATGTCAACCATAAACTGATTTAGCAATAAATTATAATCCCTAATTTCACTCATTATTGCATAATAGTCCAAAGTTGTGTTCAGGCTTTGTCTAAAGTGTACTCAAAACCTAATGCATAACATGTCATCAATCATGTCTACAAAAAAAAAAGACACAAACTTTGGGTAGGGAGTCATTAATCCCCTAATTTTACATCAACTTTCAAAGTGCAGTTTTGTGGTTTATTTTCTACAATAAGTAGAAAGCTGCAACTGTTATTATTAAAATTTAAGTTATACTATTTTTTCACTTTTTTTTTACTATCAAGTTGATTTGCTACAATTTTACAGTTACAGTAGAACCACATCACAATGCCTCTACAACACACACACATTCATCTTTAAAGACATTAGTGAAGTTGTTACTCTTCTGTGTTTAAACTTTGCCTAACTAGCTGTTAAGTTGCTTTATTATTATTATTATTATTGCTGTTATTTTAATGCTTGGCATTTGGATAAATGAGCCAGTGAGTGCACTGGGCAGTCTGTCAGCTATTTCAGTGACCTGGTTACTTACTCACTATGACTCAGTTTTTAAAACCTCGACTGATCTGGAAGACAGCAGGCTGTTGGATACCACGCACTAAAACTCTGAAGAAATGAACAATGACATCTGCAAAGTAACTGTGAGTGTGTCACATGTGTGAACAGTAAAAGGCCTTTTCACAACCATTCTGGCACAGGGATACACTTGGCAGACTTCATTTCTCAGCTGTCCAACACTCACTGTCTCTCATAAATACACACACATATTCCACCCTGTCACCTGACATTGGGATTCCTCCTTTTCACTGAGAGATTGTCTTTGAAATAGGTATATCCAAGAACTGTCTTTGTTGGAACAATAAAATCTTTGATCTCTTTTGTTACCTGACACTTGGCAAGCATGAAGACAAACGGTTCAGACAAACAGAAAGAGATCTAGAGTTTGGAACAGAAAAAGACTTAAAAAATGGATCAATGATGAGGGAAATACAATAAATTATAATTTTCATAGCCTAAATATTAGCAGTAATTTTGACTACCCACTGGAGGTTGAGTAGGTTCCCCGTTGGCCACCAAAACAATTCCAACTATTCAGAGCATGGACAAAGAACTTTTGGAAGGTGTTCTGGGTATTTTGTACCAGGAAGTAGCAATGGGCATTTTGGAATTAAACTCAAGCTTTGGTCATACCACAAACAAGTTGTGACATCAGCATTATGGGGTTGTCACTTATACCTTCACCATTCTTATCCGCTTTATTTTTAATCAGTTTCTAAAGTTTATGTAACATTTGCGATTAATTTTTATTTTATTTTAGATTTTGTTCAGTTTACTCAATGCCGTTCTTCATATTTTATAACATGCCACTTGCATACTGTAAGTAACAAAAAAATAGGTTGTGCCTCATTTGGCCATAGCAGCAAGATTCCATCAGATTGGCAACTGTGGTGTTTTCAAATTGGGTTAACACTAGAAATGTTTTTTTGTTCTTTGAACTATTCAAACCAGGTTTTGCAGGGCCCTTTGTTGCTCTGGAAAGTTGTGGTGGTCTCTACATTAGGGGAGGGCTGTTGCCATGTGAAGTGTGCAACTGGTCTGCAAAAATATGCAAGTAGCTGGCAAAGGTAACTAGCATTAAAGTAAATGCAAGAATGGATGTATTCTCAGCAGAACTTTAGACTGTAAAAAGATGAGCAGTGTTACTCATTTACCTTGTCAGTGGTCATGATGTTACAGCAGACAGGTTTATAATACAATGGCACTGAAGTTGTTAGACAGCCAACAGAAAGCTAAATTAAAGCCAGTTGGAACAGCATCATACTATTTTAAGGGCACAAAAAGGGTAAAGTTGAACTAAAGAAATATAGAGCTGCAAAACCACCTTTTACAACACAAAGAAAATTAAATTCAGGTCACATAATGCTCCTCTCTTTGTTCTCACCTAGATTTTTCCTGCCTACAGCTTTCCACCTCAGAAAATAAATAAAAAATCCCTTCTGAATGTCAGTTATTAAAGCAGCTAATATTTGGAAATTATCTTTCATGAAACATTTTCATGAAACTCTCTTCAAAAATAACTTGTTCTTCACACCTCCACACTTTAAACACATACTATCATGCTTTGACCATCTTTGTGGGTATACTGATTCTTTCTGATCGTATATTAGGTACTGTCATGGTTGCACTGCTCGCTTCTCTTTTGTGTTCTGGCAAAATACAAGAAGTTTTTGAAAATTGTAAAACTTTTATTTAAACTCAGAAAAACAAAATTCTTAAATAAACAAGTGCATGTTGCAACATTCTTACATGTTGTTCCACAGTCAACTTGTTCTTTAAGGTTGAGATAATACAATTTTACCAATTTGTCTTATTAGTATGGTTCTATTTAGCTGGTGTAAGGAATGCCAGGCAGTCCACTGTGGATTAATATTTGTGTCAAAGCATTTTAAACCAAAACATATTTAGAGTTTATCATTTTAGTTTAGCTCCCAAATTGCAAACATAACTGTATTTATTTTGCACTGACTTAAAAATAAGGAAGGCATGATCATTGAGGTTGGGGGTAAATGGGTTAAACAGCAATAAGCAGTAAATCAGTTAGGCAAGACATCTTCACATTTAATGCATAAAATCTTTGCTGTGTTTATCCAATAGGTTTTTTCTTTTTTGGTCTTTAAGATAAAGGTGTGTTTTGGGATATGTAAATACCTTGAATGTGTGTGTATTTGTGAAGGATGTGTGGGTGTATAGTCACACACGTATACTTGTAAGCCAAAGAGGCATGCCGTACTGGTTGCTGTAATCCGAGGTTTACACGCTGTAAAGCTGCTGAAAGCCTGCAGGCCTTGCTGGCAGAGAGAAAGTGAGGAAAACCAAAAGACAGAAAAGGAGAGTACAAAAAAACAAAAATTGCAGTCCAAAAGGACAAGAATAAAACTAATAAATAAAGGCAAAAAAAGTGAAATTTGAAATCAAAAGTAGAGGGATAGAAATCAAAATGTTAAGTTAATTAAGCACATACACAAACAACTTAGCAAGAAGTGAACACGAGTAATGATAGTATTTTGCAAACATTGATACTAATATCGATATTGAAACTGAATGCGACATTGAGAATTAATTCTTTATAAAATAAGTGAAACATTGTTTTTCTAGTTTTGGTTTATTTCTTCACTATATAATGTTCTCTTATAGACTTTGCCTTACATAATGAACTTAAATTGGTGTGATCATACTGTTAATGTGTTAATTAAAAAAAAGTACTTGTGCAAGATTAGGAACACAATATAGTTTGATTTATTAGGTTAAAAGAAAATCACTCTCACTGTGGATTAGCTCCTCTAAGTTTGAGGTGAGGAGTTCAAGCATCTTGGAGTCTTGTTCATGTGGAATAGCAAACTGGAGTGTGAGCAGGATGGACAGATCGGGGTCCAAAACAATGAGGGTGTCAACCTGATCTGTCGTAGTTAAGGAGAAGATGAGCTACAGGTGAAGCTTTCATCTTACTGGTCCTTCTACATTCCAACCCTCACTTGCGGTCATGAGATATAGATCACGACTAAAAGAACAAGATCCTAGAAACAAGTGGCTAAAATGAACTCTCTTCCTTCTTCATGTGTTCTCCAGACAAATTGAAATTATATTTTCTATTTATTTTCCAGTTTGGCTCCCAATATGTCCAATACTGACATGGTGATAAACGCATGTTTGTACAATAAAATACTTCATTTTTTATCATTTATGGAAGGGGAATTTTTATATTATCAGAGGGGTCATTTTTTTTTCAGTATTAGAAAATACTGACTTATGGGAACCTTGAAAGCTAAATACATGATCACTAAAGGATGATTATAATTTGACACCACAAATAAGTTAGCTTAAAACAAAGAACTTAGGGCTTCACATGTATAATGCAGACTGCAAATTTTGAAAGAATATAGAACAAAGTGAAATGATTGAGTAATAATAAAATAGAGAGGAAATACAAATGAGGAATTGACAAAATGTGGGACAAGGAGGATGGTTTTTGGAGGATCACTGATCAAACCTACTGTAATCACTTAAGAATGTGTAACCACGGACACACACATACAAGAAAACACACACCATAAATCCTTTTTGCTTATAAAGCCCATAAGAGGATCAACTGTAGGCATATAGTTAATCACTCACAGATTATCTGTGATATGATTGTTTGGTATTCAGTTCTTGAACAGACTAAAATAGGCTGCGGTGGATGTGTGTCAGAGTGATGTGTTTTTTGTGATTGTGCATATGAAAGACAAAGCAGAGAATAATTAACAACATAGAAGATGAAAAGAAAAAAATATATATTTAATATAGATAAAAATCCTAGTAACTTTATTAAACTTCACTTTAACTATTTTTTGTCACACTGTGTTGGAGCTGTGGTGTCTCTGCAAATGCTGCAATGATTATTTTAATATTTATTTTATTAAATTACTGCCACTTTATTAGGCTGTGCTGCTGCTGCATGGAGACAAGAACAACAAGAACAACCATCACTACAGGAAGTCAGATGAGGATGTACAGAAGGTGCAAAAGAGGAGGAAGATGATAATGGATAAAAGCCATATTTTCTTTCTGTTGAAGAAATTTAGGGACTTCAGTGAATGCGATTCGCAAAGACACAATCACAGGGGTTTCTCCAGATCTGAATGTAATCATTACTGGCTTTCAACCAGTCTAAGCAAAAAGTAATACATCTGCAAGAGACAATGAAAAAGACTGATGGCTGCCACTTTGATTAACAAGGAAATATACTGCCCTGGTTGAATTACTCAAAAAAACATTACAGCTGCCCACATACTGACTTGTTAGCATACACAATGAATTTCAGCAATTTATCTTTATTGTTGTTTCTTCTATCCGCTAATCTAAAAAGCAGATGTGGCATAATTTACTCCGGCACCCAAAGACATCTGATTCAGCCTTTCAGGCTTTTCTTGCACTTTCACATTGAATTGTATTTTAGTACTTTTGCTGAATTAAAAAGTTCAGATAGTAAAGTAAGTCAAAAATTACCCACTGAAAATGGAATAAAGTAAATTGAATCCATTTTTTGCCCCTAATTTTCATAGATGTGCTTTGGAAAAGAAGGTGAGAAAAAAAACAATTTCATACTCTGTGCAATCAAATTAATAGTATATGGTGAAGTTATCCTAATTGCCTAAAGACACACTATGTAAAACAGGTGAGGTAAAAAAAAAAGTTTATATATTACATATACATATACATTTGTAAATTAGATTTGGGGTTAACTGCTGCCTAGGGAAATTTCATTAAGGCAAGTGTAGTCTGTGATGTGGTGAAAAAAACTTTATATTGAGAGTTTGATCTTAGTAATTATAAGGGAGATAATTGCCTGATGTTTTAATAGATTTGGGCCAATATTTACTGACTATGCAGTGCAAGAGTCAGTAGACCATGACTGGCCTCTAGAGGAAGTTTTATTTATAAGAATAGAGCTATGCAATAAATCTTTGTATTTGCAACAAACGTTTTAGTGCACCTGTGTTAATAGTAGGAAATATATATATTCGGGGGCTCTGAGTAGCAGAAGCAGCAGTAGCAGACAGCCGCTTCCTGCAGACAACAGGAAATGAGATGGCCTTGTT
>JAOXNZ010000001.1:20560521-20573640 GCA_028566095.1 Kryptolebias brasiliensis | reverse complement strand
TAGCTGCAGCACGTGTACCTGATAGCTGCAGCACGTGTACCTGATAGCTGCAGCACGTGTACCTGATAGCTGCAGCACGTGTACCTGATAGCTGCAGCAGGTGTACCTGATAGCTGCAGTACGTGTACCTGATAGCTGCAGTATATGTACCTGATAGCTGCAGTATATGTACCTGATAGCTGCAGTATATGTACCTGATAGCTGCAGTATATGTATCTGGAACCTATCAGGAATTCAACGAAATGCATGTTTTTGGGAGACATTTCACAGGAGGCCCAATTAGTTAATTAGTAATTGGGGCTGCTTTGCTGTATCTGGCTCAGGAACCTATGAAACCTTGACTATGTACCTGGCACAATTAAGTCTCAAGACTATTAAGACATCCAGGAGTAAAACATGCTGCCCATTGTCAGAAAGCTTGATCTGAATTGCAGCTTATGGGTCCTTCAACAGGATAAGGACCCAAAACACAAAGCTAAAATTGTGGTGTTGAGGAAATCTGTTTTGGTGGCCTTAGGATTGCATCTCTGCTTTTTGCAGATGATGTGGTTCTACTGACTTCATTAGATCGTGATCTCCAGCTTTCGCTGGAGCGGTTCGCAGCCAAGTGTGCAGCAGCTGGGATGAGGATCAGTGCCTCCAAATCCAAGGCCATGGTCTTGAGCCGGAAAATAAATCCCTATTTTTTGTCTTAGTTGTGGATGAGAATGAAAACAGCTTTTTAAAATTCTTTAACAGTTTCTACCCATCCTACTCTTCTGCTCAAACACTCCGCACCCACATCCTTTGTCACTTTGTTCCTTGTGAGAACACCAAACCTGCCAGTTTTGGTCTCATTAAAAAAATTCAAGGTATTACTCATTTCCCCTGCCCCCTTCTGTCCCCTTGAGCAGATTCCCACAATGGCACCCAACTTTTTTTTCTTTAGCTTTGATTGCTATCAACCTTTTATTTGAGAACAAGGCAAAAACACCGTCCAAAAAGGAAGTAGAGACAAGCTCGGACAATTGGAGTTGTACAGAGTGGAATAACATCCACTGTAACGACCAATGCTTATGTTCATCTAATGAGAAATAAGTGTAGCCAACAACAAATGGACTGACATGATTACAAGAAATTACAATGTGATTTTCACTGATCTACAATCTGCTGGTTGGCTGTTGTGTCATCTCAGCCTTCATACAGAACAAATGAAAGCTGGGGGAAAAAGCTCTCATAAGTATGGTGCTCTTTAAGGAGCTCCCCAACTCTTATAACCTTCAGAAAGTCCTTAGAAATGTTTGGTCTAAAAGCAGCTTTTCAAAAGGGTCTTGAGGGTAACAGAACTATTTCACAGCAGTCATTTGGGCTTGAAGCACTGGTGTATTTAAGAGGGCTGCAGTGAGGGGATGAGATAAGTTCTGCTTTTGTGCATGTTTCACAGAAAAGCAGCATCCACAGGCGCAGAAGCAGAATTCAGCCCTCATCAGTACACCTGATCCAGTACCACAGTTTCAGCACAACTTAACTTTATAGCTTATAACTATGTTTTAGGGTTAAATTAAGGATCATAGCACTGGACACTCTAACAACAGTTTCTGAATTCTTCCCCAAGATTTTACTATAGGATCCTTAGGGAAATGTGGGTGATTTTGTCAAGTTTGTATCAGTTGGAGAGAAAAGAGCGAGTAGAAGTTAGTATGTCAAAATGATGAAGGAAACGTGGATAAAAAAACATAAAACAAATAATAAATAAACAAGCTAAGCGTAGGGCAGACAATTAATGCAAAATTGTGTTCAAGAACAATTTGATTTAGATGTCTAAACAATGCAAAAACAATGTGAATGCCAGATGCACCAAACTGTTGAAGCAAATATCCAACATCTCAATGACAGCCATTCCACAAAACAAACGAGCCAACAAACAACTACAAGAAAAAACAGAGCAATGGCAGCAAGTTCTCTATTTTACTACACAAATAACTGTTTCCTAATGTCAGCTTTGCATCTTCAGTACATTTCATTACCCAAAGAATGATAACCAGACATTTGTATGTTGAAGGGAAGAGCATCAAATATGAGAAAACAGAAAATGTCCAATCCATAAAGAGATGTGGATTGAGTATCTTTCAAACTGGAGAGAATGACAGGAAGCAAGAAAAGCTGTAAGCATCTTTTATCATTACTTGTCCACATATTCCTCATTGGCTGATCCCGAGAAAAGCAGAAAAATGATGAGTGACAGAAGGATGATCAATTATAAGCTGTGAACTCCCCCTCAGTGGTGCAGTCTGACTGTTGGCTGTAGATAGAGCTGAGTTATGACAACCATACAGTATCCTCTCATGCTTAATAATCCATAGGGATGGAGAGCACTTTTACTCATGGGAATCTTCAGGCTCCAAAAAAAAGTAAAGGAGGGACATTATTATAAAGCAAAATATGATAAGCCCTCTATCACTTCTTATAGAATTTGGAAAAGTGTGTTAAAAAACAAAATGATTGCAACAATCAGTCTTAATATTTTAAATGCATTAATGAAGCTTTTGATAAAATTATCTAACTCAGTATTTTTAAGTACAGTTAAACAAGGGAGACAGAAACTTACATGAGAAAATGGAGGTCAGCCATTGTTTATTCTGACCTTGGAGTAAATTAGGCATCATAATTTAAACAAAAACTCTTACTTGTGGAAAAAGAGTCAGAGAATACAGATTGAGTTTAAATTTGTGCTTTATAAATATTTCTGTACAAATTGTCAGCTAATAATTTAAACAGAATTTCCTTCTTAAAAAAAAAGTTTATTATCGTTGTTTATGGGTGAAGAAAGATGAATCTGTTTTTGTGTGTTTGTCAGTGTGCACCTGTCTAACCAAAATATCTCATGAACCACTTGACTGATTTCAATGAAACTTGCAGAAAGTACTTATAGGATGTACATCTACTACAACTGATTAACTGTAGGTGTCAGTTTCAAGATGGTCACAAAAGGGAACTAGCCTTAAATAAAGCACAGAGTGGTGTCTTTTTCCTAATAAAAGAAAAACTCACATGCACTGTATAACACACAATATATCATTTGTCCAATCACTATTTATTTTTTTAAGTTTTAGTTGTTTTGAAATGTAAAAAAAATTGCTGAGCAGCAATATTTGTTTCATTTTTAATTCACTTTTATTCAAATAGATAAGCTGTTTCAGCAGTTATAAGTTTTAATACATCTATACTTATCTTATATTTTGTCCCTATTAATGTTTTACAGTGTTAAAGACAAAGCAAAAACACTTCATGTATTTTGACGTAACTGGTATACGTAAATGTCCCAGCGAACATGTTGCACAAAGAGATACTGTAGGCTGTACACAATGTACTCAGGTTTTCAGGAATCTAAGCAAAGAACTGGTTGCTATAATGGAGCCTGAAGAGTGGCAGACTACACAAGAAGCCTGACGGGGTGAAAAGCACAGCTGATCTGACAGCTGGAGCTGGCAGTCAAGTATAGACAAACTTCTTTGTGAGCTCCTTGACATTGTCATCAATCAAATGAAGTGTACGAAGACATTAAGTCTGGAAAGTGCAGACCACATACATTTTCTGTTTTGAGTGAGTGATAAAGTCCCTAGACTTACATATAAATGAACATAATAGTATGTCATCTATTTCAATTAGCAGATGGGAGAGTTTTAAGAGGAATAATTTTCTGTGTGTCAAGCTAATAACCATTAGAGTGGTTGTTTTCCACAAATTTATCCACATTTTTTTCTTTGACAAGTCTGTCATATTCATTGAAGTGCAGAGCCAAGGATTCTTCTCTTCCTTTATTCCCAACAGGCGTTAGCAATTGGAATAAAATACAGAAATATTATTGAGGGTTTTTCTAAAGCACTTAGGGGTTGAATTCTGACAATGTTAGTACAGCCTCTCGTCTAGCTCAAATGTGAGAAAAATCCCAACCCCCACATAGCAAGGCTGACATTACCATGACTGGTTGTTCCAGCAGCATTGTTGAATGTCTTGCCCAGTAAAATTTGTTTCAAACAGAAATTCTTTGCATAACAGGGAACGTAATAGGACCGCTGAGCCTTGTGGCATTTAGAAGCATTTTATAGTTACATGCTTTGACTTAAAAATAGGACACCTAGGTAAAAACCCACTAAAGCTTCTGAGTATGTTTTTTTTTTTTTTTTTTTTATAAATTGTACCAAATTAACTTTTTCTTTCTTCCTGTATAAGCTTGGTGGCATGCACCCGTTGGTTTTGCCAATTCACTGTAATGCTCAAGGCGCAGTAGTAGGCGTACAAATACAAATACAATTTTACTTGCAGACCCACACATGAAGATTTTTTAAGTAAGATATTTTTCTTATACCAGTCTGATCGGTGAACATGAGCGTGAATAAGGGAGATTGGCATGCAGAAAATCTAAGTAGTAAATGCTAATTCATGCTAAGAAGTAAAACTACACTTGTACTGTGAATATAAAAAAATAAGCAGTGTAATAAGTAAATAAACAGTGTACCTAAAATAATAAAATATACATATATAGAGGGTATTTGCTCATCCTGAGGTTATTGTTGTTGTGCCCTGTAAATATTTCTAGTAAACGATATGTTAATATAGTTTAAAGAAACAAACAAACAAACAAAAAACAAAATAGAGCTTAATGTTTCAAGTTTCAAATTCCGGATTATCTTCCAGTCATAAACTCAAATTAAGTCCTAATAATCAGAATAAGAATTAAAAAATGCATACGGTCAAGGTTGCTAAAGAAGAAAAAAAAAGTTGTTTTAAAACTTTTGTCACCAGCCTCAGTCTCTGTCTGTATATTATTTTTCTGTTCTCTGTGCTTAAGCTCTTTAGGGATTTCTGTTTTTCAAATTTACTGTTTTGAGTAATGCATTTTTCTTAAAAAAAACCCCCAGAAAAAACCATCCGAAACATCTTTTAGTGTTTTGCACCTATAATCAAAGTAATACACTGCATTTTCAAATGCACCAACTATTGTTCAAAGAATGTTATCCCAGACACACTGGCTTGTCTTTAAAATTTAAAATAGACAAATTATCATGACTTCATAAGACACTCTCTTAAACCCAGTGCTCTCTTTGGCCTTTGCCCTGTTTGGTTCAGTGTGCTCCCTACTTGAAATATAAAATGAAAAATAGCACTGCTGGAAGCTCAAGGTTAGCCTCTTCTTTAAATTTTTGTGTATTTTTACCCACACAATGGTCTAGAGAAATTCTTGATAACAGTCTGTTTAAATGGGTTTCCAAAGTCTTTACTGGTTGACTTATAGCTGAATGCTCATGATATTTCATAAGGGCAGTTGTACCACTTCTGAAAAATCTAAATTAGAAAGAATAACCCCATTTTTTAAAGCTTAAAAGCAAATATCCATTAGTTAACTTGTGTGACCCAAAAAAAAAGAAAAGTGATTCAAACTAATTTAAACTAAATAAAAGTTGTTTAAAATATTTTAAAAATGTGTAATAATTTAATTTATTCTGTATTAACTTTTTTTGAGCGCTGATAAATTTGCATTTATTCCTGAATAGAAGAAGAAGCTTGTGATGTTACTGTTACCTATGGTTGTGAATAATTCTAAGTGGGATTAAAACTTCTGTAGAGTCTAAGACATACTGCAGCAGAGATCACCAAAGTGTACTAAACTGTCATTGATCAAGGCGACGTGTCTCTTCAATCAATGTGTCAAAAAAATAGACTTTTTTTTAAGTTTGCCTCCCTTCAGTAAGCATCTAAGACAATGGAGAGATAAGTATTCTGAGTCCAAACTCATAAATATTCTTAGGATAATTGAGACAAAAAGGTGAACCAAATGCAGATCCAGTGCTGCATCTATAAATCATTTCCTTGGCACTGACCTCATTAATCAGGATCCAGTGACAATCGAAGGCAACCAGGTTGGTCTCCACCACCTGCAAACAACAAACACACAAGAATCACAAAATCACAATCACAGAATTTTTTTTTTGAGAATTACTTGTGCTTTAGACGTAGGACAAGGCAAAGATGTTAGTACACAAGTAGTGTGTTTTAGTAACACTAAAAGAAGAAATATTTCATTTGTATTCACCAGATATTTGTAACTTTGGCAACAAGATTCACTGCATCTTAAGTGCTAATAGAAAGTCAAAAAATACAAACATTGACAAGGCTTAAAATCTGTGTGAAGCTTGTTATGCAAAAAAAGGTTTCAAAGGTTCTCAATGTATCAAACAAGTTTTTAAACATGCAAATATTGCAAAGCTTACTTATCTTAGACGGAAAGTACCCACATAAACACACATACTTACATTTCAACAGTACATTTTTTTCTCATTTCATACAGATTAGACAAACTTTACAAGACAGCCACACACACTTTTTTTCTGCCCTTGATCCTGTGTCTGAATCACACACTTACAGGAAACTCGCTGCCACAAAATTGCCTGATTTTCACACAAGGATTAAGATAACAGTTTGCATAAAATAGTATTAATGCAACTTAAAAATGTATATGTGTCAACATCTAACCAACTGTTTAATCCTGCAGCAGAGACAGTTTGCAGTTGTACTGTGTAGGTAGCGAAGAGCAACAGGCAAACCTGTGTGGGACTCTCATACCCATAAGTCTTCTTTATTATAATACCATCAGTTTTTATTTATAGATGCATCAGCATTTTTTTTTTTGCTTGTTTCATTTTTTTTATTTGTTTTGTCTTGTGTGAAAGAAGGATTAACCTAATAATAGTGAACTCAGATCTTGATCAACACTACTTCTCGATCCTTGCATCTGAAACTCAAACCTGTGATAGCATCAGACCTGCTCAACCCCACCTTTATACTTGTCTACTTGTTTTCTAGCAATGAATGCAAAAGACTGTAACTTTTATGATTAATAAATGCCACACAACTCTATGATATAGTATATTTCATTGGATTTTTTTTCCACCTTTAATCAAACAGATGCTGTTTATAATCTCCTCTCAGGGTTTATTCTTATCATCTGTATACCTTTTCTTTTAGAACAAGACTCATTCCAGTCTTATTATCTTGCTTTTGACTTCCTTGTGTCAAAATCACTTGTTTCTGCTTCTTCTTTCATTCATCTCTTATTCTTTACCCATCCCTTATTATTATTATTTTTTCCTCTTATCCTGCCTCACCTTCTCATCCCATCAGCTTGCCTTTAATTGCTCACTTTTCACTCTCAGACTACTCCGGCTTCTTTTGTGCACTCGCTCCTGCCCCCTCCCCTCTCCTCTCCTCCCCTCCTAGTGTAAAAATACAGTGCCACTCGTATTTCATTAGGTATAATTGTCTTGGTGACTAGAGCACGGTGTGTCATAAAACACTTTTTAGCCGTAAACAAAAGGCAACAGCTAGAGAGGGTGGCAGAGCATAGTTAATAGTGGATTAATCTTCCACAGTCTCCATAAAACTTCATCATTATAACATAGTGGGTGGCCATAAACCACTTTGTCTAAGAAGAACATGGTTGCAACCATGACAAGGATTCAGCCAAGAAGGAAGATGATGGAGAAGCAAAAATGTATTTTCTCTCATATTTCATTTCTATTAGGATCTCTTTTGCCATGCATCTCTACTCTCTACTTTCTCTCTGTATGAGTTGGAGAAAAAAAATAAAAATATTCAGGACATTCAGTAATTTTGGCCTCTTGTACCGTTTCTGTTTTTATTTATTGGATCATTACAGCCAACGCAGTGAGAACCAAAGAAGGGACAACAGAAGTTTAGCTTGCTATTTGCTTTCTCTTTCTTTTGTTGTTTTACTTTTAGTCTAATTGTCCCTTTCCAAGCTTTTTTTTTGCTCTCGGTGGTATTTTAAACATAACTGTAACCATTGAAAAACCCAGAATAAATATATACACTTAAAATACATTTATTTTTGGCCCTTTAGATAAGAAATGCTTATGCTCCTAGCTGTAACCCTACGGTTTGTGTGTTTATGCCAAGGGCCAGATAAGATGTCTTTTTTTATTTTATTTTTTTTTTAAATTGAAGAAGAGCAAAGTGGTAGGACTGTTTTTGGCTTTAAAGACTATTCAGGACCACACTTCAAACAAAGTGCTATAAGTGTTAAAGTGAGTCTTTTTTTTAACAAATCTGTTGATCTTGCATGAGTAGAAATAACTAGCACCATACATGACAACTAGCATGTGGCTAACACCAGTACAAGTTGTTTCAGTTCATTAAACTTGTTAAAAACCAGCATTACCAGTTCAAGACATCTTTATCTTCTTTTATCTCTCTACTTAGCAGCAGACGACGACAAGAAAATGCAGATAGTATCCAATGGAGACGACAGTAAGTGATGAAAGCATATTGGAACTCTGACAAAAAACAGTTGGATTTGTTCAAATAGAAGAAATTGTCAACAGCTGGTATACTGGCACATAAAGAGATACTCGTTTTTGCAGAGAAATACTTCAACAACTACTTCCCATAACTTAAATTTAGGGGGGAAAGCATTCACAAGAAATTCAGGAAAAAGGTAAACACAGGAAAAAAGTTATAACCATTCAAAAAAAGAAAATTAAACGCCATCCCTACATTTACCACCAATCTAAATAAAAAAATTGAATTAAAGAATTAGTACCTCTGCTAATAATGATTCAGAGATGCTGATTACAATGAGCATTTTTAAAAACTTGGTCTACTGAACTTGATGCAGCAGAATCAAAGAAAAGACAAAATAATAAAATAAGATTTTACATGTTTTAGTGGTACTTGACCACATCAGTGAATGTGCCTGGTTCAGTGCATGTTTTTTTTTCCCCTTACAAGGACTTGTTGTGGAGAAAGGGTTAATTTGTGGATGCAGCTGGGTGTGTAAAATAATGTAAATATGTAAATGCTGATGTTGCTTGATTGTATGCAGGCACCACTGGGTGCAAATGATTCTACTTTTCCCAATAAGATCTCCCACCAGCTTCCATCTGGACAGATGTTTTAAACTAATTAGCGAAGGGGCAGATTTGTAGCACAAGACGTGACTCCTCGGGGGATCGAACAGTTCAGTACAGTGTCTCTGTCTCTTTCATGCATGTCCACACTCACACACACACACGCACGCACGCACACTGACACACCACTCATAGTCTTGACAACTTCAGCTCCTGAAACTTCCCTAGTCCTGTTAACAACTCGATGCCATTATAGCAGGTAGGTAAGAGTCACCTGGGCTTCATTCCCTTAGGCTACAAGAGAGATTCTTCTGACATCTCTGACCAGCTTTAGAAAAGCTTAATTTCTGCAAAAATCTTACTCTGTAAAGTCAGAAGATCTTGTAAAAATCAACTCTGCAGTCTGGGACAAATCGAATCACCCAGTGTCAATATAAGTAAGCCTTTTCTCAAAGTCTGAATAAGAACGGATTGAACTCAAACAGCTCTGCAACATCATGACACTGAACACGCCAGTTTTGTATGCATTTTATCGAGTGACCAAGAGACAGCCAAACATCTTTTTGGTTCTGCAATAACCTCCATCCACCTGTCTTTTCTGGAGGAGTCAAACAAAGAAAATAGTTGTTTCAGGCAAAAAACTGCAGTTAGGTTGACATGTAGTGTCAAGGGTTGCTACGCTTACAAAAGACGAAAAGGCAAAACTTATTATTACTCTTTTTCCCTTCCACACCCCATGATTCTTTAGAACACCCTTAAAAAAGGACAAAGAACATAAAAAAGAGAAATCATTGTGATTTTTTTTTTTTTGCCTAATTTACTTTCTTCGATTCAGTATTTCCATTTTGTACTTATTTCAACTACTTTTAAATTCAAAAGATTTTGTTTTAAAGGGACAGTGTACAGTCTTTAAAAAGCTCTTGCAACAAAGCTGTAGATTTTTAACAATTATTCACCCCTTGCCCCATTTTCTCGAGTGAGGCCAAGAGCAAGGTGAATTGCCGCAGTCTTAAAACAACTCCATTATCAAACAATTCATAGCAGTTTACAAAAGGCTATTTCAATAAATCTTTACATTGTCATCACTTTCACATTACATAAATCTTCCGGCAGAAATATTATGATGTTTCCGATGGAAGTGCCCCAGTATGAACGTGCCACAGCTAGGTGCTGCTATTTGAGCTAGCAAAAATACCATGAAATTCTCTGAAAAAAAAGGTTACTTTATGTTTGATTACACAAAAGGATTTAATTTTTTTTCTCCATATTGTCAGGATCTGTGCTTTTGTCAGTTTTGTTTTGTTACTTTTGTGTCTTATGGTTAGTCTTATTTTATGTATTGTAGTTCCTCTGTTTAGTTACTCACTTGTGTTTTCATGTGTTTTGTGTTTCATTTACCCGCTCTCAGTTAGCTGTCTGCTCCTCAGTGTGTCTCCAGTCTGCCTGCCACGCCCACTTCACCTGTTCCTCATCTCGTTAGTCTTAGCTGTAGTCCAGCTCCCACTTATCCTCAGTCCATATATTCAGTCTCTTCCCGTGCATTTTTAGCTTTCAGACCACAGTCCTGGTTCCCTTGTGCATGCCTGTGTTTCTTCATGCCTCTTCACAGATATTTTTTGTAAGCTTCCAGCCTTTCTGTTTGTTGTTTAAATAAAATCAATTTTATTTTCTCGAGCTCCTCGTGTTTGTCTGCATTCTGTTAAAAAGGATTTTTTAAAATCCATAAATCAGCTTTACATAAGCATTTTTGTAGCCAAATTCACTGTCGCCTACAATAACACTGCAAACTTTAGGGTGGTTATGAAGTCAGAGAAATAAATAACCAGTCATGAATGTTCCATGATAGATTTGACAGGCAGACAATTTATCATTTGTCTGACCATTTACAGTTAGATTGACTTTCCAGTAAGCTGCACTCTTTCAGCTGCTTCACAGTTAACGATTACTCAATGGTTTTATGCTTACAAATCTTTTCAGTTACTGAAAAGTGATTTTAAATCCACAAGGCAACAGAGTCCCATATTTCACTGAGTCTCAGTTGTCTTCTCTCATGAATACTGTGGGGAAGTTAATTCTAATCAAGAATAAAATAAAATAAAATAAAACACTATGCTTCACAACTGGGTATAAAGTGACAGAATGAATGCAAGCAAACAAATCTTCATGGAAACTGTAAAATTTGCATGCTGCCAAACTTTTTACAATACAGTAAATGTCTCAACAATTTCCTCAATTCAGGACAGATTTTTAAGAGGTTTTGTGCAATATCTTTAAGTTAGTCCTTAAATCTTTTCTCTATAGATTTATTCCCTCCCACCGCTTGTCTTTAAACCTGTGAGATTCACTTTATTTTCTTACTTGCATTCAAGCTGTTAGAACAATGAAGCGAGCTTTGCACAAATGCTCTGCTGTCTGCAAGTTCTGAGCAGAATGCATCCTTACATCAACCCCCCAACCTCAGAAGACATCAGAGCCCAGTGGACATGGTTTATTTTTGAGGGTAATGTTCCAGCAAGGAATATATATATATAAATGAATATAGCAACTGCTCTTTATCAAACTGTTGTACCAGTTTAATGCTGGACTTGTAAAGAAACTGTCCAAAAAGGGATTAGTTTCAGCTCCTTGTGGCCAAAATCTAAATTAACAATAGTTTGCATTTAATAAATTCATACATATTTGTTGATTTTTAGCACTACCACTTTAACACAGTTTTTAACAAAACTGAGTTTAACTGTTCAGCAAGATTCTGGCTAAACTTCTTGCCCCTTCTTGTTCGTGGTTCTGGTTCAAACTGATATGGTTGCACCACTGTTTCAGAAACAGTAGGGTGTTCATTTTTTTCTCCCAAGCTTTATGCTCAGCAGTTTCCATAATAGCGTGAATTGACTGACCATCAGTACAAGCACAACAAAGGAGGGGGCAAAGCATAGGGTGAAGTGAGTAGCTGCTCAGCCCCTCATCCCAACCGCCAGCTTCACAGACTAAAACCTTTTGCTTTCAGTCGTGGTGAAAAGGCAGCTGCTGGTTATACAGTAAGCCTTGAGATAAAAAGCATATCAGAGGCATTTCAGTGATACATCAGGAACATTTCAGTTTGTCAAAATAGATCATAGAATGTCCCTTTTAACATCTGTCAAGGTTTTTATGTTTTTTTATATATAAAACCCAACACTTATAAAATTTCTATGGTAGACTTTTGTTATTTTAATTTTGCTAATACATTTCAATTTGAATAAAATTCAAATTGAACAAAATGCTTTAAATGTTGTATAATGTGTTTGTTGTGTAATTGTATCTGACAATATTTAGAATTACACGTGATCAACTAACCAAATTCCCGACTATATACATCCTGATACGCAAAAGTAAAATGAGAGATGCACAACATTTCAAAGTTGCCTTTTTGAACCTCCCAGGAATTGCTGTGTGGGTGTTACCATTAAATGAGGTGCCCTAAATTAAAAATTAACAGTGTCTTTTAATTTCATGAGCTATTTGTAAACAAATCAAGCAAATGGCCTATAACCTATGCTTCAAACTATGCATATCCAAGCTTGCTATATAAACATACAAGCACAAGCTGTGAAAATAAACACAAGCACACAGTTTTATATAAGAAAAAAAAAAATCTACACCTACGTTCGCAAAGTCATTTTTATTGCCGCATTCCCTCAAAGCCCAGCTGTTGTAACATTTGTCCAGAACTGTACACTGGTTTTCTGTTGTCACATTAACAACATAAAAACACCATGCTTTCACTCTGGTTTAACAAAGTCTCCTTTCTGATAACTGTAATTAATGTTTCTGCATCTGCCTATGAGGACGTGGGGACAAAATGCCTTGTTCTGGGTATCAATGTGGGGGCGTGTAATTACTGTTATCATCTCAAATCTTTCATTCACCTGAATACTGTAAGCTGGAAGACAAATATATATATGAGAAATGGGAGGAAAGTGGGCACATACCACAGAAAGGTCAAGAGACAGATGAAGAAGAAATAACTAAAAAAAAACAAAAAAAAAAAACAAGAAGTATGCTCTAGTTTATACATGACACAACTTTAACTGCAGTTCCAAGATCTGTTTATCTTTATGTGTTTATCCTCCTGCTTATCCAGCGGTATCTTTGCCAAAAGTCTGTCGTTACCCTAGGCTGCTGAAAATTTTAAATAAGCAAGTGAAATGCTAATTTTATCAAATTAAATGGACTA
>JAOXNZ010000001.1:20519616-20530910 GCA_028566095.1 Kryptolebias brasiliensis | reverse complement strand
GTTGTTTGTCTTGTTTGTCTCTATGTGGCCCTGCGATGGACTTGCGACCTGTCCAGGGTGTCCCCCGCCTCTCGCACCGGCTGCCTGCGACCCGGAATGGAGAAGCGGCTAAAGAAAATGGATGGATAGTGCTAACTGTTTGTTTTATGTTTGAAACATTTCTGCATTTAGTACGTATTTATATTTTCCCTCGGTGTTATTATTCATCCTGTTTTTTTTTTCTCCACTTCTACCAAGTGTGGTCAAAAACACCCTGAGTTAAACACTCTTTGTTTTACAAAACCATTCATCAGTTGTTATGAATTTCTGTTAACGATGATTGCAATTAAATCTCCAATTATTTCCACCGAAGGCACAAATCCCAGTAAACTAGAATATCTACAGACTCCATTAAGTCAAACAGGATATAAACTCTATCCTCGTGAGAAGGGCGCAGTTTACAATATTGATTTCATATATATATTGTTTAATCTTTACAAAAACATGTATAGCTGCAAATTATAAAATAACATACAAGCATCATGCTACTGACTAACTTTAGACAAGAGACCAAGCTGATATTTTCAAAAACTCCCCCATTGACTATCATAGCCAATCAAATACTGTATTTAGTCCTCGTGAGGTAAATATTTTTTACCACGTATATGTGTACATCGAATTAATTCAACGCATGTTCCTATAAGACTAGTTCTTTTTAAATTATTTGCATTTCCTATTCATTGTGTTTACCTCCAAACATTATTAAGGCTGCTAAAAAAAAAAAATTGAAGTGTTGACCTTTGTCCAAGCTTTAAATATTTGTTGATTTTTTTATAATAAAATATCAGGTGAAGTAACAATCCTAAAACTGTTTATGTGTTCTGCTTAAATCTATTTATCTGTGCCTTAGGATCCTGTTGTTCCTGGTAAAAAAAACAACAAAAAACAGTTATTACAACTAAGTGGTATCTCCTGGATTTACTCTAGGAGGCCATTGTTTTTTTTAGTTCAGATAAACATTGGGCAAGGTCACTCAGCAGGCAACAGCAGCCATCAGTCATGTTTTCAATGTACCTCAGGTTTTGTAGAAAAAAAGAAAGAGAGAAAGAAAGAAAAAAAAAGAAAAATCTAACTTGGGGACAGAGAAGAAAAAAAAAAGAGAGGGATAAACTGAAAGAGACGGAAAGAAATGGGATGGAGAGAAAACATATGTTCTCAGTGTCTGAGACGCACCAGTAGAGCTGAAAATAAGGACTGGGACAGTTGCACTGTACCTTCATTTGAGAGGACACACTTGACTGTCTGTTCTCTGAAGAACTCCTTGTACAGAGACAAGGCCTTTTGGGAACTTTGCTATCATCTTAAAAGACCAACTCTGTCTCCTTCTCTATTGTACTCACTCATTTTCTCATTCTGGTGCTCTCTTGTCTCTTCTAACTTTTCCCAAACAGAGGGTGAGGTCATTAGGGAAAAATGGTGATATCTTTAAAGGGCCTTCTGTGGCTGAGAGAACATCACTGGCAAAACCCACAGGACCTAAGTGATGAATCAGTGGCCACAGAGCACAGAGGGATAGAAGGATTTAAGTGGGTTACAAATATGTGTGTGCATTCATGTTTATATGTCTGTGTCTATTGTGCAGATATATTGTGAGTGAGCTACAACACATGCAGGGGCAAATTTTGGAATTAAATAAGTTCAGTGAAGGTTGTCTTGCCATGAACAAAAGGTGTTCCCTCTTTCACACTTGATTAGATACAGTTACGGTCAGAATGAAAAGCTTTGCCAGCAGGCGTGAATAGATTTGTTGCGATCAGGAAAGCAAATGTAAAGAGACTAGCCTTATACTGTGTAATAGAAGCTTGTACTGTAATGTTGTACAGGAGAAGGAATACTAGTACTAAGCACTCCTAATTTTGTGTAAACACGTTTTTGATAGGTGCATGTATTTTCTAACTAAACTATAAAACTAAAGGCAGTGTTCTAACCATTAAAAGTGAAAACATATGTAGAGTTCTGCCTGTACGCTTAGTTAGGGTTAGGGGCATGCGCCTTCCATGGAGTATGTCCAGATTTTAGCTTGTAGGCAGCAGAGAAGAGCAGAGGAATAAAGTGCCAACTTAGCAGAACTTTTGAGACAATCTGCCATTTCTAACATTTTTTTCCCAGACCATCATACATGTAAGTTTAGCCAAAATAACAGCACAGATGTAGTTTGTAATGGACATGAGTAAGATTTTGTCAGATGACAAGGTGCCTAATTAAAATCAGGATTTTATTGAAGAAAATTGATTTTTTTTGTTTAGTGCTTTGAAAGTGACTATGGTTAAAAATGTAGAAAAATATATGAACAAGAGCAGCTTTATTGAGTATTCAGCCAAGTTAAGATACATTATCTGTGAATACAGTGAATAAGAAAGATGCAAATAGATATAAACACCCTGGCAGGGATCATACAGCAAATACATGCTGGTGTAATTAATATGCTAATTGGCACGTCATCCACTGACATTTTTTTTCCCCAGAAAACCTTATCTAGCGAAAAAACGATGAATGAATGTGAAATAGTTCATCTTTGAAGTTTAATTTTATCTTAGAATCTTTAAGTGGTGAACTATGAATATGAATTTATCCAATTGTAGTGTGTGTTAGCTGGACTTTGTAGTTATTGTGAAGGATGAACTTCCCTGAAGATTAAATGGACCCAGTCAGGGATTCTGATACAGATTAAAACAATAAAACAAAACTAAATTATTTAGGTGTTGGTGACAGCATTTCAATCCTTAAGTCAGCTGGTGTTTGTGTTTAGCTCATAGTGATGAAGCAACTGAACATCTGTGTGTCTGCAACTCTCCTGTGTGAAGTTGTATGACAATTGAAGGAGTGAAGACAACAAAGTGACATTGATATTGATGCAAATAAGTATTTAATTAGATAATAAAATTTATTATCAATCAGTAAATGGCAATCATGTTTGACAGCTCTATTTAGACCAACTTTTGATGTTATTTCCACAATATGTACCATAGTAAAAGTAAATCGACGTTATGTGTAACATTCTGACAAACAGACTTAACAAGACTATAGCTCCTACCACACTTAACTGAATCATTATATACTTGTACTCTCCACAATTATTATATACCAAGGATGAAAAATTTTCCAATCAACTGTTGCTCAGGGTTGATTTAATCGCAACATTTATTATACTGACATCTAAGTAGTGGCACTACCATTTCCAGAAGGGCCACATTAGCAACAAGTCAATATTCATCCAATATAAGCAGGCTGGTAAAGCTCTCTAGTTACTTTTAGAGGACATAGGGCATTCAATATTCAGATAAAATGCTTTAATGTCTCAAAGATTGAAGTTCAGTCTGGAGAAAGCATTGCAAAACAATTCCACTGCAGAGATCCCATTGGAGATCAATGCATACAACACATTAATTGTGTTAATTGACTACAATGAGTGAAATAGAGTTCCATTATGGCTATGAGGAGTAAATCAACACAGAATCACTAGAGACAGAAAACTATTTCACTGGTTTGAGCTCAAACTTGTTTGGTGTGCTATACTTCTGTCCTCCCACTTTTGAGAGATGTTACAGTTAGTGTTTTCCATTAGATGGCAAAGCACCTACACTTAAATCAGTCATTCAAGTGAGATCCAAAATGGAAAGTGTTGAAAAGCTTCCACCCATTAGGAGCACTGCCGCAGCGGTGTTCTCACCTGCATGACTCAAATGCTGCTTTTTGCATGGTATGTTTTGCCTCAACTCAAGCAACCTCTCTCACTTTTTTTCAGACAGTTGCTGTGCTGGTACAAGGTACTGTTTTTACCTCCACCTAAAACAGGTTTCCAAACAAGCTGAGCTGAAGCTCACAAGGTGATGTGAAAACACGACAGGGCCAATATTTTTTGGAGTTGTCACCTGACAGTGTATCAACAACATCTGCAGGAGTGCTAAACTCCTGCACAAACAGGCAAATTTTCCTGTTCTCAGAAGAAAGATGTGGTTGCAAATCCCAACACACAGTCTACACATTTGTGGGGATGGGTTAGGATTTCACAAGCACGCTTTAGAAACTAAGGGTCCAAATTTACTTTCACCATTGTCATTCTCCACAGAGTTTTTCCTCCAAAAATGTGACCTTTGTTCTGAGCTAGTTGCAAACTCCCAAAGTGCAATGGCAACTCTACACACATGCAAACGTTTTCTATCCTCTCCTGTCCTAAGTTGGGTAAAAAGCTGTGATCAAATCTTGTTGTAATCAAGCAGTCAGAAAACTCTAGCTAAGAAAATATACAACATGCAAAACAAGGACTAAACCTCATGCATACACATATTTACATGTCCTGAACAGGTCTGCATGCTGCACCCAGTAGCAACAAACTGTATTGTGCAGAGGGAAGCTATAAATTACTGCAAGTGCCACATTATAAAAGGGACATAAGATGTCTCTAGTCTAATGTTAGAGTTAATGGTCTGGAAAGAGAGAGGGATAGAGAAAGAGAAAGAGGGTAAATGAGAAATCATACACACAAGCAGACAAACTGATGTGACACTGGAAAAAAACTCCATGTGTTTTGCCTGTTTCACTGTGACTAGGAGTCTGCATGCAGATACAAGTGTCAGTTCATGTTGTCAGGTATGTTTGACAAAGAGAAGAGAGTAAGGTGCTTTAACTTCAATATTTTGACAATTTTTTTCTGATCATGCAAGGAAAACACCTTTATACACTTTTAAACCTTTATATCATACAAATGAAATAATTCACACACCATCTTCTTTTTTCCTTTTTTTTTATAGGCGAGAGGTTATTTTAAAGAATTATCAAGTCAGACAAACAGAGGGAACGTGTTTTCTCACCAAAATCAGAATCATAGAAGAGGACAAACTTCTGCCAGCTGTATTCAGACACCACTTGCATGATGACCTCATTGAGATAAACAGGTGGGCGGACCATCAGGGTGTAGTCATTTGCTCCGGGAATGCGACTGGTGGGTGGGCAGGCAGAACGGGGTGTTCCCACCGGGGAGCGCTGGATAAAGAGGTGGGGGATGTGCATGGCATCGGCCAAGGTTTGAAGGCTGCCTGCCGACATGCAGCCAATTGAGCTAACCAGTGCCAGGATGCCCCGATTCATCAGCTCACAGGCTGGATGTAGGAAAAAAAAAAGAGACAGAACAGAAGAACAATGCGTTGTTAGACCTTTCAAACCTCTTTTCTACCAAAAAGTGTGCCATATTTTTAGTAAACATTTGTTGAGAAAATTTACAGAGACAAGTTGAAGTGGTTTTTTGTATGAACATTTGAACACTATCTCAGCTGATCAGTTATTATACAAAGCAAAAAAGCAGCAAATATTATGTACTAAAATAAAAGCATAATTTATCTGAAAATAATTAAATAGAAAAAAAAACTGATGTGACAATTAAAAACAATATTTTGCTCAACCAGGACAAAGTCAGTGGATTTTTTTTTTTTTTTAAGTGAGCAATGAAGTGGGTATCTCTTATGTGAAAATAGCCACTACAAAAAGGCTTTCTCCCCTTTGTTTTTTTTTTAAAGCCTAAATCTTGTAATTATTTTTAGAGCTCAGTGCTCTGGCTGAAGTGTGAGGGTGTAAAAGTTCAGACAAGAAAGATGGTGCCACACCATTAAGACCCCTAAAACAACTAATAAAATTTTAAAGTGCACCCTGTAATGAACTGAAACACAGCGTAGGCTGAACATCATCACACAACAAAAACAGGCTGCAGAGAAATGATGATCAGCACCCAAAGAATAAAAAATGATCTAAATGATATGTAATGAAAACACAAATTAAAAGCTGTGCATCACCTCTTGCAGTTTTAAAAGTTCCTTGACTGAGAAGTTAAATGTCTTCAATCTAAAAGGTTGCCTTCAATTTAACTTTAACTTGCTAGGACTGTTGTTCTTCAAATCAACACACTCTGCAACGATGACTAAAAAAAGCTGGGAAATTTTAGTAGGCAAATAGTTTCACACACATTTCTATTTTTTTTTTTATTTTTTTTTAATAATTCAAATTGGTACAGTCAAAAATATCATTCTCCAGGTTAACTAGAAATGGAGACAGAAGAAGTACACATAAAAAGGTACCGACCAGAATGGTAGCATATTATTTGTATTTATATACAGTAAAATCCCACTTTAAAACAAAAAGACCTAGTGCAAAATAATGACTGAAAAACCAAAATATACGTGTATAATCTGCTATGTATCAATTTCTAAGAGATCAAACTAACCATGAGATCTTGAAACAGAAAACAAAAGCTTTAATAAATGATGCCATCTTCTTGCCAGAGATTATCATTATTATCATTATCATCTGTGCTCTTTCTGCCTAAATCTTCCTCAGCTCTGAGACATTGTGTTCTACCTTTCCTTCCCTCTCAGGCCTCTAAAACACCTCCACCTCCACCCTCTCACCCCTCTCTCCTGTTATCTCACTTTTTGTCCAAAAAAGCCCCTTTGAGCGCTTACCTTTCAGTCCAAATCATTTCATAGCCAGTCTTGCAGTGATTTTCATTTTAATTGCCTTACAGCACCACAGGATGCAATGTGCTGTCCTCAGTTTGGAGTCATGTGTCTCCATTGCCACCTTTTTTTAAACACCCCCTTTGTCAGATTTTTTTTTTCCTCTTCCACCTACATCCCTTCAATTTTCACCATCTTTACTGAGTGCCAGCTTTCTCCCTCATTTCTTGTTTATGCTCATGGTAACACAAGCAACCCCTCTAATAATCTGTTACTACATTTATCTATCAGGTTGTCAACTCTTTTCAGACATTTTATTATTTGTCTTTTTCAGTTCCCAGTTTTTAACCAGTGAGCACCTACACTTTGCCTTTTTGTCTTTGCTCCTGCTCTTCATCCCTCATCCACCTTGATCTGTAGTTCATCCCTCCCCTCTACCCTCATATTGTTCTTCACTGTGACTTTCACCATTAGAAGTGTTGTTGTTTTTTGTTTGTTATTATTTAACTTCTAAAGAGACAAAAACCTTGTCACAGATACATTGGATGAAACACAATGTAGTGCAAACCATTTAAAATATAATATAGAAAACACACACACACACCTACACACATTGTGCAAATGCAATGTATAATAAAGACTCTAAAGCACACATTCCGACTGCTCAATGCCACAGGGAATATTCTGTTGACAGAGCAGAAATAAAACCAAGAGAAAGAACAGAAAGTCAAAAACAAACAAACAAAAAAAAATGTCTACAAGAAAGAGCTTGGGGAGACAGATTTATGGTGCTGAGACAGGCAGAATAAAACATTGTATGTGTGCATGCATGTGTGAAAAAGAACATTAGAGTTATACACTATGACAGTGATTCCAAAGTGAGCTGGCCTGCACAAAAACAACCTAATGAGTTTGATCTTAAAGCAGTTGACTGGGATAGATTCTCAAAGTTTTAAGTCAAATCCAAGTTTATCTCTACAGCACTTTTGAAAACAACCTCAGCGGACCAAAGTGCTGTACAAGCTCAAAACACAAAACAGTGTATGTTGCGTGTTCATCTTTGTATAAATTATGCACAGCATGGTGTCTTCATTTTTTTTAATTTAGTGTGTTTAAATAATCTATGTAAGTTAAAGCATCAGTGATTCAATATTTATAGCTTTTAAAAATATTCAACACCTTATAGCTAAATTTATCTGACGAGTCGTCATAGCAGTTCATGTTAATGCTGTTTATAAACAAATGCTCTTTTATGATTTTTTTGTTTTTAAACCATGTTCAGTTTCACAGGACATGGTTTTCCCAAAATAAATATTCTGATATTCCTGTTAGACATGCCCCAGGCTGCACTGAAAGTGCTACAGCTGGCTGCTGCTGCCGCTATTTGAACATGCAAAAACCGATACGAATCCAGGTAAATAACAATGTAATGTGAAATTGGCAAATCTCATAAATATAGGTTTGTGAAGTAGCGTTTACATAAATCACTATGACATATCTGTAACTAGAGTTATTTTAACATGGTGGTGATCCACTTTGGTATTGGCTCCACTCGGACTAGTCGTTAGCTTGTCAATGAGCTATCTTCCACAGGTGAGATATTATTTGTTCATAACCTTTTCACAGAACTCCACTTCAAAAGATTTGAACTATTGCTTTAATATGGAAGCAACAGCTTAAATAAAAAAAATTCAAATTTTCCTACAGGGAACATCGAAACCCTCAGTAATTAAAATTTGACCCAATACTTCCCTAATTTTGAAAAAATGTGTTTTAATTTATTGAGTCATTTTGAAGTAATAATGCAGAAATAAGAGGTATTCTCATATATAAATCTTTGAGCTGGAAGAAAAAAAGCATAGAGTACCTGCTAAATGTTAGATGAGTGTTTAAGCTTGATCAAATTTAAAATAAGTGAACAAAAACCCAGTCTGTTTTTAATTGCCAAAACATTGTACGGAAGGATTTTTCTTCTTAGCAAAAGCCAAAGGGGATAAATTAGTCATATATTTTTACAGGGCATTGATGTAGATGATTAATGAGTAGAAGCCAAAGCAGTTTCAATCTAACTGCCCATTGTGCAAGTCCACATTTTGAGAAATTAATTAAAGTGTAACAATATATGATTAAACATCACTAAATCTCAGTATACTGCTTAGTCATGGTCATTATTCTTAAAATCATTGAGCCCAGGATTCATTCTCTATTCACCAGTAACCTAATATTTAAGCTCATGTATGCCTTTGGGTATGTAGAGTAAAGTGAAATGTGAATTTACATTCTGTGTGAGTATGTATTCCTCCATATATAGCTGAGCTGAATATGCCAGTCATCTTTCATGAGAAACATTATCCAAACTCCACATCCGCATTATAGCGGTCATGCTAACAAATGCTTTAGCTCCATTGCTTTAGTCTAGCTAAAGTACATTAGCTTAGCATTATCAAGGCTTTGGCTAATGGAAGGCTTTGCTAATCCGCTATTTATTAGGGCACTTTGGAGAATTAGTGCCCTCATCCCCTCTACATCACACACACTCTTTAGCCTGTGGGGGGCTTCTAAGCACTAGGCTCATTAATACTCTTTGCTAATGACTTAAAGGACTTGTTGCGTTAACACAGCTCAACTTTGCATCACTCTGATGTAGAAAGCAGTTTAATGAGCAAAAATGAGAGACAGTTAGACAGCAAAATGTGGACATGGTAAGTTTGAATAGTTTGAAAGTGTGTGATACAGAGATATATTTCTGCTATCTGTGTTTGGATAGCCCCACCAAATTAAATAAAAAGTCAAAATTATGAATTGAAAGTTGAACTGCATACATGGTAACTGTTAAAACAAACAACTATGTTGAGTGATTGCAATAAAAAACACAAAAACACATTTTTTTATGTGGAGATAGTGCAAGAAAACAGAAAGTGCAAAAAAACAAAGTGTGGCCATTTGGATTTTTCACCTTCATTTTCAAAGTACACCAGCCCACTAAACTAGTCTCAATACAAAACAATGCCTACACCCCCAAACATACACATGCATCCTCCTCATACATAAGTAGTATGCAAATTGATGGTAAATCTTTCGAGAATAAATCCCACTAAAGCAGCTAAGACCTGTCAAACAGTCAATCAGGGGTGTTTATTTAAAGCATGTAAATGTCAGTTATTCAAGCAGACATGTACACAATTGGGAGTTTAGACTGTTGACCACGGGGATTACAATACGGCTCATTTTTGCTAATCTACTGGCTATGTGTTTACTTTTTATTTATTTGTGGATATCTGTCTTTTTTTTATCCAAGTTTGCTTGTCTTGTTTTTTTGTCTAATGGATCCACACCAGGGGACTTCAACACCTTGTAAAATGATATACATTGAGCGTGTCATTGTTTTTTTTAAACCTTTACAGTCCACAGAACCAGTGCCTGATGCAATTCTTTTTTGCATGCCAACATTTTGATGCATGTTTTGTGTGTCAGTGTGCATTGGACGTGTCTTTTGCAACGGACCATGTCATTGGGCACCCTCTCCAGCTTGTCTGTCTGTCAGAATAAATGGACTCCAAGCACTTCACCTGCAGCCAGGTGTGACCAACTTTTCTCTCTCTGTGTCTCGTCAAGCAGGTCTCCTCCCAACACACGCCGACACACTTTATGTACTCTTTGTCACGCTGAAGCATTGTCCTGCAGTTTCTGTGCCCCTGTGACTTAGCACAGGAACAAGTGGGAAGAGTGAGTGGAAAGCCAGTAAATCAATTCCCAAAGCAAACCAATATATGAGTTTGTGTCTGAAACTCATGTGCATGTCTTAAATTAAATACAAGAAACCCATTGCAGAAACAGTTTCTTATGTGTTTTATACTTTTTAAATTTCCTCTCTCATATTATACATTCACTATTTCTGACAGCTCTTTCTAAAATAACTGAACAAGATAAGCAAAGGAAATGCAGTTATTGGACAAAATTTATTAAAACTTTTACACAGTCAAAATGACACTGCTTGATGTGTCACAAGACATTTTAGCAGCTACGACAACTATCTTTATCTATTGTATTTATTTGCTTGAAAGAGAGAATAAAGAAAACAATCATTTTACACAGAGATCATATAAAAAATATATATATTACTGATGAAGCCATTTTAAACCTGTGCCCTGCATTGAACTTTCTATAACTGACAAACAGTGAGCAAAACGCTTAAAGCAGCTGTGGTTGACAGCAAAAAAAAAAGTGGAAGTAGTTTAAAAAAACTAGCTAAAGGGTAACTCTTAAGTACTCACACTCAGGCATTAAAGCAATAAATGGACCATGTTTTTATTGCATTAAAGCAAAACTTGTTTGTAGACATTTTGTTGTTAGTGCACATGATTTCTTTTCTCAGCACTTTTTATCAAACATTAATTATTTGGATACTATGCATTCTAGACCACATTTTGCCTTTCAGTGTAATGGGGAATATAAAAAATTTGAAATACTGGTCATTGAGTCAGTGTACTCCAATTTTCAGCTGACCCTTGGAAAAAAAATGTCAATTGAAATGAACAATTTTGCCATTTGATAGGTGGTCTGAATGCAACTGTCACTTATATATATCAAATGGCATCTATACAACACTGTGTTATACAAACATAATTAACATAAGTGAGAAAGGTTACTTTTTTATCATATTTTTGTGTTGTGTGTGTGTCATCCAAGCATTCTGTCAACTCACTTGAGGGATGAGGATGAGACAAAATTGTCATTGCTTTTTGTTGTAAATCAAGTTAAACTGAAGAAAAAAGAATGCCACGAATTTCCAAATGATTAAAATTTGAC
>JAOXNZ010000001.1:20481843-20503142 GCA_028566095.1 Kryptolebias brasiliensis | reverse complement strand
GCACAGGGAGAACATGTAAACTCCACCCAGAAAGGCCCCAGGCCGGGTTTCGAACCTGCAACCTTCTTGCTGGGAGGTGACAGCTCTAACCACTACGCCGCTGTGCCACCCAATAATCAACCAATTTGCTATAATAAATTTATCCATGTTCCTTGAAGTTATCTGCTCATGATTGGGTTAGTGTTAGGAAAGTTATCTGTGGTCATCCTTTTTTCCCCACTTAATTTCTGCTTTGTGTGGGTTTGAGATGTATGCACAGCTTTGCTTTTGCATCTGGGTTAAGAACAAATAAAGAACTTCCTCAGTTTCATCTGTGGAATATCACTTTGATTTAATGCAGCAATACTTTGGTGCTGATTATGAGACTGTTAGCAACAGAAATCCCACCTCCCACTGACCAAAACTTCAGTGCGCCTGCTTTCAGTTGTAACTACAGCCTACAAAAGTGTCTAATATTAAAGTGTGAATGAAACATGCAAAAGTGAGAAGCACTGGTTGTTTGACAAAACAGCAGCAAAACAATTGTGTAAAAAAAAAAATCACCTATATCAGTTATTACAGACTGAGCAAAACAAGCAGGTGTTTTATCACTTACTTGTTTTTCTTTCTTAGCACAGAAAACAAAAAAAAAATCAAACTATATTATCTGGCTGTAAGAAAATAAAGAGTGGACAGCTGGTGTGTAGGAATGAAGGGAGTCATTCCATCATTCTTTTTTTCTCTTTAGAGAATATGAAGACAGTTTTGATGTAAGGTTTATCAAGTGTATGAGAGCATGTGAGTAGGCAATAATGTGTGTTTTTTTCTGCTTCTGACCTTTAAGTGTGGGTAGGTAATAGGTCCATTTGGCCTTCAAACCATTTATATTTAGGACAACAGTGTTAGAAGTCCAAGTTGTTTGAAGGTCAACATGATTCTTTTTATTCAGTGTGATTTCTAAGTGATGCCTACTGTTTAACACTGACTGAGACAAAGACTGACATTATTGCAGTAAGACAGCATCAAATCAATAACATATCCTGAGGAATGACCAAACAAAGTGCTGGAGAAGGAAGGGATAGTTCAGGTCTCTGGGAATGTTAAGATTATTTAATACTTTTGTAGATAGCTCTTTGAATGACCTCAGTTTAGAGAGTGTTTTTATTCTGCTCATAGTGATGAATTAAGGGCATGTATCAAAGCAAATTACCTACACCGTAAAACTCCAATTTCCAATCTCAAAAAAATTCTAGCAGTTCTGTTCATGCAAGCACTATTTTGTAAGTCTTTACATTGCTGTCAGTTTTGTATTACACAATCCAGATTTCAAATTTGAAATCTGGAATTTGAATTTAAAATCTGGAACAATTTTCAGCAATGATATTTAATGTGAAAAAAAACCCAAAACATTCGAATTGTCAAATTATATAAACTAAGGCACTGTTACAAATTACTACTTTCCAACAGTCAGCGTTGCATTCATGCTAATGTATTTAGTCAAAGTAACTTCCTGTGCAATTCTAAGGAGTATTTTCTGTTTTCCACCCAACCATTTAGTTCCATCAGCACTGTTTTTCCTCTTCTCTACCGTCATCAACTTCTTCATTCCCACTCCATATGTTCTTCACTATTTGTACAGGGTACTACATGAACTAAGTCTGGGCAATGTGGAAACTATTCACTTGACTGCATGTCTTATCAGCGAAAACACAAGAGTTTTAATTAAAACACAAAAACTTTGATACACATAGCTGCACAGAGATGAGCTGGACAATTTGAAGTAACCATCTGCACGTGTGTATGTAAGTATATCCTTTTTCTATTTTTATTTTTAAGTAATTGTTTGAGTATGCTCATTTGTGTGTGGTATACTTATGTTTGGTTGCACTGTCTTTATCAGCATATTTTAACTAATTACTTTAATAATGCTGTAAGCACCAACATAATTCTATAAGTTGCTGTAGCATGCATTTTTAATAACCATTATTCAAGGATGTAAAATGCTAGTAGAATTTTTAAAAAAGCAGAAAAAAGAAGAATGAATCAACCAAGCTTTCTCCAGGTAAATTTAGCTTGCCTCTTCAGAATCATCAGAACAAATAAAGACCTTGTCTACATGTTATTTTGACAAGCTTCTTTCATTCTCATGTTTCTCTCCCACTTGTTTTTAACCATCCCCATGTCTGTTTTCTCACATCAAATAGCACAAAGGATGGATTTCTCAAAAGAGAAGCCAAAAGAAAAAAAAAAAGTAATGAATGCCCATCCTGGGGGAAATCATTCACTAGACAGAAAGGACAAAAAAGCACTCTCTTTCTATCCTGGGTGTCTTACATTTTGTTACATGAAGACATAAAAATACCCAAGGATATTGGTAGACATCAATTTTAGTGGGATCTATTGGCAAGAAACATCCACAACTATGTTTTTATAAGTATACTCCATTTTCTTTAAAGATAACAGAGCATACTCCATGTTTCACATTAGGCTTGGATTTCTTTCTACTCTTTCTTTAGACATAAAACTGATTTTTTTTTTTTTTTCAAGCATTCTTATACAATGGGTTTTACTTTTTCATTGATAGCTGACTGAATATCAGCACACACTGATGGGAACATTATGCCAATGTGTATTATATCAGTGAGGAAAAAAAATGTTTTCAACTTCGCAAGGTTAGCAAAACCATTTTTTGTAATTCATACCCCTTATCCTTGATACCATAAGGTCCAAATACTTTTAAAGATGCCTTACAACAAACCAAGCAATATTTTGGGAAAACACACACATTATACTTGTTTTACCACTTGAATCATACAGTTTCCTTCTCATTTTGCTCACAATGCAGTGTCCTGTTCCGTCCTCTTGCTCGCTGAATTCTGCTCTTTTCTCCACTAGTTCCACAATCTTCCCTCCCACCTGTCTTTGCCTCTCTTTGACTTCCTCTGACTCCCTCCAGGCATACACACTCTCCCAGCTATTTCTCCTTCTCAGTCACTCTGATCTCACATGGGAGCATTCCTGTCCTGCTACTGTTCATCTTCACAGTTTACTTGCTTCAGGCCTTCCCCTCTTCCTTGCTCAAGTACCATTCTTTTTACTGTTTCCTTTCCCTTTTTCGTTTCCTTGTTACATCACTCCATCAGGAAATACCCCATTCTTTTTTCTTGCAGACCCTTTCTGTCTGCTGTGTGATATTTATTTTGCGATTCTCTCCCTCTGTTACAGAGGGAGGGATCTACTTTTAACAGAAATGCCTCTCCTCATGGAATTGCTAGCTCTTTGGTGTTGAAAGCTTTTAGCACCTCAGTGACCTTGAAATCTTTTGTTATTTGGAGCATTAGTTCCCACAGAATGACTGGACACCTACAATAATCTTTCCTGGAAGAGGATGACCAGAGCTTTCACCTAGAGTTTAGCCTGGGAATTATAGGTTCAAGCAATCAGGCTTCAACTTATAGAGCTCCTATGCGCCTTCCAAAAGCATTGCACAGACTGGGTTTATTGTGCTGCCAGTTAAGACCTGTAATACACTGACAGACAACAATGAAGACAAGTCTTTCTCATTTAGCATCCAATGTCTTTCACTAAGCTCACATTCTCATCTTTTATATCTTTTATTGTAAACTCTTATGTAATGTCTTTCAGATCACTTTTTTTTTTTTACACCATCCATTGATTAGTCTTATTCCAGCTTATAACAAATTGTAGTCCTTACCACCTCAGAAAACATGACCTTTACCAGAGTGTTGATAAAGGTCCTGTCCATGCTAGCATTGATTTTTTTTCTCTCGCTCTCTTTTACAAAACAAATCTTTTTTGATGTGTTTGCACCTCTGATCCACATGGGAACAGTGTTTTTGCTGAGAAAAACTGAAAATTTTACAAATGCTAACCAAAGAGAAGATTTAAATAAATCTGGTTTTAATGAGTCAATACACACTTGACCAACAAGTCTTCTAGAGAAATTACATTACAGCCTATACATAAGGGCTGTGGTAGTGCGGTCTTCAGTCCAGTCTTGGAATCCTGAGGCAGGAGGTTCCAGCTCAGGTTGCAACAGGAAGCGCATCCAGCCTAAAACAATTGCCAATTCTTTCATATGAGTTTGGTTACTGTAGCAATCCCTGAAGAAGGATGTAAGAACAACAACATCACACCATATACATGACCCTTTGCTTTGTGTATTTAGCATATGCTGCAAACCACAACAACAATGCTGTATTTTTTTCTTTTAACATTTGGCAAGTTTGGTTCTGATTTTGCTACCATTGAACTTTGATCATAGGGTGAAAGGTTTATTAGAGGAAACAATGAACACTGCTAAGAACAACAACAAGCTACAATTGTTTGACAGAATCACCAGTCAGGCTGCAAATATTCATTGTAGTGTTTTGTTTTTTGTGAATTTCTACTTCTTATCTGAGCTAAGCTATTTTGTTTATTTGTTAATTTTCAAAAGAAGAAAACAATGATAGTTTTAAAATATCTGGAGTGGCATTGTCAGTGTTTTTATCTTTTATGTCTAAACCTGGATACAATGTAATTTCTACTCTTGTTCCATCTCCCCCTTAGTAAGGCCAAATTCTTATTTCACCAACTTAATAAATACAAAGCAAGGTTGGGACAACAGAGATGGGCTTTATTTTATTTATTTTATACAATATATAGGTATAAATCAGTTTGCACTGTTAGTCAATTCAATGCATGTGTAATAAGAAGGGGATTCCTTCATGACAAGAAGAAGCAGACATCTGTGCTGGCAGAGCATGTAAGACTCTTTCTCCCTGGTTCTTTATCTGTCTCGGCAGTTCCTCTTTTTTTTGTTGCCCTTATCTTGCCATCATCCATTTATTATTTCATAGAAACTGTCATGTCTCTCATCACATTTGCACTGAGGTGTTCTCGCTCCCTCTTGCCTTCCTCAACATTACAGAATGGGGGTACCATTCATTCATGCCCTACTTGTCACCTCCTCTTTCTTCTCCGTCTTTTGCTTGTCTACACAGTCATCGTAGCTCTCCTCAGCAGAAGTCTTCTAGTTCCTTTTTTAAAATCTCATTCCCAGTAGGAGTGAGTTGCGCTGAATTTCTGTGAGTGCTTAATATGAGCCCCTGTTTTCTCTACCTTTTTCTTTTACTCGCTTTCTTTGTTATTCTTTGTTCACATACCCATTTACTCTATTCTGCACCTCATGATTTCTCTCCTTCAGTGGACCCACCTTACTTCACCCATTGCCCTCTCAATAATATTTACATTCTAACAGCTTACTCTGAGTTGTTTTCAGTCTCCTTCACACTTTCCATTTATATTTTCCTTCTTTTGCTTCTGCCTTATCTCTGTGAGAAGAGTAACAATTCAAAAGGAGCAGGATGGGGGGTTAGGCAAGTATTTAAATGTTGCCTTGACACTACAGCTGTAAATTTCATAGCCCTTTGGCTTTTTTATTCGCATAATACTTCCTCTTTTCTTCATGCCTCTATTGTACCATTACAAAACTTTTTGTGCCACTTAGATGGAAACTGTGTCGTCTATTCCATGACAAAGGACTGTCAGTGCACTCGAGAAAAGTCGATTCCCATAAATTGCTAAAATTTAGTTGCTAATATTTAAACTGGAAAGTGCCTCTGTGAATGTGTGTACATGTCCCCATTTTTCCATGACTGTAATACTTTCTTACATGTTACTGAATTACTCCTGTGCTTGTGATGAGTCAGTGTGCTAGACCAACCTGGTCTATCACACTGCAGGCCATTTAATATTATAAATGCAGCAAGAGTTTTAGTATCTACAGTTTTGAATTTATTTTGTTCAGTCTTCTTTTTCTTTTGGCTGTTCCCTTTTCAGGGGTCGCCAAAGCGAGACATCCTCCTTCATCTAACTGTGTCCTCTGTGTCCTCTATCCTCAGTCCAACTACCTCCATGTCCTCTCTAGCTGCATCCATATATCTCCTATTTGCCTTTTTCCTGGCAGCTGCATCTCTAACATCCTTCTACCAACATACCCACTGTCCCTCCTCTGCACATCTCTCCACAAAAAAAAACAAAGGAGTTCCTTCTGATGCTCTCTATACTTCTCCATCAGCATCCTCAAAGCAAAAATGGCATCTGTGGTGCTAATTCTTTGCATAAAACCATACTGCTGCTCACCTTTTGTCTAAGTCTAGCTTCCACAACTCTGTCCCTGATATTCAGTGTGGCTCATCAGCTTAAATCCCCTGTAGTTGCTACAACTCTGTACATCACCCTTGATCTTAAAAATTGGCACCACCACACTTCTCCATTCCTAAGGCATTTTCTCACTCTCAAAAATACCATTGAGTAAAATTGTTTGTTTTTTTTATTTGGAAGATTTGCAAATTCCAAAAGAAACTGGGAGGCAGCCCTGTGTAAAGCTTAGCTTTCCTTACAGGAAAAACTACATGATTTGACCATGCTTCTGTCTTTTTATTTCTTTTACATGTAGAACACATATGGGAAACTATGTAAGTGCATCTGATCACATAAACATGTTAAACATGTTCCAAAATCACATGATAAACATGGTCATTTATCGTTTTAACAGTTGGAATTGTGACTTTAATATTTGAAGTTTATGTGTTTGTTTTTTTATGTAGTAAATGCACCCTCTGTGAACCATCATTGTTGCACATTACATAAATCAGAGTAATAAAAAGGTGCATTTAAGTATTCATGTTTAAAAAAAACAATATTTGTATTTCTGTGGCTGACTTATGTGAGTAGCTGATATATTTTATATCAACAAGATTTTGAAGTGGGTGAACTACGATTTTGCTCTGAGGCTCAGAAAAGGTAGTTTTTAAGTGAAAGCTGTACACAATCTCCATACAGTTTTGGAGTAAACCTATGTTACTGTTGATAAATACACTTAAAAAGAAAAAAAAAGAAAAAAACTCAAATATTACATCTAACTGTTAAATTATTCTGCTCCAGAAAAGACCCAGCACTTCATGTAAAAAGCAGTAATATAGACCTGAAGGGCATGGAAAGTGCATCTAAAAATGATCAATTTTTTGTAAATATTTGTTTGAGTGCAGATAACAAAAAGGATGCTATTGTAATGACATGCTTTTAGAAATGCGTAATAAGTCTTAAATGTAAAGTTATTTAAAGCCTAGTTGATAGAGGCAGCATGCTAACACAAGTATATTTTTTCAACTATTCTAAAGGGACCAGTTGTGATTTTTTCCCCCCCAGCAATATACATATGTATGTTGGAACACTTTAGCCATCCACTATTACAAGATTAATGGTTGACTGAGACGGGAGTCAATTTTCTTTGGAAAGAAAAAGTGAGAGGAAACAGCTTGATGGTCTTCATACCATCTCTGTGCCCTCAACCTTGAAGGATCATCTCTCCCAATCCATGCTCACTCTCTGTCTCTCTGGAGTCTACTCTTGCAGATTATTATTGAGGATCCATCCCTTGCTTTTCCTCCATCTTTTATTTATTTTTTTTTCTGCTCCACAACACTGGGAACTTAAACAGAAAATAATCCCTTCTCCCACAAGCAGCAACAGGGAAAAATAAAATAAAATAAAACTTTACAGAGCTAATTAAAAAGTAAAATCTTCATAGACAGTGAAAGGAACTTTAGCAGCAAAACGAATAGGTGGTTTGTGGCAATGACATGTGTGAATGACTACAATCACTTACCTTCACTGCTTTTACTTCTAAATGCCTATAAACAGATACTGGGTCTGCACGGCAACAATAGTGCTACATCTTTACCCTGGTGTTCATGGCTAGAGTCGCACTGCATTTATGATGATATATCTCCTAATAAAGGGGAAGCCATGTGAGAGGCAACGGTGCCATCACTGCAGCCATGAAAGCTTTATGGTCATTTAAACAAGTCAATTTCATGCTAATGTGACCACTGCTTACCATGCTAGAAAATTATAAACAACATTCTGGTATAGGAAGGTGGCAGCGATCAGGGGCTTGCAAGTAAAAGAAAAGTAGGTAATGACACAGAACAAAAAGATAAACAAAAACCTTTCCTTTAGCTATCCATTTTTGCTGTCTTAAATTTAACTTTAGTGTTATGTACTGTTTTTTGTCCTTGTCACAGCACACCAACAAGTAAATAGTGCAGTATGTAAGTAACTATCTCAAAGTAACTCCTGCTGTTTCCTGTTTCAGTCACCTTCTCCTTTATGTTTGTTAACCTTGATTTCCCATTCTTTCTCCCTTCTTTAAAAAAAATGACAAGATTATTCAGTTCTACAAGCTAAGTCATGGAAGAATGCACATACATTCAAATCAATGCCATTTGGGTGTAGTTTTCTATCATTACAGGGCCTTGTTCAAAAGAACAGCGTATAATTTACACACTGAGCCATGTTATATTACTAGCTTGCGTTGTCTACTCTCAGGGAATGAGAATCTGCCCTAAATGTTTACCCTTAACTTTTCTGTGCCTTGAACTTGGTTCATGAGAAAAATACAATATATTGTTGTTTAAGAAAAATGCAGTGCCGCAGAAAGTACAATCCCACTTTTTTTAGAGTTGTGTGTTTTGTGGTGGGTGTATTGTCAAATTGATGATTTCTTTTTTGTGTTTTCTATTTTTTTAACATTTTATTTAGTGTCAGTGCAGCAAGCATCAGCATCAGATGTTAGCAAATTCAGACAAGATTGTCTTTCACAACATGGCTTGCTGTTATAATATTATGAACCACAGCTTTTTTACATAAGCTCCTCCCTCATTTCCTCTTATTTCATTCATACTACCTCTGCTTTCTCTCTGTCTCAGTTCCTAAGAGCCATAACATTATACAGCATTCATGACAAACCGACAGAGTTTCTCCATTGTGTTTTAGACACACACAACCCAGCCATTAGATGAGCCCATACTCTATTCTGAAATGAAAACCAGTGTGCCTATAATGCAAAGAGCATAAAGAGTACGTACAGAGTCTGTCTAACAAATCAAACATTTTAGTCTAAACAAAGAACATGGTTAAAGGGCAAATCCTTAATTAGCACATAGCACTGAATAAGCAGTTGCTTTTACCTGCTATTCAGTCTCTGTACATCACTGTCTCAATGCAGCCTCAATCACAGATGCATTGTCTATTTTTCTATTCCAACATTTTAGTAAAGTTTTTTTTTTCACTTTCAGTCTGTTTTCTCTCTCTCTCGCTATCTATCGCTCATCACCATGGTAACAAGTTATAGAGGCTCATGCTGAGGACTCTCTGCTACAAACGTTCTTAGCACTGAAAACATTGTACATATTTTAGTTAAAATACATGTTTGTTTTTCCTGTCTGTATTATTTTATAATTCTAATGGTATAGAATATTCACTGACACTGACAAACAAACAAACTGGAAAAAAAAATTTGTTCTATAATCAAGTATTTATTTTTGTATCCATTTTATTCTTTTTCAGGGTCGCAGGTAGAGGGAGCTCATCCCAACTGTAAGAAACAAAGTACACACGAAATAGGTTGCCAGTCAATTATGGAGTCAAGTCAAAAAACAGAACAAAACAACCATGCACACACTGCTACGGGCAATTTACTATCACCAAGTGAAAAAGGCAAAGTATACATCATTTTGAAGAGCGACAGTGTCAGAAAACCCAGAGACACCCTACACATGCAGAAGAAAATATAAACTATGAAAGGCTGTTTTGCGTTAATAATCAAAACAACACCGGGCCACCTGCCACCTCCATTTTCACAATATATCACTATTTATTATCCATTTTTGAAAGTATTTATTCAACCTATTTTTTAAATGTAAAATTATGAAAATGCAGCAATTAGATATTTAATTTCTTTTGTTTGTTTTCTTCTTTTTTCAGTTTGAAAAAAAATGTTAGACATGAATTAACTGAAAACACCCAGTGGGAGGTCAAGAACAACTTGTCAACTGAGAATGGTTTAAGACTAAACAAAAGTCAATTCAAATCATGCTACATTTATAAACTGCTCCAAGCAGCTGAATATAAAGTTAAGTGATGCGTGCAAAGTGTGGGAGGCTTTAAAAATGTGTCAACGCATCTCTGCTGTCTAAAGTCAGTTACTCAGGGAGTTAGGATAAGACCTAGAAGACAAATAAGTTAACAAAGAACATCAACTGGTCAGAAAGCCAAATCAAAACTGCAACAGGCCTGCAAAGAGCAGCAGGAAGGCCATACCAACTAAAGTAGCAATTTTGTAATTTTTTTGTGCAATTTTGTACAACGTAACCTTTAACTCATTAGCCTGGTCTACATCCATGAAACACTCATTAGAAGGGTTAAGTTTTTCCAGTATACAAAGCAAACTCTTGGCATGTTTCATATTGGGAGGTTTGAAAGTTTTTCAGGTAAAAATTTGTTTGGGAAAAAAACTAACAAAAATCAAACACCAACTGTATGTGTAATAAGGAATACTATACCAAGTGTTAGAATATGCATGGAGTTGCAAATAGGCTGCATTGAGGCTGAGGCAGCCAGTGGCACAGGAAATATTACACAGATAGAAATAATCACAAATTCCACACAGTACCAGCAAACTGAATGCAAATGTCATGCAGTCAGTCAAGAAAATGAAAATGGAAACAGGCCGGCTTCTACTACAGCAGAATAATACCAGGCGCACCTCAAAATCCAACTTTCCCCTGATTTCAAACTCAGATGAAAAAAAAAAAACAAAACTAGAGGTACACCTTGCCACACCTGCACCACAGTCTAAAAATATCCCAACAATAAAAAAAAATAGTAGGTGCACTTTTTATAATCAAGAAAACAAACTTTGAATAAAAAAGTTAATGCAATCTGTGATATCATTTAAACTTACTTATTACCTCCACATTTAGGCTCCAAAAGGTTAAATTTGTCCTGAAATTCAAAACATTTTATCTTCTCATATTGAAGATTTATACTCACAAAGTAGCCTCAGAAACTGGAGTCCCATCTAGCTTATATTTACTACAGCTGCTTATATGCAATTTGACACCTGTTGTCTGACATGGCAACCCTTTATATCCTGTCTAATCCTAGGCTGATGCGGACATAAGCTCTCTCATCCAATCAAAGCACCCCTTATAAGACAGAATTATTTAGCCCACTAACACTACTTGCAAACGCCAGTTTCCAGTTGCTATAGCACCAGCCTATCAGAGTGCCCAGGGCTAACCCAAAGAGTTGTATATCCCCGCTAAGATCCCAGTCTGTTTCTCTGGGCAACAAGTGCCCTGAGATGATTTATCTATCTGTCTCAGCCGGAGTCTGCAGAATCTTGCTGGAGGATGTAAGCAAGCAGGCAGGGGAGATAAAGAGAAGAGATAAATTTTAATCACAACATGTCTTCTTTCTTTGTTTTTTTTTTTTTGTTTGTTTTAACCCTTCATATGTCAAATTTGATTTAATTCAGTTTTTAAACTTAAAGGGTTATAAAAAAACGGACGCACAAAAGGCTCAATCCTAAATGAGAAAACAATAATGTATTCAAAATAAATTAAAAAAATACATTTGAGGAACAGTATCTTAAAAGCTTATTTGATCCTGAAATTGCTTTCTTCTGAAGTGTACTGTCAAAAGTTTTCTTTTATTCCCATCACAAAGTCACATAACTCTTTATATGACTACTTCAAGGACAACTCATACGGTCAGACAATGCTCTGCACAAGGACATTATCCAAATCCCTTTGTGTTCTGCTTCTTAGTAACTTTGCTATCCTCTGCACTGGGAGTTTAAATCAGCTTTAATAGTCTTATGTTTGCTCTCGGAGGACACTGATATGCTATTTTTGTGTCTAAAGCACCCTATCTGGTGCCATGTTATTACCCCAGCTTGTAAAAAACAATAGGAAAGCCAGGTGATAAACAAAATGACCTTGAATGGCTTTCAGTTGTAGAAAATAGGTGTTGATGTAGAATCTCTTTTATACACAAACAGCAAAGAAATTACTTGCATCAAACTTGTGGAGGTTCAAATAGGTCTCACCCAGGTGGAGAAGTACTAGTTGTCAGGAAACTCAGATACTATATATATATTATCTTGGAGCCTTTGGTGGTCAAATTTAAATAGATAATTCCGGTACTTTAAGTCTTCTTCATGATTCTTTTGCCTCACTGTTTTCCAAATGAAATTGGAAATATAACTAAAAATAATCTGTGGGTTTTTGATGGCTACTTTTATTTGCTTTCACAGTTCAAAAATAATCATGTTAGGTTAAATGAGGAAACTAACTGACAATAATTGTGAGTGGTCAATTAGTATTAAAGAAGATATATTATAGCATTAGCCATTTGTCTAAATGTCCAATTTTGCAATAAAGATGGACTGGTACTGGGTGGGAGACCAAATATAGTAAAGCATTAGTGCTTACACTTAACACACTATAATTATTGTGCTATTTGAGGTATTGAATTACATTCAAAAGCCTCCCCCATTTGTTTAAAATCCAATAGCATCTCCTGTAAAGTTTTTTAATTTATTTTTAATTCGTGTGATTCATCTTGTGTCATGTGCTGAAGTGAAAGAAGTGTGTTCACAACACGCATAAAAAATGTTGAAATTCTTTGATCCTTTTTAAATAAAATTGTATTATTTCTATTAAATACATAGAACAAATATATTTATTGGTCACTGCCTCCTAAAGTTTATTTGAATACCTAATAAGGTTCAACTAAAAAAAAAGGTAGCTTGGGAGAAGCTCAGATGGGCCATGTTTTATTTAGTGTACTGTACTTAGCAGGTTGGACTATTTTACTGATTTGAAAGGATGACCAACCTGGGTTTGGTTATACAGTGGAGATCCACTTAGGTGCTTCTTCTGCTGCTGAAAACAATGTTTGACGTTATGAACAAGGGCAGCATTTCTTTAAAGCTATGGCACTGGCTATAAAAATTGGATTTTAAGATAATAAATTTATTAATTAGCTCACTGGCACTGTTTGTGCTCAGCATCTTTTGGACACACTAGTTGTCGACACTGAGCATTTTAGAAGTTTTTCTGGCTTTAGCTTGGAAGAAGTAGATGCAAGGCTGAGTGAATGCAACAAGAGGAGAGCAGTTTAAAATTCTATTTTCATGTTGAACAGAAGCAGAGTCAGAGTGTCTCTAGAAGCTCCCAGATTGCATGGAAGCACAAATAACTGCATGTACCTACCCACTGCTTCCACCTTTGTCTCCTGATGCTTCCTGTTTGTTGCTCTCAGCTTGGCACTTTGCAGGCTGTGGGACAGTGAGTCATGTGCTCGAGGTCAGCAATTTTACACACATGGTTTCATGCAAACACTTTCATTTACAGTTAGACACTAAGCTGGAAGATTTTAAGATGAGCAGGCCGAGGCAAGAACACATCGCTCTGACACCGGATTTTGCACAAAAAATCAATGCACCAACTGTGCTGCCATAACCCATCTTAAATGCTGATATGCCTGCACAGCCCGATCAATCGTATGAGTAATTTTCAACAGTCAAACAGGTGTATCCAGTGGCGACTCAGTGAGCTTGAACTGCAGGAAGGCTTTTGTGATACCACTGTCATGGTAAAAATGATCAGTAGTTGTTAAACTTTTCTGAATTTAATATAATTAAAAATCAAACATGAAGCCTAAAACTGGTCATGCATTCTTTTAGATGATCATCTAAGCAAGTCCAAAATTTTGTTATACTTTTTTAGACCAATGACGCTTTAACTTCCTGCTACAAATTTGTGGTTTTTCTTCATCTAACCTTTAAAAAGTTAATGTGCAATTTACTACTACACAATAGAAAGGTCAAATGAGTCTGATGCAGTGCTGCAAAATAAAAATAAAAAAAAAGATTAGAGCTTTACACAGCCAAAAGAATGTCCCTTGTTTTTTAAACAACTTGAGTGTTCAAGATCATCAGTTCAAACAACTACTATGTGAGTTCAAGTACTAAGGTGAAGTAGCCACTTTGCCAAGGTCTGGAACAAGGCCCAAACTGTCATCCTTAGCTGAGAGGCCTGGAAAATACTCTGTGACTTTCTCCAAGCAAGTAAATTTTATACGGAAAAGCTCCCATTCAAGAAGGAAGCTTCTGTTCTGAAATCAATATCATCAAGTTAAACTCAAGTTGGCAGGAAACTGTGGACAAGGGGGGAAAAAAGCTTCTGCGGGAAAATGTAATGACCATTTGAGACAAAGATTGGGATTTATGCCTACAACGATCAAGGGCATTTGGATAGACTGCGCAATCTGTGTGGAATAATAAAATAATATGATTTCTGAATTCATCTGCATAACCTCAGGCTATCAGCTAGTAGTTGAAACATGGAGATGGTTGACAACAGAACAATGACTCCAAACAAATAAAAGAGCTGGGTTTGAATGTCCTGCGCTGATTTCAGAAAACTAACTCTTTGTCCTAATTCTTGTTCTTCCTTTTTTTCCCCATTCAGCTGTGCAATAATTCTGTCTGAATAGAAAAAAATCTAAATTTAAAGAAATCACTCCTCAAACTCAATACTACACTCACATCTTTGATGAGCATATGTACGTTTCCAATGATATAAGCTTGACTGGTTTCAGGCTTTATTACTGACATGCCCCTGCACTGCACTGTGATCACGACAACCATGATATCTCGATAAAATGCACAGCAATATTTTCTAAGGGTTGAGTTCAAACAGCTTTGAAACTGAAATGAAATCCTGACAGTAGATGTCAGCTGCTATATATCACCAGATATCATTCAGTTTCACATCATGAGTGAGCAAGTGTCTTGTAATGACACAAGTCTAAAACGTGACAAACTTCTTGAGACATAAATTTTGATAAATCCTTTAATCCTTTCATACCGTGGGGTTTGATGCTGCTGAAGCAACTACCAGCATACATCTTGCCAATATTAATACCAGACGAGATAATAAAGAGTAATGATGTGGTCTACACAGTTTCCTCTTGAGAGGCACCGATTTTAGGCTTAACAATTTCTCTTGGATACAGATAAAGACTAAAAAAAAAACCTTTTCCATTCAAGCTATGGCAATAAGGAGAGTGGAGGGAGGAGAAAACTGCAATAAAGAGCACAAAGATGAGAAGCAAAAATAAGTTTAAAAAATGAATTAAACTTTAAATAGGGCATTTCTTTCTACTTCAAAATGAGATAGGCTAACTGTCTCTTGAAAATACATTTTCATTGATCTATGACAAAATGTAAGTAATGCCAAATCTTTCTTTTTAAGTTTATTACTGAATTAAATATGTTGTAATTTTGGAAAAGAAACATTTTTAAATGTCAAGCCTTTCCCATTTTGAAGGTTGTCTTCTAGGTAATCTGGTTGTTTCTCTTTAAAAGAAACCTTCACTGTCACTCCAGAAAGTACAATGAATTTGAGTCACAACTGTGATGGTGCATTCAGTCATGACAAAAACTAAAAAGTGTTCCAAGAAGCAGGGTTGTTCTTCAGATTTGAGGTGAGAATGTGAGAAAATGCATTCAGTCTCACATTTTCCAGCTCTTGCCTATAAATCAGCAGTTTGACAGGGAACATCACTCTTCCTCATCTGCTTCTCACAAATATCCTCACTGAACAACCAAATATTGGTGTGTATGTGAAAGTGAAAAGTCATATGAGTGTGTTTCTTTATGTCCTTGCAGGGATGTGTGTTTCTCACGCTTACCAATGTATTATTTAATGCGCCATGCAATATTTATCAGAGGTTTGTCTCAGCAGTGCCAACCGCAGTCTGTCAGTGTGTTCCCCGGTGCCTCCTGACAACTCGACAAAGTCATCACCATTTAAACAAGTTTGATACCAGTGCTGGTCAAATTGTCAAAACTTTAATTGAAAAGTTTAACCCAAATTTTGTGGTAACTGTTTAGTTTTTACCAAGTGAAAAAACAACAACTTTATAGCCAGAATACATTGAAACAATGAATGAACAAACAACTGAATGAATCTCGAAGATGTGAAGCAACATAGAATGTAGAATAATTGCTTTGTCAGAGTCTTCTGTGCTGTAAAAATCTGCAGAACTCAATATCTCAGGAAGCTTCCTGCAATTCCTCTGTGGACTTGGTCTTTTTAGGCTACTTCTGTCTCGTCATGCGATCCCAGACTGGCTCAATGATGCTGAGAGGAGAAATCTGTGGGGGCCTTACCATCTGTTGTGGGACTCTATGTTTTGTATTGCTGAGGGAGGTTCTTTAGGATTTAGATTTCTGACTGTTTATTGTGGTCCATTGTCATGGCACAGAATGGACTTGGGGAATGTAGTGTTGTTCAAGGGCTTCGATGTCATTTATAGCCACCACAGGCATCCGGTCAAGGATGGATAAAACACTCATAGTCCCTGTAAATCTTTAACTCTTTGCTAAAAGCGTACGAGTGTAGTTTATACAACAATCTCTTTACAACAAGTGATGAGAGATCTTACTTGGTTTTCATGAGCTCATGCCCAGCACTCAGCAAAGAAGAATCTAGAACATGATCATCATTGGCTAATCAGGGCGTCACATGAGCCAATCAGATAAACTGACAGTCAAACTGCTTTCTGTCTTAAAGGGGCACACAACGATTAAAGGCATTTTCAACAGGGAGTTTGAAACATACTGTATACTTGATGAGAATTTAAACAGTGTCAGTTCATTTAAATAAATAAATAAATAAAGGTGTGTCCGATTTCATGTATATATAATAACTTGTATAGGGTTATTGCCTTATTCCCTGTGGAGACTGGCTTCTGTCTTCACAGTGGCCCATAGAAATGGCTAAAGTTCACTTTGAATGGTTAATTTTGTGTTTTTCCTAATGTATTTATATGCTGGTATTGCAGAATAAAGAGTTTGTCTTTGTTGCTTAAAGCATTTTGAGAATGCAGATTTGAGAGATCTTGTACAATCTTGCTGTAAGAAATAAGGTTCTTTTAAACTAAATACCTTAACCTGTGTTTAGTGTTATGAGCCTAAACTTTAATGCTAAGCAAATTAAAAACCAGAAATCTTGGCAAGTAAAAAAGACTAACACCCATCTATCATATACTACTGTATACACATATACATATTTGGCAGCATGATGGATTAGTGGTTAGCACTGTTGCCTCACAGCAAGTAGGTCCTGGGTTCAAGCCCTGGCTTAGACCTGGGGTCTTTCTGTGTGGAGTTTGCATGTTCTCCTCGTGTTTGTGTGGGTTTTCTCCGGGTATTCCAGTTTCCTCCCACAGTCTAAAAACACGTTAGGCTGCCTTCAGCCCCAGGCCTCTCTTGAAAAAGAGATCTGTGATCTCAATGGGACTTGCCTGGTTAAATAAAGGTTAAAAAAATATACAGATAGCGTAAATTTAATTTATATGTTCAATTCTCTGATGCGGTTTAACACATAATAACCACATCACAGAGGGGTAAAAACACTTTTAAACAAGGTTCTTTATAGAGCTCAGTATTCTATTAAACTATGATGCCTTTGAAGCTGAGTGTCTGCAGTTGTTTCTTTATTATGACTGTCATTACTTTATAGAAGCATGTAATGTAAACCTAGAGATAAACAGCATATAAAACAAAACAAGTTTCAATGGAAATGCTGTTGAATACAGTTTGATCCCACAGACACAAAGTTTTGCTTAAAAATGAGGTGTATTTTTTAGTTGTCTATTGAAAAGATGCACACAATTACATATTTTCTTCAAAAATGTAGCTGCATTATATTTGTTATTTAAAGCAACCTGCTGTATTTCTGTTTTTCTCACCATCATACACAAACACAGAATCAAACTGATACATCATCTTTTCTTCTGGCCTGCCTTGGATTTATTATAACAATCCATATGGGCAATGCATATATGCCATTCATATTTCATGTAGCTAGATTCTAAAATGCTAACCATTTTATATTTACCAAAAATCAAAAAGTTAAGAGAAAGTTTGTTTGATTCATACAACCTGATTTTTGCAGCAATTGCCGGATTCAGGGTAACAAAACCAAAAATACAGTAAAAAATAAAATGTATTTTAACAGACAATAAGAATAAAATGTAGGCAAACGAGAGTATAGCTTTTGTTAATGAAATATATTTAAAGTGGGACTCAGTGTATAAACATACTAGTGTTGTATATCTGCCCCTTCAACAAAGAGTGTGGTTTATGTGCATCAGAGACACATTGTAATAATGGCATAAAGGATTTATTATTTGAGTCTCAAACAAAGCTGTGAAAGTAAATCAAGGAGCAAAGTCATAATTTTATAGAGCACATGGCAGAAGACATATCAGCAATTGTTTTATTAGGATATAAGTAAATGGAATTGCATTATTATAATCTTATGTAATAAATACAAACCTGAATTTGATTGAAATATGATGAAATAACTTTTATTTGTCCTAATTCTTTTGGATAAACTCTCCCTCTGACAGTTTCTTTTGTATATATGTGCAGTCTCTCAACTACAGCCAAATCAGTGACAGCAAGCTTCACAGTGCACAAGAAACCAAAGCAAAATCAAACATACATATCTGCCAATATGTGTTAGTTGGTTTAGTTGGTCCCCCTAACAAAAAATAAAAAATAAAAATCTTTTAGACCCAAGCAAAGAATTTTCAGTTGTTGCGACTGAACTTAACTGTAAAAACTAATCTGTTCAGGGAACATTATCCAAAGTGAGATGTGAATTTTGCATGCATATTATTGTCAGTACACCCTTTAAAGAAATGTTCTAGCCGTTTATGGTTTCTACATAGTTTGAAGTAGGGAAAAGTATAGAAATTTGCATATGAATGCATGCACCTGCATACAAGCCAAACTGCAGAACAGACACTTTCATTCTGACACGGACATGCACAAGTGAACCAACAAATGAAAATACTTGTATTTAAAATTTATCTCATGCAAACTCAATCCAGCACACTATTCATGCACAAGAAATCTTTACATCTTAAACACATATCATCCACCACAAGAACTGCACATTGAAGGTGATGTGCATCCAAATGGTGTAACTGTTTTGTTTTGTTTTGTTTTTATTTCCTTTTTTCTAACATGGCAGCCTTGCACCTGGTTTGGCAGTGAGACAAATCTAGTGCACATGGGATATACAGACAAAAACAACACATTTAAAAAGAAGGAAAAAAAACATGTTATACTTCTTATGGAGTACATCATTTAATGCGTAGTTAAAAAAGTATATATGTACATCATTATGAAGCCATTGCTTAGAGGGAAATCAGAATTAGTTATTTCTTATGGAAGAGAGTCAAATGCTATCTCTTTTGATGTGTCACATGTTGCATAATGTTTTATTCTTAGCTTTAGGGGATGCTAGACTTTTAAATGGAAGAGAGAACAATACGCAAAAATATGCAAAAAGCAAATATACAAGCAGGCCTGCACGCAAATGCACGATGCTCTGGCCTTCCATTCTCTAACACCCTCCTTCATCCTCCTCACAGTTTTGAAATAGCCTTGAAGTAGCTAGTAGATGTCGCTAAACATAAAATGACAGCAACATCTCCATAGGCTAGAACAGATTCTTTTCTGCTGAGAAAGCTGTTTTGTACCCCTGATCTGAAGGCATGCATAAATACACACAAACAGGAAAATCACACATGTTTCTGTTGGATGCCTAGGTCATTGGGAGGGCACAAGTTCCTCAGAGGTTTTACAATAATTTGTGATGTAGAACTGACACATTTTCAGAAATAAACCAAACTAGATGACATGTGCCTGATTATTTGAAATATTATTTGAAAATAACTGTGTAACAGCAACAACATTGTAACATCTGTCGTCTGTTTCCTCCCAAAGTATTTGACAAGATTTGTTTGACTTGTGACAGATGTATGTGTGCACATATGTCAGCATGTCTGGAAACAAGTGGCCATTACAGAACAGCCTGGTTGGTGGCTCAAAACTAGTCCAAGTGGTTTGCCACTGCTCAACAAAAGCTAATTAATGGAGAACAGAAAGAAAGTATGCATGTTATGATTTGGGTTGTGTTGTGTTTTTTATTCATTTGTTTAATTGCGTTTATTTTTTTAGCTTTTAGTGAAGTGCATTTTAGTCTAGCAGTGCTGTAAAGCTTCTTTTTTTTTACATCCAGTTAGTATTAATTTTATGTTTTAATAGTTGCAAGGCTTTTTGCTTTGGGTTTAGCCTTTTCTTGTCCCTTTGTTTCACTTATTGCCATATCTGCAGTGTATCTCTGTGTACTTATGTGCATTTCTTTTTGCTATATTTTCAAGATCATCATTGCTGCTTTGTTGTCCTATACCTGCTATTGTCCTGTCCTGCCTGTTATCTAGATGGTTTCATTTTAGACTTGATTTTTTCTGTCTGTAAAACATTTTTGTTAATGGTTTTTCTTCCTTCATTAAATTGAATTAAATTTATTTGTATTGCTTCTGCATAAGTGGTAGCGCTTGGGCTCTTGGTTGCTTTGAACTTAGACACTGGAAGTGAATGTTTGCCAACCAGAGTCAGTTGTCATTTTGCACATGATAATCATCATACAGCACATACAACATAGAAACAAAACTGGCAAAGTCAACATTACTGCTATTTTCAACACAAAATGTTCCACCTCAGAATTTGGTCTCTGCGGTTGTCTGTAGGTTGAACAGACATGGTGTTACATTTAATGGAAAGTCAGATGGAAACCTCAAGAATGAGAACAGTTTGGCAAGATTGCCCTAAACGATGTAGATAACTGCTGGAAAAGTGCTGAAAAAGATCCAGCTACAGACTTCCAGCTGTCCATCGATCCATCAAAATAAGTGTGGGTGTATACGAGTGTGTGTGTGGGCAGGTGAAGGACAATCTCACCAAAGAGTTCCTGCTCTGTCTTCATCCGTCAAACTAAGCCACATTAGAGGAAGTTGTGTGTCCCATCAATTATTCCCATCAGTACATCTATTATTGATGACTGCTACTTAAAATAAGACACAGAGGGACTGACAAGGAACTGACCTAAGTGAAAGCTTTGAGAGTTGTTGCATGGGTTTTCCTGAGAGCTTATGTGGCAAAATCTTTGTAAAAAATCCAAGCATCTCTGTTTTAACTATGTCAGCCTGAAAGTTCAGCTTACTTTACGCTTACTAAATGTGAGTGACAATTGAAAATTACTGAAGGAAAGTGACAAACTTCTTGATGTGGCTATTTCATTGCATTGAGTCTTGAAAAAGTAAAAATTTGCAGGCAAAATTTTCCAAAACAGGCACCATCTCAGACTAACATACTTGGCCTTTTAGTAAGTTAAACAATACACAAGATCATAAAGAAATCTAAAAATTATTTTTGATTCATAAGTGCAAATTATTTTCAGATAAAAGTTATCAGGAAAGAAAATTGTGATTTTATTTTTTTTGTCAAACTGAAGTGTGTTGAGGTTGTCAGGATT
>JAOXNZ010000001.1:20407855-20419597 GCA_028566095.1 Kryptolebias brasiliensis | reverse complement strand
GTGTGAGTTCAATTTAGACTTTTATAAGTGACTGACTTGCCCCAGCATTGATCAAAAAACAAAAACTTCATGTTTTCTGTTTTCCAAAAAAATAAAGTTTAAAGTCTCAGAAGTTAGAATACTTTCACACTTTGCATCAATTAGCTACATTTAGGAAGGTGGAAATATTTTGGGAAATTTTGGGTAAATTGTGCACTACTACGTAAAAATAAATGAATATACACTCCTTTTAGTTCTAGATCTCAAGCAACAATATCTTGTTGGGCCACCTTCAGCATTGCTTAAGGCACACATCTTCTTAGAATAAGTTCACAGCATGTAGTGTCACATTTGTTTCTCTCCAGGGTCTTTTTTTTTTTTTTTTTAAATCAAAACCTTTTATTGAAGATATGAGAGTCAGAATGGTGTGTAATTTTTTCTCCAACACCAGGAAATGAGAAGAGCTATGCACTGCATGAGTTAAGAGTAAACTTCCTGCTAGAAATGATGAAAACAAAAACAAAATAGCAAAAACAAAAGTAATAAAAGTATTGTGAACAGGGTAGCCCTGTGATGGACTTGCGACCTGTCCAGGGTGTCCCCCGCCTCTTTCTCAATGACTGTAGATAGGCACCAGCTCCCCGCGACCGGGACAGGAGAAGTCGGTAAAAAATGGATGGATTGATGAATAGGGTAGTATATAAAATACATAAAAATATGTATTTTAAAAAAATATCTGTTTTTTAATCCATATTTTAAACTGTTTTATATTTGTTTGTTGGTTTTAAGAATTTTTGTTTTATTTTTATCATTTGTTGTGAATACGTTTAAAAATGTGATTTGAACAAGACATGATTTTAGGGATTAAAACAATCTTGCAATATTATCTGAAATATCAGTTGTGGTTGACTGACCTGGTTAATAAAGAAGGAATTCTGCCATTTTTAACCAACCAATAAAACACAACAACAACAAATTAACCTATTTTACTTAAAACTAATATAAAGATTCAGCTGAAATTCTTTGCAAAAATCTATTAAATTGATGTCTCAAAGGCCCACTGGTGAAGATGCATTCAGTCTAACATGTTCAGTTTGATTTTAATTGGGCGGCTTTGTTATTCACAGATAATCACTTTCTGTTTCCATATTCACTATTTCTGCAAGGCAAACTATCAGATAAAGGCATAAAACCATCCAAACTCTACTCAGCTATCAAATACATCAAACATATTCAAAAATAATGTGCTACTAATAGATATTAAACTTAAGGCTACCTTTAACTCCTTAACTTTAGAGTCCTAATCGTTGTTTTATAATACCTACTGACCATAGTATTATTAGAATTTCAGTAGATGTCAAAGATCAGGAGTATCTGCACTCAGCAGCACGATAAAATATCTTTCCTTTAATGGCTGTCATAAGAATCTAGTGGTCTCTCTCATGTTAGGAGTACACACATACGGTAAGTATGTGTGTAAGTGAAGGTTTTGACACATATATAATGGCAAATGGAAGGATAATCGCTTGAAGGGGGAGAGAAAAAATGTCCAGAGGGAGAGTCGAGGAAAATGCTGTGAAATGGATATGCTCAGGAGGTGACCTCTCCACCCCTCCCGCTCTATCTCTCTCAGACAAAATGTTTCCTTCTAAACTGTGCAATCTCTTTGCGTTTCCAGCTCTAAATCATCATGCCTTAAAACCACTCACCCTCTTGCCTCGATCTTCTCTCAGTCTCTCGCCTGATTGCCTTTCTGTTCAACAACTGCAAAACAGCATTTTCACATTTCATAGTTGTTTTGGTGTTTTAAGAACCAACTACCCTCCGCTGCTGAGAAACATTTATAAGAGTGGTCATAAAGGGCATCACTGGTCCAAACAACTGTCTAGTGACTTGACCTCAGATGTCAGCTTTCATAATCTGACATATGAAGGGACAAGAAGAGGAATGGGTCATCTATGAAAAGGATAAGAGTGGGAAAAGGGGTGAGAGGAAAAGGGAGATAAAGAAAGACTTATACCATATGGGCATAGTTACGCTCAAGGGTCTTTTACATCATTGCTGTCTATGATGTCCTGTGGTCTTGTCAACTATTGTTTAAAAAAAACTGTATTAACTTTTTTGCCTTTTTAAAGTAAATTGAATTTACTAATTACATAGTTTAGTTTAAAAAGAAAGAAAGAAATTAGCTGATTTTGCTCTGCAGGTATTTTGTTTAATTTTTACTTTTTGACCATGGATTCTGATTTGTGCATTGTTTCTTTTTCAAAAGAAAAAAAAAAGAACCTAATTTGCAATTAAAGCATGATCAGTTCAAAATGCTAAAAGCTGCCATTGCACAATTAAATTTGTAGCAATAGCCCAAAATAAATTTAAAATGCTAGTGTGACTAAACAAAAGAACAAAAAGAGACAATGTTCACAGAACTGATCTGTGAGTGAACAATTACAATATGATTTGTAAATGGTATTTTACTGGCTAGATATATTTTAGTGGTGTTTTCACTTTCTGGATTGGTTACAAGTGTACCTTGTGTTTAAATTGACCGCAATGTAAAGCAGCAGAAGATATGCAACCTGTACAAATACTACGGACTAATTATTGGGTCAACCAAACGTGTCAGATTACTCTTCCATGTCACTGTTTGTAATATGGTCTGTTAATCCTTGTCAAGACATGTCAATTAAAAACATCTGAGTAAAAATTAAAAGTATACTGCCTTTCCAGAGCACCACTATATACAGTATAATATACTGTCTTTATTTACCAGGTCCTTTGACTGAGCTTTAGTATGGTTTCAGATGTTTCTCATGGGAGCCTACACTGTGGCTCCAGTTTCTCAGCTGGTCAAAGCCAAGACTCTTCATGAGACAATAAATCCATAAATCCTTAACTCAGGAAGGTTTTTCTTTTTTTTTCCATTTCTCAGCGTTGGGGCTCAACTTTGACAGCTCCTTGTCAAATATTGGCTGATCAGCTGACTGACTTTGCCCTATGAAGTTGCAGAGATTGATTTTGGGGGAAAACAGGTAATGTTGCTCCACATCTAAGTTGTAATAGCAAATGATTTAGTTGCTGTGAAAGAGATTTTACACCGCAAGTATATCATTTAATTGGCACTTTTTGGCATGCTGACTTTCAAAGGATGTATTTTTGTTTAATCCCTACCTCAGGCAGCAGTCCTCTGACAACCAATATTAATAATATAATATTTTTTATTTTTCCTTCAGTGATTTAAACCAACTTTAGTTAGTAAATTAGTTGTGTTTTAAGAAAGTTGAACATAAGGTACCATAATAACATAACTTTTTTGGACTTGTGGTTCTAAAATCACCAGTTAGTATTCGAACACTTTAGCTTTTCTGAGCTACAGTCTACATCACACTTGCAATGTCACAAAATTAATGAAAAAAATGTCAAGATGCATCTCAGAATCGATAAGTTTTCAAAGATTCAGTACCAGCTGTTAACAAATGTAAACCTTTGAGATTAAAACTGGCAATCAGACATTTTCTTAGCAGATGTCAGATTGTCTGTCTTTTCCCCCCCTAAAACATTGCACCTTAACATCTAGGACACATTCAAACAGCAGAAATGTAGATGCATTCACATGGTGTCACAGGCATTTTTAAGTCTAGTGATAAATAAAGATTTTAATGTCAGTCCCTGCATAAATCTCTGGTGTCAAAGCAATGCTTTGACTGCCTGTTGACAAACTTTCAAGACAATACACTCACTAAGAAATGCAACAAAAGAATTGTAAATTTATTTCCTACTCACATCTATACACTCTTTTTTGCACTTCTCTATAAATTACTTGTTTTGACAACATGGACTCAGTCACTCCCAAACTTTTTTATTTATTATATATATATATTAATTCTTAATTCTTAGCCAATCAGGGAGTTAAATAGGGTGGCAGATCACAAATGCTCCAAAGCTTTTTAAATCTAATGCAAAGTGAGTCAGTGCAGCAAACCTCTTAAGCAGAATTTCATATTCATAACATGTTTCCTATCTGGCTTCAGGGTGCTAACCAAGTGAAATATCACACAGTCTACTCTAATCGCATTACTCTTCTCACAGAGAATTCACACAAGGCATCCGGTGAGAAGCTTCAGCCTTTCTTCTAAATTCACTGACTGGAAGGCAAGAAGTTATCTGACTGAACGCATAAAAAGGTGACAATGTGGCTGACCAAACATTTAGATGTATGATTTACAGGATGTGATGACCCCTGCTGATAGGGAGTTAATGAGTTCATGTTTACTGGTAGATAACTGTGGGATGTTTAGTGATCAGCACCTGATTCCAACACCTGGGATTGGTGCTTCAATATTAGAAAATTAAACAGTTGTTCTGCACAGAAAAGATTCAGGCGAGAAGGCAGCATGATTTGTTTTCCTTTGTCTCTTGTTTACTCCACCACACCCATTTTTAGTGTCCATGAAATCTTTTTAATCAATACTTCTTCTACAGTAAATACTTGCATGACATGTTTTGTAATTTTTTTTTTTGTTCTGCTGTCATTTTCATTAAATTGCTTACATAGTTTAAAGGGTGGCAGATCAAGTAAAAACTTGTGCAACGTGTTGACTCGCTTTTTTTAATAGGAACCTGGTGAAACTGGTGATTTTTATGTCTTTTAAAGTAAAAAAACATTTAGCATTTGGGAAGCATAGATTTAAAAAACAAGAATATAGACAACTGCAGTTTTAATTGTGATTATAAACAAACATGCTATACATCTTTTAGGAGAATTCAGCATCTCACCTAAGGGCAGATCAACACCTGGCAGAGCTGGAGCACAACTGGATGATGATCACTCTATCGCTGAGTTGCCCTGAATCAAGTATATTTTTGTTTTACCCCTGGATTAAATATGGCGCAATTAGAAAGTGAAGTGCAAAGTAAAAATACTGAAGAAAATCATCAATAGTTTTGCTTCTCATTCCTCCTTTGATGTGTTTTGTGAAAAAGTAGAAGCTTTTACTCAGTTTGACAACATAGAAATGCAAGTTAATGCATGGGTTTTTATATAGCAAATTTCAAACATGAGGCAATGCGCTTTACATATTGCACTCAAAAGGGAAAAAGACCATTCTAAATATTAATATGCAAATTTAAAGTACATAAAACTTTTAGAGTGATTTAACAAATTAAGAGGTGAGGCATTAAGGAAGAGGTGGAAAGATGATTTATGATGACTATTTGAGGTTTAATGTAGGAGAATGTAAAACATACATTTTTGAACTTAAAGAGCTCAGAGTCAGAGCATGTAAAATTTAACTGACTCTAAAAATCTCACGTAGCTCTGTTGTGTGCAGTAATTAAAGGCTGCCATTTGTTGCTAGTTTAAAACCTTCAGAATTAATGACATTTAATGATTTTTTAACTATCGCTCCCATGACCCAAATCCCACAGAATTAGAGTAAAATACATCATTTTCTTAAACCCTTTTTCTTCCTTAGCATGTATGTACTAATGAAGCACTCTAGCAGCCAAAATATTGCTTAATACTGACAATTTATTTACAAATGTCACTGCATTTTTGTTCCACTGTGAGAGCTGCACAAATACTATACTTATAGGGTAGAAAAAAACATAGAAATATGATATTCTGTACACTTCTTTTGCTCCTTATACTGTATGTTATATTGCATATAATACAAAACACAGTTTCATTTGGTCTGGTTCAGAAAACTGAAGCTTTACATATGTGTTCTACAAGTGCACAGCACTTGTAGAATCTTAGTCCAATGCTTGGCTTGTTCTTTTTTTTGTAATGTTTTTAGATCCAAAAGATACTGTTATTGATTATCCATAGTAATATATTATTTTCACAAGAATAAGATGTTTGATCTTCAGCAATGAAAGCTTCCAAACATAAGCCAGTAAGTATCCTTAAACATACTTATTCTGTATTAAGTAGCATCAGAGTAACAGATGATGCTAACCTAGTGGCAGCCATTTTCCCCTGCTCTGTGTTTTTGTTGTCATTGTTTCTAATGATGTTTTTGGTTGTTGGGAACTTTGCTTTTATTCCACTTCACTTAACTTTGCTGCAGTGAAGTGAAAGAAAATATCAAGAGATTACTTGAACTTTACTTAGTGTTTCATTTTTTTGTGTGTCACTTTCCGAACAAGGAACTATGTCTGTGGTAAGAAGAATATAGTCTACACTCCAGTAACCATGTTGCACAAACTGACTCTCATGTCCCAAGCTTATGCCCAAATTCTAAGATGCCAAACATCATAACCAAAAATACAAGAGGCATAGACTTTCCTTTCACTTCAATGTATATTTGGAAATGCAATAATCATAACACACATACTTGGAAAATGTAAATAGTAAATGAGGAAAAATGTCAAGTGCTGTGAAAAGACCAAAAAGCCCTAAGTCTGGTTACTATGGCATAAAGTCAAACGATTAACCATTACCGAAAAGATTAACAAAAAAAAAAGTAAATACTTTACAACTCGCCATTAAATAAATCTGTTTAGCATTTCATACTGCACTTTCAGAAATAGTGCTATTTACTTCAACAATCAAGACAAGATCATATAAAAGTCATAGTTATGTCATCAGAAACCAGATGTTGCACAACTCTGTCAATTAAAAAATTACAGCAGTAAACAAGATAAACATCATTTTTACCAAATTGATCTGAATAACCACAGCCTGAATTGCTTCTGTTACTGCACATAATGATCTCTGTTTCATCAAAACAGGGAAAATGAGCAGAGATTGTGTGGGGGTGAAGGTCGGGAGTGTGTAGTGGACTTATTTTCTTTTTTAACAAATGATCAGCCATAAGCACACCATAATGAAACAGTTTCATTAAAAGACTTTGGGTGTTTATTTTAAAAACCCATTTCCAAAGAAGAGGGCCCAAATGTAGACTAAGCTCTGGAGGCAGAGGGATGATGAAAATAACTAATTTTATTAAACAAAAGTAAAGTGCTGCTGAGACAAAGTGTTAAACAACATAGAAAACTAAAACACAAGGCTACTGTGGCAATAACAAAACATTTTTGACAAAAACGTAAATAACAATGATATTATGACAAGCCTCTGACCAAAGACTACTGAAATCCTGGGACTACATAAATGAAATGTAAATGACTGAAAAATAAAGATGAAGTACTTCCAAGCAAACTAGGATCTGGTGTCTAGAGAAAGAGGAATCCAAGATCAACTTTAGAAACAAAGGAAAAACGTACAACCGAAAGAACAGAAAAACAAGAAAAAAAGAAAAGAATAACAATGAGAAAGTGAAGACAGTGAAGCATATGTGAAAGCTTTGTGTTACTTTGGGCTCATTTCTTCTACTTCACTACCTCAGTTCCACAGAGAAAACAAGTGTGGCAGTTCTGTTTGTGTTTAAGAACACCTGGTTTATATAAGAACTTGTACTATTTTGTTCTCATAAATGTTAAATATTCTCAGTTAAATACTCTCTTAATACTTTAAAATGGCCTAACTTAGTGAGTTAAAAGATGTAACTCAACACAACTATTTTTTTTCTATTAGCATGTGTTTGAAAAATCAAATTAGCTCCTCCTCTCCTTCTGTTAAATGACTGTAACCCCTCCCACTTAAACTGTATAACTGATATGTAATCCTGGTAGCTTGAATATATGATGATGAGCTTTTACCTGATGAAATGCAGGTTCAGGTAGTTAATGCTTAGACATGGCAATGACTGCTTGTTTCTCTCAAACTGCTTACAGATACCAAACACCACTGTAAACAACTTTTCACAGATTAGTTTCTGTAAAACTACATATAAAGTTAGCATATTTTGATTTACAGTGGGCTCAGAGAATAGTCTTTTGCGCACACTTTTGGCTAAAAAATAATAATTCATACTTAAATATTTTCAGAACCATATGGGTTTAAATTAACATACAAAATGTGAGTGGTGTTTATTTCCAACTTAATTTGACTAATATTCCTAAATGTGGTATGTTTTTAAGAGTAGTGACTTTGCCTAAATGCTTTTTAATTCTTTGGGATAAGTATGTTAAAACATACAAACAAGCAAACAAGAACATCTAAACAGAAAACCTTGATCATAAAAGGAGACTACATGAATGACAGATCCTAACTCAAATGGAGCAGATTCATTATTTTCACTATGTTCATAATAGTATATAAGCGAGAACTGACCGCCTCATTGGTTTTTACTACTTTGTAGAAATTACATGGCTATTTCTTTAATCAGATTTACTGACCATATTTTACAGTAACATGTGCACCAGGCTGGAGTGGAGAGAGAGTTTCCCTGCTTCTATATTAGAGAGCGCTTAGGCCAGCCATCCAGATCAGCAGCTCTGTTAACTAAGCTATATTAAATATTTCTCAGCGTTTGGTCTAATTAGACTTGTCCTTCAACCTGTTCAAGGACTATATGAAGTTAAACATAGATGTTAATACTGATCAGTGTATCTTTCATGAGAATTTTGTAGCAAAGTTGAGTGAGTGATGAAAAGAATCTAAATGCAGAATGCATTGGTGGCAGCTGAAAAACTGAAAACTAAAATGCAAAGCAGACAATTCAGAAAAGCGACATCTACATCAGTCCTGGATTCATAAAGAAGGAAACAAAAACAGGAGTCAAAACAAAACCATACAATAATCTGGCAAAAAAGAAAAAAAAAGGCAAACTATAGATTGAGGGACTGATGAGAAATGAACAAATAAGTGGTAATCTGTAACATAATCTAGGTGTGACAGAGTCAACAGGCACACAATATAAAATTAATTCCTCCTGCTTTTCAAATTAAAAGAGGAAAAGAATCCAATTCTGACTGAATACAAAAGTGGAGCTTTACTGAAATAATTAGGTTACAGTGATTTCAACTCAAAACCAGGAGAAATATATTTGCACAGAAGCTAAAGAGCAAAATCAAATCTAAAACAGAAAACTAAATAAAGCTACAGACTGAGACCTGTTTGTTTAAATGTTCAAAAAAGGGTTATTATACACTTTAAGCCATCAGCAATAACCTTCCCAAAACAACTTTTCATGCATTTTTTTTTATTTTGGTGAATCGAATACCTCCAGCACAAAAATAATTTGTATGTTTGTGAATAAATTTTCTATCAAAGTTATGTTGCTGACAGGTTGCTTGTGATCAAATTCTGGATCTCTGGCACTTCTGGCTGTGGATACACAGGAGCCTTTCACTGAGGGTATCCTACTGATATAAAACAAAGACAGACCGCAGCCAGCACACACACACACACACACACAAAGAGAATCCAAAGAAGAAGAAAACCCTAGGAAGCATCCTGTTGATTCCATGAAAAGAAGGAATGCTTTTCAAACTTTTCTTTTTTCTTCTTTGCCTTGCATCTCAGCCTCACTGAATGTTTCTCTTTGCCCAAAAAATCCAACTTGACAGTCATTCTGCATTCAAATGATATAGAATGACTTTGGTTTTTTTTAAGTGAATATTTTTTAATAACATGTAAATGATCAAATACAAAAATAGAGGGATATATGCATAATTTAAGTCCATTCAACTGTTTACAAACAAAGGACTATAACTGTTTAATAAAACTATAATATTATTAATAAATAAATAGATTCTATAGACAATAAACTTGAAAACTCACTTTGTTTTGTCTGTGCATATGAGTATTAATTCAAACTCCTCCAGTCTAACTGGGTAATTGCCTTTTACCCATATGTCATGACTGAAGGACTCTGGGAGCACCTGACATAAATGGAGCAAGAAAAGACGAGAAGAAAGAAAACAAGATTTAAAAAAATAAAATAAAATGTCAGCAACTGGTACAGAAAGAAAGAAAGACTAACAATAACCCAAGGTCTGTCTAAAACACAAGAAAAGAAAAATATAAGTAGTGGTATGAAGGATGGAGATGTGGCATATGAGTTGCTTTAAATGTGCTTTTTGCTGAATTATTGTTTTTTTTGTTTGTTTGTTTGTTTCAGAATTGTTTGGCTCATTTTAAAACATTTGTTTTTATCTATGTGAGTTTCTTTTCTTTTTGCTTTTTGTGTCTTGGGGTTGTCTTTTACCTTGTCAACATGAGCTCCATTTTAGAACAGCCACATTTTGCATGCACTGGCTTGCTTTTTGTTCCCACAGGCCCTTCCATTGAGAAAGGGCAAGAAAAGCCTCCTCTTTGATCATAAACAACTGAAAAATAAAGCTCACCTCTAAAAATGTTGTGATTTTACATATGTAGTTGGCTTTTAACAGAGAAGCAATACAAATCTATTTACAGAACTGACTGCTGAGTAAGTGATCATTGAATATTACAATAGCTCATTTAGTTTAAAAAGCAAAATTCCCCTTAGTTTAAATAATAAGTGAAACACAAATTGTACTATGGTATTAAGCTAAATACAACAAAGAAACAGCCATCTGAAGGGGGCGACAATGCTAATGAAGGTAAACATGTCGAACCATGACCAATCTTCTTAGAGAAATGCAGCTAACATGTCTCTAAACTATAAAGTCACTAATACAGTCATACATACACAAACATACACACAGATACACACAGTTTATTGTTACATACTAAGGTGTCCAGGCATGTTGTATGTTGGCTTGTCTACATATAAATCAAAAGCACCTTCACTCAAAAAACATCTTCATACTTAAAAAAATATGGTAATGTCTTTTTTCAGTGTTATGTGTTCATTTAATAAGTTACTCTTATAGTATGAGCAGACAGATATATCTGTACTAAGTGATGCAATACTGTAAAATTATCATTTCCAGGATAGTTTTGTATACTGCAACACTTTTTGCAATGTATCTGGGAATACAATCACAGATGTCAGACAGTTCATGTCCAATAGAGCTAGCATTACTGTATGACTTCAATCTAAAGCAATAATGACTAGAACCATAGGGACATCAGTTGCTGTTTGATCAGCCAGCAGATGGAAGCATGTGGCCTGAATGACTGACAATATTTGCTGTTACTTTACAAGATGGCATCATATAACATGTTTGGGAATAGCAGACAAGCACCAAAATATTCAGGTCATTTTCCCCAAAAGATGCCTCTTCTTTCAAAAATTACAAAGATTCCTGATAAAGCTAATGTCATGTTAGTCACAAGCCAGGTCTTGAGACTAGATAGCCTGTTGACATCCTTACCCAGCAGCCTCAAGTAGGAACTGCAAATGAAGATGATAATGATATGGAACTGTTCTGTGATTGTGAAAAGAGAGAGAAAGTCAATGTTTAAGTTACTGGTTTGTTTGTTTAGTTTTTTGTCTGTTTTTTTTGGGGGGTGGTCATTTGTTCCTTTGTGAATAACGACTTTATTGCCTTCAAGCTGAATTTTTATTACCAGAAATGTGTCTCTAGGAAGTGACAGTGATTGGGCTCTCTTTATACTAACATCCCTCACAGATCTAATGATGAGGGTTGAAAATGGAACAGACTGAAGAAGGTGATGAGGGACAATAGCTGCCTCTCTGCTTTTCCTGATGCTTTTGGAGCACCATGGTGAAGCTGAATGCTAGATCTTTGGCTATTTTGCTGAAAATCAGGCCAGAGGTCTGTGGGCAAAACTGCATGATCAGGTAACAAATTGCATGATAGATTTTGGATACCAACCTGTGCAAAGCAGTATACAGTTGAAACCATAAGTTTAAATACATTATATAAAAAGACACATGTGAATTTTTTTCACACTGTTTGACGTGAAATCAGAAAAAACCTTTCCTGTTTTAGGTCAAATGGGATTTTCCAAGTTATTTATATTTGCTA
>JAOXNZ010000001.1:20374294-20386620 GCA_028566095.1 Kryptolebias brasiliensis | reverse complement strand
TTTTGTCTAAGCACTGCATGATTTCATTTATAGTATCATACTTAAAATTGCTGGTGGTGTGCGATGAAAACTCAATTTCCTGTTCATCCAGTCTTCACTACTAACCAGCAAGACCATGATGAAAGCAAAAAATTTGGCTTCACCACACTCCATGTGTGATTGCCTCCCTTATTCCTGTGTAATCATAGCCAAAAATGTTTCATCTGCCTTGGCACTAAGCATGGAAAAATCAACCTGCGACTCTGGCCAGTTTTCCATCCATACAAGAGTAAACCCTAATAGGATGCTTATGGCTGTTATCACCTCATGCCGTTTTATCTGAACGACATCAAGAGTGAGGAGTATTGTGACCGAATGCATGTCATGTTTTATTCACCATCTTGCTTGCCAAGAAAGAGATACCAAGTATAACAATAAAAGGCTAAAGCTACAGATTCATTGGCTTTCCCCCCTCAACAGCAGAGTATCAACTGGCGACATTTTAGTTACCAGTTAACTATGATTACAAGTAGTAGAACCCCTACCTGGAGGTGTCACTCTGGTGTAAAAATCTGTTGTACTTTAGCAATATAGTGGGGACATTCAAAGCAGTAACATTTTTAGCGATTAAAATCCTATTCCTTCAAATAAGAATGTTGTTGCAAAAGTCTAACAATTCTAGAAAATAAAAAAATAAATAAAAAAGTCTGTATACAGACATTAAAATATAAAGAAAGAACATTCTGAGCATGGCTAAGTATTATTCCATAACCACTGTGGTTTGTTTTTTTGCTTGTTTTGTTTTGTTTTAAGAGTCCATTTACCATTTTCTTTCAATCATGATTTGTTTTCTCTTTTTTTGTTGTTGTCTGAAGTTTAATGCCAACAGGGTCACAACCAAGAGCCAAATGTAGAAAAATACAACTTCATTCTTGTTATTTCTAGTGCAGAAAGCAGTAGTGGCATGAGCAAAATAGGCGGCTACATCCTTCATTTTGAAAATCTCTGTTTATACATAAACTTAAAAAGTGAAGTCATCACTTTGAGAAGCATTTGAAAATCAGTTCAGTTTTTCACTGCAAAATCGCTGCTTGTGTTTAGACAGAGCCTATAAATGACAAGGTAAAGTCTGAACTGTCTTCATATTGTCTGTGTATTACTAATGCATTTCTTTAAATTGCATGTTTTGTCTTTTGTCCTTTACATTCTAAACTGATAATGTATGTATAATGCCAAAACAACAAGAGACACACTGTGTTTAAACAATATGATTAAACAGTGTTCAGTGGTCACCATCTTTCTGTATTCAAAAACCATGACGTTGAAACTATTGTGTTTTAAAACTATGGGCAACTGTGCTGCAATGTCGTGTATAAATATATGAGAATTTATGAGTGAAAAATATTTTTGTATGGGATGTTGAATAAAGGTAAACAACTGGAATATTAGAAATTTATACTTCTTGGTAATAACATGATTTAAGTTATAGTTATGCCACTCATTAATGGACAATTTCTCACTAAGCACCCCTCGAATACAAAACAGCATGCTTTAAAGATTTTACCATTAGCTAAGACACATTAATGCTCACACCTAATAGGAATGCAGCAAAGGGAGAATTTCCATTATATTTCACAACAACCTTTCTTGTTTCTTCCCTTTGGAGAAACTGGTTTATTATTCAGGCTGGGCCAATCAAGGTCACCTAACTGTTGTGCACATGAGTTTTAGGGCAGATTATAAGTCTGAGGAAGGCACTTTGGGGTTTACTTTATCTACTTATTCAAAGAAACTATTGTGTTTGCCAGGCAAGATTAGCTTACCAAGAACCCATCAGGAATTGGACTAAACATTAAATATTAATTTTTTTTATTCAGGAGGAATTAAAGCAATGTGTTTCAGTGGTTCCCTAGTCTGGGAGTTTGAAATCCCAGCTGCATCATAATATTAAAAAGTGATATCACAAGCTTGAATTCAAAATTCAAATTCTACAAAATACCCATAGACATTTAACTCCAAAGCATTTATTTGCTAATCTATGAATCAGCAAATTATTTCAGACAATACACACATCACAGGGACACACCAACATACACTTATTCTGCAGTTATACTCGTTAACCCACTGGTGGCCAAAACACTTTACACAAATCTTAATGAGAATCTCAACACTTTAATGCACATTATCTGTATACACATGCTGAGATGCTGTGTGTATTAACGCCTCAGGGGCATACACAATATTGCCTCCTCTCCCGACTCCCTCACTCTCTTGATCTTCCGTCGACTTACACACTCAATGAACAAAGCTGTGTAGAGGGTGTAATTTAATTAAGCTGTGCAGAGTGTGAGAGCTGGTTGGTGGTTTTTATGGGCCATCATGTGAGCCATTCATTGAGGGTTAGAGTTAGTGAGTTTTTGGTCTTTAAGACCTGGACTCCGTTTGGACAAAGCCCAGGCAACTGCATCCTGTCTTCTGAAATCAAGAACCACAGTTGTCTTCCACAACAATATAACAGCATAAAGGATTAATTTGTTGAAAAGCACAGATCAACCTACTTTTGCCTCATTACTCATCATGAAAAAATAAAATAGCTTAATATAACCCTAGCAAACAAAAATGGCTAAATTTGAGCTCAACATCTGTAAAACTAAATAAATTATAGTGTGTCAGTAACTGAAAGTAGTCCTTTAATCATACTTTCAATGCTATGAAATTGTGCAAGAGGTAAATTTAAAACTTCAACATTAACTGTCAAATCTGCCTTTTACCAGAATATCTCATTAACCACTGAACAGATTTAGAAACTCTCAAGAAGCATTTTTTTGATGTACTATAACTGATTAACACTTGGAGTCAACCAGATTTAAAAAGGCCACTACAGCTAATTAACCTTAGTGAACACAAAAATGGCTATAACTTGGTCAGTTTTACAGATAGTGAGCTAAAATTTGGTATGGTAGTAGCTGTAAGTCTTTCTCATCATATGTGCTAACAAATCACAGACAATCTTTGTTGAAAACTTTAGCATACAAGGTGGCTGGAGATATACATTCCTTTAAGGAATGCACGTTTATTTTTTGTTGTTGATATTGTTACTGTTTTTGTAATTTGCTTTGACAAATACTATGTTCTGATAACACCTTATGGTAATCCAAATAAATTTAGCAAGAGGCAAAAAAACTAACATTTACCACACACTTCTTTCTTTGCATCGCATCATCTCACCATTTCAGGACATAAAAATTTAAGAATGTTTAGTTTGCAACAAGGTCAGCCACAAAATTAATGTGCTCAGGTAAAGACTTTTCACTTTGCCTTTTAAGTAAATTACAAAACTTTTAGATGCTAAAACAGTGTTTGTACTTGTGCAAACTGCCATTTAGCCTGGCTGTTGAATTTTTGTATTAGCAGCAAAAATCATGAAAAGGTAAAATTCAGAAATGACACTGTCCTGTTCGTGTAGATTTCAAATACATCAGCCTTTTCAGAACAATGTTAGCAAAAAAACATTTTAGTAACTTTGTGACCATAAGTTGCACTTTAGACAGTGATGAATACGACTGCTGCAGGGCATCTGCAAAGTAGGAAACATTTTATGCTGAACACGTTTACCCACACTACATAAAATGCAGTTATTTGCCCTGCCTGGTTACCTGTTTTGTATTCCCCATACACTGAACTCAAGAAATTAGAATATTTGTGTAAAAAAATTGACTTCCTCTTATAACTCAGAGCAGAAACAACATCCCTCATCATTAAGGCCAGTTATTGGTATTTGAAAGAAAGAAATGTAAAAGCAAACATGACTAGCACAGGATGAAGCCATCACTAAACCACTATTTTGTTTCAAAGTTAAAGCTAAAAGTCTGTATGTATTGTAGAGATTCCAGTCTGAGAATATTCCAAAAACACTGCAGTGATATTGTTTAATTTGGCTTTAGGGATTTTATGATCAAATCTTGCATTAACTTGTTCATTTATTTGACTCTTCACTTCCTAAATACAATTATTCTACTTTTTGGAAACTGTTGTGAATATCCTTTACCTTGTACACCTCTCTACACTCACATATAGTTAAGTTCTTAAAATAGTTTTTTAAACACTGATGCAAAGATTAAGTAGTTTTTTTTATGTCTGACCATTGTGACATCCCTAAAATTATTGTTGAAATCACATCCCAAAATTACAGAAATTATAGTATACCATTTTGAAGACATGACAGAAACATCATGATGTAATGATCAAATTAACTTTCTTAAATATTATCAAGCCATTCATCACCTTTCCTACTGTCTTCCTGAACATTGTGCTCTTTTTGTAAAATACTGTATGTCTCTAGTTGCTGCTAAATTGACTTTGCAAAAGAACATTTTCTAAAATGTTAAAAGCAGTTGAGGTTGTTTTTTTATTTGTCATATTTGGCCACAAAGTGTAAACTAGAGTTTCACATTTGTAAAGCCCCAGCTTTGCAAATGTTATCAAATTATAGTAAGTCTTGCTGTTATTTGAGTTTATTGCATACCCAGTTTATTATATTTGTTCTTAGCCAGTTATAATCTACTTAAATGCAACAATATTACCACAGCTTTTCTCAATTAGGAAATTAAGTTACATGGCAAAAACATTTAAGCCCATCTCCTCATAGTGCAAAAACAGCATGCACAAACCAACTACATCGATGCAATTTTATATATAAATATACTTAATAGATTTTCCACCTAAAGAATCAACAAAAACAGCCACGTGTATCTTAAAAAATCCTAATGAAATTCAAAGTAAATGTATTTGCTTTAGAGAACTGGGGCACATAAAGAGCCTGAGATGTCAGGTAGATGAGAAACCTGCAGGCGCTAAAATGCTAAATGAATTAGGACAGCCAGTAAAGGTGACCGACATCCTCTAAGGACAGAGTAAATGCAAACACTCCACAGGTGCAAAAAACCCACCATTAAGTGTTTGTGGTCTCCACAGAACAATTATAAAATATGAATGAATTAGTTGCTACACAGTGTTGTTTTACACAAACTAGACTCCAGATTTTTTGTTTTTAGAAGTTGACACCTGACACTAAACTCCCAAAGGAAATTTGTGATAAAATTGTAGCCTGATGGTAGACAAGAACATTCACCTACACACAGAAACGATGGAGCCATGACACTTGTGTTCAGTGGCAACATATTAGGGTGCTCTGATGTCCCGTGGAAATACACATCAGACACTGTCTACTTCTGTGTCCTCACTTTACCACTCCACTGTCACCCTTATCTCCATCCAGACTCTTTTCCACTGCAATCATCCACTCTTCTCTGCCTTTCTCCTTGTTTTCTCTTTCATCCATCATAAAACCTCCTGATTGTTTCGACCTATGAGGCTCTTACATCAGCTTCCCAGTCTTCTTACCAGGTGACTAGTTGATGTCACTACCCTACTGTTTGTGCTTAATTTTGTTGGCTTATGTTTACCTCACTAAAATAATCAACTTTTTACATTTGGATGTGTTGTTTTGAGTTTTAGTTGACTTCTTGTCCTCTTCCGACTTTCTGATACATCTTGAATTTTCAATGAGGCTTTGTTAACTTTGTGCATATTTGACATCTTTCTTTCTCCAATCTTTTTTACTCACTTGTTAAAACCTCCTTTTATTATCCTTCCATTATGACGATCAGATTAGATGCTTTCATTCCATTGTTCATGAGGTCACATTCTTGAAATCAACTTTTAAAAGTAACTAGATAACTAATTACATGTCAACTTAAACCACCTTGTCCTCACTTTCCTTACTATTATGTGTCTACATATATTATATTTGTAATGACTTTACTTGCCCCTTCTCTCATTTTCATTATTTGTAAATTTTGCTCTCCTGTCTTCTTAATTTTCAGCTCCTATATTTTATCAGTCTGCTCTCCTTGTTTTACTTTATCTTTTCTGGTCTTCAGAGGAGCGCCCTCGTACCCTCCTCCTCCCTCAACTTAACTTCTATAACCTTTCTAACCCTTCTATTCTCTTCTATCCTGTTGTTTTTTTACTCCAGATCTTCTTGTCTCTCTTTCTCTGTCAGTGACTCTCAGAGAACCTCCTGGCTGAAAGGTGTGAAGGAGGAACTAAGTGCTTTCTCCTGTCTATAAACACTGTCCTTTATGCCTGTGTGGCTCCGGGCCTGTCTGGCTGTGGGGAGGGAAAGAAGTGAGCTGTCCGCAGAGATTTATCCACTGCTTAGTCTCGTGTCTGAGATTTCCTCACACTCTTTATCCTACCTTGTCACATTCAAGTTAAAGAATGGCCAGCAATAGAGTTTAATCAAAGAACAATAAAGACAGTGCAGTGGCACAGGGAACTCAATGGTCTCTTGTTTTTGTAGGGATGACTGGACAGCACCTTGCTCATTGACTAGATGGGTTTTGAAGCCCAATAAATATAGATACGGTAGATTTGATTAAGACTATACATGTAAACTTTTTTAAACTTTTAATATCTTTAAAAATATTTTTTACTACTCAAAGTATTTAGTTTGACCCTGCATACAACAACAACAAGTGTTTCTGTTAGATTGTAACTGCAAACCAGCAGATACATTCACTGTGCCTCTGTTGCTAAACATAAAACTCCCAATGTTAAGGAGCATATTTAATGTCCTTCAGCATGTCCATATGACCTTTACCTAATTCTAAATAGGTAGAATTATATAAAACCTTTGTCATATGTGCCGTTTATACTCTATATATACAGTATGAATAGTATTACTGTTGGCTGAGATTTCAATTGTTTAAAAATACAAGATTTAAAAAAACAAACAGCTCATTTCCCCGGCTACAGTCTCCTTTCCCACCCTGTCCTTAAGTTTTTTCTTAAACCACAGAGGAAAAGCTCTTCTTCTTTTCCTTTCCTTTTTTTGTGCATCTCACGTTTTCTGATTTCATCTCAGCACTTCTATCTCTCCCTTCCTTTCCATCTTCTTATGGGCTTATCTATAGCCGGTTTCACTGCATTGGCCCTTTCATTAAAGTGAATCTCATCCCTCACTCTTTTCCTTGTTCACCTACCTGACCCAAACACTTAGTTGTTTGTGTGTTTCTGAATGTGTGTAGTGTGGGCTTGTGTGCAGTCATCCCTTGGGGGAACTGCCAGCAACGGTTCTAATAATTGCTTAGAAAACGGTAGAAACACCCTTGATAACCCTCTCTTCCCTCATCTCCTTTATCTCTCAACCAGTTGCACCCACATGATCTTAACACACCTTTTATTTCTGAAGCAGTTTGTCCTTTTATAGGTAACAATGTCACCACCTTTGACTGTCAGTCTGTCAAAAGCACATCATAAGTCAGCTTGTAATAATGTGCCTTTAGGTAGTGTGGCACCATTTAAAACTTGGAGAGGCAGAAAAAGAAATATTGTAAACAAGTAAGAGTTTTGTTCAATTTTCACATTTACACTTTTTTTAAATTTAACATGAATTATTCACCAAATATAAAACAGGCATTTTCCTTTTGTTCCAGTTATTGTGTTATTTGTCACAATATAACTTTGGTAATAAGCAAATAAAAATTAAAGAGATCATTAAGTTTACTCTTTGACCATTACAATTAAACTATTTCGTTCCTGAAATCAAGAAGATTTGGAAAAAGTTACTCCTGAAATCTCAAAATCAACTAAACCTGAAAGATGGCAGGAAAACAACATGTTAAACCATTAAATGCTTGATATACGTAAATGTGTTGAATACTTCCTAAAATTCTATATGTAAGATTTTTTTTATGTGATGGATTATTTTAAAGTGAAGCCAAGTCTGCTTAAACCAAAAATTTTTGACATCATGTTCCTTCTCATATCTGATATCCTCATTTCCCACATGCATGTCTGTTTTATGTTCATATTGAAAACCGGACAAAAGGGCAATGAAAAGTATCATGTGCACAGAAACTACAGCAGAGATAAAAGGTAGGATTCTGTACAGAGATGAAAAGTGCAAAGGAGGATGACTATGATTACAGTCTAGCTTACAAGTTAAAGGGGTCATGAACAAAAACTCATGCCCGTTATAGCTACACAAGCACACAGTCACATGATACAGATGTTTCTTTTGTTCTTTTTGATCTCTGGCTAAAAGAAAAGACTGCTGTTTTGTACAAATTTGTGTACAGAGTGAACAGATGACAATTTGTACACATGTAACAGTTAAAATATATTTTTATTATTTTGATTTATTAACATATATTCATCTTGCATGCCAAAGAGACATTGAATTTAATCCTGCTAAAGAAAACAGTCAAATCACAAGTGACATTTTTTATTTCCAAAAAGCTTTAAATCAAACCTAGGAGAAATGTTTTGGTTGTGCTATGCCTGTGTAGTTTATGATACTCATAAACCACCAAAGTATTAGACTGGGGAAGTTTTCAGGCTGTATTGCGTGTGTGTGTGTTGGTATGTGGGCACTTGTACACCTACAGTATACTAAAACACTTTATTAATGTGTTTTGCTTGCTGTTCAAACAGCACTCCCTCAATCCAAATGCTCTTTCTTGGGAGTATTATCTTCAGCTTTTATTTTCTTCTGAATAAGGTTGATGAATTCTTATTTCTTTTCTTATCTAAAATTATGGAAGTGTGTGGGTGGGTGTGTGTGTGTGTGTGTGTGTGTGTGGAGCTTTGCATCATGGCTTGATAAATGGTCAGATGGATATAACTGATATAACTAACCTTACTATGCAATGTTAGTATGATAACCATGAGAAAAATTACAGTATTGCGGGATTAAAACAGAAATTAAAATGTATCACATGAGATAATTGATTTTATTTAAAAAACAAAATTGTACTGTCTTTAACACTGCTGCTAAAATAATCACATACTGCAGTAATCTTCAATAATATTAAATAAATACAATTATTACAGTTAGTTTTTTTTTTTTATAATTCACATAATTCACTTAGGGTCAGTGAGCAGACAGTGAGTCCAAACCACAAGTGAGTAAGTCGACAGTCATACTCTTTGTAGAATAATGAAACCAGAGAGCCAACATGCCCGTTCTTTGCCTTTCTCCATTTGGTTTAGTGATGTTGGAGAGAAGAACTGATTTTCTGCACCATCAGCCAGCAACTACCTGATTGAAGGACTATTTTTAATAACTGATGTCAGTGTATGATGGATAACCGTTTCTCACCTTATCCAACAATTCTCAATACAAATTTAGGTTATAAAAGCAAAAATAAGGAATGCAGTTTGACATTCAAAATGTCTATGCGTTAAAATAAAAAATCACACCAAACACAAATTCATGGTAACCATTTTCCCTCTGCAGTGTAAGACATTTTAATGTGTGTGTGTGGGGGGGGGGGGTGTAGAAAGTGGAAGCAGGCTGTCAAGCAGCCATGCAGAAGCAGAAAGTTTTAGCACTGGTCAATGCTCAGTTGGAGCAGGAAGAAAACCTTTCAATGGAAATGCACTTCTGACTTCTATTTAAAAGACATTTTCTGTCCAAAAACCAATCAGCAGAACGAACACCAATTGAGCACACACGACACACACATTCACACATTACTCAAAACTATGAAAGACTGGTTGGATCTGGTTTGTCCCCAGCTGTCAGCTGCTGGACTCCCCACACAGGCACGTGAATGCAAACAAAATAGCATCACATTGCCTCTTATGAAATGTCAGCATTGCCATGGATATACACTCAATACCACTTTATCCTGATTAATAGGGAGGTTAACTGAATCCTTTTAACTTAATACTTAATGTATCTAGAGAAAAATGTTAAAGTAGAAAAGAGAGCAATGGAAAAAACTTCATTAATAAAGGACAAAGATTTAAAACAGAAAGACCATGACCAGAGTAGCAAGTAAGAAGGATAATCCTGATGGATAAGAGTGAGAATGGAAATCTCAATGCATCAAGAAAGTCATCATATGTTACCAATTACTCATTTTGCATGTGTGTGTTGGAGTATATACTTTATTTGGCAAGCAATATAAGAAATCATAAAGGGAAAATGGCAGCCGAAGATGGCCCTTTAGGATCTCAGAGCTGGAATAGCCTTAGGAAATAAGATGCCTTTCATCTTTATGGCAGCTGACTGCTCTGTGCATTTTTGTCAAGGAATAAAGACAAAAAGGCGCAGTAGATAGCTAAAAACACTATGGAGAGAGAGAGAAAACCATTGAGGATGGTGCTTAGGGAAAAAATTACCACAGTTTCTATAGCAAACCATTTCAGTGTATGATTACAGTGTGTTAAATTATGGGTATGTAGAAACAAAGTATGAAGGGGTCAAAAGGTTGAGAGGGCGCAAAAAGATAATGATCCAAAACCTGACCATTTTTTAACTTACAAGAAATACACATTAAGCCAATATTGTGTAAAACTGCGGGTTACTGTAGTTTTGAGTGCCTCTGTGTTACTGAATGCCAGATACAGTTTCATGTATATAATACTATAAAGGAAAACTCCATTACTCAAGCATGTTTTGATGTTGGATCATTAAATAAATTGCTACTGCAGATTAAGATTTAAATCAGCAGTGAATGCAGCCTGCATCGTTCATTTATATGCCATTTTTGTTTACCACTTTGTTTTGTTTAGCTTCTATTAGAGATCTTACGTTGCACATTTATTTTATAACTTTTAGTCATTCTTTTAATACATACTACTGTATATAATATACAAAATACTGGAACTATAAAACCATATTGTCCAATAAATGTTCAAGTAGGTTTAAGTGTAAATAAGTATCAGCTCTTTAGATTTTCAGTTAAAGTATTGAACTCTAAAACAATGTATTGTTTTTGCTTACATACTGTATACTCCTGTGGCATTTGCTCTTCTGAACCAGGTGGTTCTTTGAAATCCAAGGACATACATTAATTTTATTGAACATTTAACTTTTCTTTTTGCATACAGAAACAAGTGCACCAACGGGTTTTAACAAAATCAAATAAAAGTTTGAATAACAAAAATTCACACAAAACTTAAAACATTCTCTCCATTTTCATATGCGAGAAATTGATTCAATTTTTTAACGCCAAGCTTTCTACAAGTGAATTAGACCACTGCTGAAAACTGAATTCCCTCCCGTTGTACTTAACTAGCACCAGTAAACATCTTCATTTATTCTGAATTAACAAGTTTGAATGCAGCATGTCATTGGAGGACACTGCATCCTTGTTGAGTTAATTAAAAGTAAATGAAATAATACGGATGAAACATTCATGACAGCACACAGATACACCAGAGGGAGGTGGTTGAAAGCACCGCTTCTGAAAATTCTATAAATAAAATTTCAGTCCATTGTAAATGAAAATGTATTTCTATAAAAGTTACCTATGACATCTAATTAAACGAGATTTAGTTCTGTTCCCACGATAAATCAGTGGCATGCTGTATAAACAATCTAAAACATAGAAATATACATTTAATAATGAATGTATGATTAATTGCTTTTACCTTTAATTTGATCAAACAAATGACACTGACTAAAAATCAAATGACAGTCTCATCTAAAGGATCACTATCACAGGGTATAATCAGTGCAAGCAACTTCAGTCAATGTTTAACCTCATGAGTTTTGTATTAAGAGCAAAGATTTTAACTAATCCATGGTTAATCCTGTTACACCTAAAACATGTACTGTATTCCCTTTCAGATGTTGAAAAGGAAACATATAAAGTGGTCATTGTTATTTGCATGTTGTTCACTGAATATGGAGACCAATATTTTTGTTACATTTACCAAACTATATTTGACTTAAAGCAGATCCCTAATTATGACCAGCTAAATTGCAAGAGACTTTGTAGAGGCGCCCCTCCACGAAGAAAACACATGCTTAGAAATTCAGATACAGGTGCCAAACATGGTGAGTTATAAATAAATCAAAAATAAAAGACAACTAGATCAACTTTGCAACCACGACTGATAAAAATCAGTGGTGGGAAAAAATAGGTTCAGGAACTAGCTTGTATCACATACCAATCACAAACCAAGTGAATATCACCCACAGATTTTTCAGTAATCAGTGAACAAGCACACATATGATAAGGCGTACCATGAAGGTTGATTGCAGTGGTCTGATTTTCAACTACAGAAATTCCAACTGCGAACTGATTTAAAATAGCCTAAAAAATTTCTGAGCCTCAAGTGGTAAATTTCATATCACTATCTCCTCCCGTTCTATGCCGTTCATCACATATGTCAATAATGTCTGGGTTACAGCTTGTTTGTCTCAACTTTTGTGCTTTGACTTGTGTTGACATTTTCACTTTATGTTTGAGTTACTGATTCAGAAACACTAGCAGAATATGAATAAAATCCTAAATCTGAATATGAATAATTTATAAATGAAGAAT
>JAOXNZ010000001.1:20361046-20374194 GCA_028566095.1 Kryptolebias brasiliensis | reverse complement strand
TATGATGAACTGATTTTTTTTTCTTTTTACTTTTTATGAATTTAAATACTTGACTACAATATTTAAAGTTAATGAATCACAAATAATCTTTTCATCATCTTCCTCACATTTTTTTTACTTTCATTTATAATCAAAGTAAGAATTTTTTTTTCCTCTCTTTTTGGTTTTACCACAGAACACCTTGTAAAAACAATTTGATGTCTTCATAAATGCTTATAGTCTATAGTAATCTATTAGATGATTTTTAGATTCTTAACATTGTTTACACAGGCTAATTAATCCAACATGACTAACACTATACATTAGTCAGAATTAATTATCAATAAAAAACAACATTTATGCTACACAATGCTCACATGCAGCTTTCACTTTCTGATTTTTCACCTTTAAATTCTAAATTCATTTATATTTTAATTTGAGATTGCTGACAAAATGGCAAAAACAAATAAATTGTACACTGATATTTTTAAATAAAATCGTTTGATAATGGTTTATCTTCTCTGTGAATAGTTTCAGGTCTTGTCAGAGATTATCCAAACAAGTGAACATGCAATTCTAAAAAAAATAAAAAAATCCCCTTATTTTTTGGCGTAGCTTAAAACATAAATGTGTTGATTGGCTGTTTTTCAAATTTAAGTGAAGAACTAAAAGAGGAGCAGTCAGAGCTTGATGGAGTTGTTTGATTGAGTGTGCTTCACCTTATTAAAAGCCCGTTGGATCCCACCTTCCTCTCTATTTGAGTCAACTTAGCCTGGAAGAATTATGCTCATTTTTTCTAGAGATTCTTTCTGCTTACTGAGGATAGAGAAAGGTGGGGGAGTTGAAAAACGAAAGAGGGAAAACTAGGTCACCATTTTCACTACAAGCTCCTTTTTTTCCCCCTCATTGTTGCTGAGCAGCTTTGGATCCCCTGCTGCTATGTAAAAACTACTGATTCCTATTGGCCCAGAGCAGGCGACAAGCTGCAGGTGTACAGGGTTTGGTTATTGGATGGATAAGAAACCAAGAATGTGATTGGGGAGGAACAGGAAGAAGGTGGGGGTGTGGTCACAGAACGAAGCAGAGCAGGGGTGACGCTCCCTTCCCGCTGAGTTACTATGGCCCCCTGGAGAGAGCATTTGGGGGTGAAGGAACGAGTGTGCATGAATGTGGAATCAGGAACAGAAAAAATGTGAAAATAGTTTGAACTGTGTTGAGAGAAGAGAGCGTGATTGGGTGAGAATAAACCCAGAGAATGACGATGATGGTAAAAAAAAAAAAAACTGTGGGTGAGGTAGTTAATCCTGTCTATGGTAACAGCAGGAAGCATGTGTGTGTGTGCAGCTGTGTGTTTGTGAGAAAAGGATTTCATATCATTCCTTATGCACATTTTGCCAAAAACATGCCCCCAAAGCTTTGCACTTTTGTCTCCGGAAAGAGTTCAACTCACACTCTGCAGCTCAACAGTGTAGTTGATACAGAAACGAACAATTCTCACTCAGCAGTAGAGTATTAAAAGAATCCTCAGCCTCAGGCCATAGTGCTTGCACAACCAGGAGGATTTTTCTTTGTTACCAGGATGGATTTAGTCTGAGTTTTGCACTAGCAGTCATTCTTTCTCTGTACACACATGACAGCATAGCTTCATTTGAGTCTGCTCAAAATCAAGCACAGTAATCAACAGCAGTTTTACAGCAGACTAAAACATTTAGCCCATTGAACAAGGATATTTGACTAGGTTATTGTGTAGGAACTCCCTGAAGAATTGGAATGGTCTGTGTCATTTTGTTACAATATGATAAATACTTGTTGTCTATTCATTCTGTAAAGGACATGTTTATGTCAGGATTTGGGTATGTTGAGTTATTTTTTGATCTTCTGTATTTGATTTTCATGTTTGTGTTTTGTGACCCTTGTGTTAAGTTTGTTCTTTGTGTTTCTTTATAATGTTCTTGTATAATTCTTTTCCCTTTGCCTTCTGTATTTCCTGTGCCACTATTCACCTGCCCTCAGCTCAGCAGTTTTCCAGTCAGCTTGCCACGCCCACTTCACCTGTTCCCCATTACCAGTCACTCCATCTGTAGTCAATCTTCTACTCTCCCTCAGCCCTTTCAAATTTTTCTGATCACTCGGAAGTGTGACGTATCCAGTGCCAAACACAGGAAAGCGAACGAGGCTGTCGGACCGGCCGTCTCTCGCTGCCTGGCCACCGCCTTTAAAAGTCCAGTTGGGAAATTCCTTGAAGACTGTGTGACATCATTGTAAAGCTTGGGGGTTCCCCTTGTGAAACGTGAGGCTCAAGTTCTTGATAGCATCACTCCAGACCAAAAAAAAAGTGTTTTCAAACTGGTACTCTTAACAAACCTTGGTTCTTGCTTTTTACATTTTCACTGATAAACACTTGAACAGTAACCTCCTACAGTGGTTTGCCAGTTTGCCGTGGTACTTTCTACATCACCAACCAAGGAGGTAACACTGCCCATACAACACAATGACGCTATGAAGTGAAACTATTTATTATTTTTTTATTAAACATTTCATTTAAAACAGTACCTATTTTAACAACCTATTTTTGGCACGGTAGCAATCTTTCACATTACTTATAAATAAAACTTGAAAAAGTCCAATGCAAACAAATTGTAAATGCAAATATTGTTATCACTGGGTACTAATGGTTTTATCATTTGTGTATCAAGGAAATCATGTTCTTGGTGCATGTTTTATCAGTTAACATCTATATAAGAATATGTTCTCGTCAGTTCAGTTGTGGTTTCCATCCACTTATCATAGGAATACATTTTATATGAAATTTAGGCTTTAAATAATTTATTTAAATTTTAAATGAAAAATCAGTTCTGATAAAAGTAAAGAAGTAATAAACAATCTAAGTAGAAATCTGTATTGGGAAATAGGTCTTGATGTTTCATTTTAGAATCTGGATTGCTTTTTTTAATGTTACATGTTTACACTACCACAGTCATCAACACAACACAGTCTGATGTTGTTATACTCATCACACCCATGTAGATAATTTAATCTCACACCCTTAAGGCATTATCTTCATGCTGACTTAACCTCCATTTCTGAAAAATCACAAGTGCCACTATGCCAGAATACATAAATTAAAAGAATTACATATTTAAATACATTTTTAACACTCAAATTCAATAAAACTTTAACATAAAAAGATGAAGCATTTTATTATCATTTTTTAGACACCCCATTTTGCATATTTTAGCGCAGATAAATTAAATTCACCACTAGTGAAAATTTATTTTTATCTCAACCTGTATTTTACTATTACAACAAAATGAGAAATTTTAAATTGCAGAATTTGGGGGCTGTGGCACAGATGGTACAAAGAGTTCTTTGCAACAACTCTGTTTTCACTTGGTGTCTTGTCAAACATTGAACTATGTTGTTGCAATGCAGAGCAAGTACCTTGCATGACATCCTATTTGTGTATTTGTGTGTGTGTGCTATTACACACCCCAGGATGTGGAATAGCCAAGTTTGTCCACAAAGGGGGAAAAAAACTTGCTTCACATTTTGAAACTTAAGAAAAGGACTAACATAAATTATCACAAAACAAATGTTTTGCACTTCTCAGATTAAAAAGTTTTGGAGTGAGACTTGTCTGTGCCACCAATTTTTGTGAGTTGAATTACTACTTTTTTTTAAGCAGTGCAAACACATGCAGTGCTGTACTTACAGTGTGGTCTTTTTACACAGCCAGGAGTCTGTTCTTCTAGAAGTTAAAAGGTTAAAGCAATGCACCCACACAGTCACTTCTAAAGGCACTTAGGGGTTACCAATTAACCCAACATGCATGATTTTGGACTGTGGGAGGTAACCAAAAAAAAACTCAGTGAAAACTGAAGTGGGAATGAAGAGAACAGCCAACTCCTCACAGGAAAGCATGCACAGCTGGGATTTGAATGATTTGAACCCTCTTCTGGTGAAGTAACTGTGCCAGCTACAACACTTTTGTGCCAATCTCAAAAATTATTTTCCCTAACCTCACTTACATATAACTAATATTTTTTTTTTTTAGTCAGAAACCTATAAAAATAGAGTGAAAATATTTGCAAAGGAAGTATTTTGAGGCGCAATGTTTAGATGTAATATGGATTTCAAGTCTGGAATGTGTCTTGGCTTTTCAGAAAAAGCTCTTCCAATGAAAGGTAAATTGTCGGGCCACTCATACATTTTGAGATATATGCAGCATGTTTTTTTTAACAACCTCTCTGCACTCTACTTTACCCTCACTTCATTTTTGACCAGTTCCTGCAATTGCTGCTAAAATAAATAAATAAAAAGCTCAATGATGGAGTGATACTGGTGAGCAGGGTTTTACTGTGCCAGACATGGTGCTTAGACCTCTGGGCTAATAGTTCATTTTTGTCTCATCAAATCAGAGACTAGTTTCCATCATAATCCCAGAATACATTAAATATTGTTTGACAAGCTCCGAGTCTCCCTCTTGTTTCGCCTCATAAAAGCCTGCCTGACAGAGTGATTCTGGGAAGGCTGTCTTCCTGGCAGAGTCTCCCATCTCTGCAAAAAACTTCTAAAGCTCTTCAGGATTGGCTGTCAGTTTCATGGAAAGCTCATTAAACAAGGGAGGTGCCCAAATGACCAGACTTTTATGTTTGTTGACTCAGTTTGTACACACATAAAACTACAAGTGTCACATTGGTTCAAATATTGCACAGTATTTATTTGCCACATTTTGTAAATGTTTATAGAGAGCTTCCTGACTTCAAACAAAATGCAAATGATCACAAGTTTGGAAACCAATGCAGTGGGAAAAGAGAGGTTTAATTATAGCATTTTATATAGTAAAACATGAAGTCTGTTTTAAAGAATTTACTGCATTAATATCCAATCATTTTGTTTTGTTTAGGACAATCCTCTGACTGGTTTTGTTGTCGGTCTCTGTCCAGGGTGCTGAAGTTTCCCAAAAGCCATTTTTTGGGTGTGGGGGTTTGTGAGCCCTTTTTATCCTACAAATTTTAGAGCTGTAAATGGCAGATATATTTATTACAGATTGAGATGTATTACCTAACATTATCTGGCAGCACAGGACCAGAATTTATAAGTTTCAGTTTTTATATTTTGCAACAAAGGTGTGAGGATTCATTTAGTTTTAAATCCTAATGTGTGGCAGCTTGCACTTAAATGCAGATGGATGTTCTGACTGTTGAGACTAAATTGAGATGAAAAATAAGGCAATACAACGATCGAGTTCCCTCCCTCCTGTGGTCTCTTTCTGGTTTTCATTTCCTCACCCCCCACCCCCCACCCTTTCCATAGACTGTTATCCAATTAGGTGATTCTTCCTGCTTTAATCAATGGAGACATGAGCCGGCACACAGTGACATGAATACCGACAGTCACCACACATAGCTCCACCTGCTCTGCAAGTACTATGTAGCCTGGTTGGACAATGGAAATACGGGGACAGGTTATAGGGAGTAAAATGTGAATATAAGTGACAGGAGCAGACCCACAATTATCTGCCATGCAGGGAGGGAACAAATCTGAACACACACACACACAAACACACAGACAACTCTCAAAGAGCATATGATCTTACATAATAATTTAAATGGACAATTTTGTTGATTTATGTCTTACATTGAATAAAAATCTTGTAAGACAACTCAAAAGTATTATAATCTACTTTTTTTTTAGAGATATAGGTATAGTGAATTGTCTTTTTTTATTATTTGTATAAGTAGAAATGTTATGTAGCTTCATTGGCTAGTTAACATTTTTAAGATTACAGGTAAATCTGCAGCAATGCAGAGGTGTAGGCTATGCACAGATATCAGCACAGATCCTGCAGGTCTTACTGTCTAATCATTACAATTCCAATAATTCCCCATTATTTCAGAAACTATTGTGCTCTGATAATCATTTCTATATTATGTAATTTTAAAGTAATCCTATTCACTGTGAATGACATCTGGAACAGAGTGACAACTGTGGCTAAGTCTACAAGGCAGTAAAATATATTGTATAACCAACTACTTAGAGCCTTTGAAAAAATTATTTCACTGGTTGTGATTTTCTTAACTTGGAAAAAAAATATAAGTTTTTTTTCAACATGATTTTCCCTAGTTCTTTGACAAATTTAGGTTAAGAAAGAAAGGCCGTGTGTGGAAAAATCCTCTTTAAAGTACTAAAACAAATGCTCATTGATAATAAATTAACACAGTACTCAAGCTGTTTATTACCATCATAAACATTGGAGACGTTGCACTGAAATGTGAATTTCAGGATTATTAAACACACAAATCATGACAAGATTATCAATTGGACTCTTGATCACACGCTTAGCCTCGTTTACTTCATTATTTTTCTTAGACAGACAGATCACAACCAAAACACTTTAGTCCCCCCACCCCCTTCGTTCGTGCTTCTTGTGAACCTGCGTTTCTCTTGCAGCATCATTTTTTTTTTTTCCTTTCTAAGCTGAGTGATCTCCTTCTAATTCCTCCACCAAACTACACCTCCTCAGCTCTTTTTTTTTCACGCAGAAAGTGTTTGAGAGGCCCAAATGATGATTACATAATGAGCTACAACCTCTGCAAATCTGCTGCTAATTATAATTGGAAAGCCTGCAAAATCTGAATGAAAGACAAGCCGCTAATTACACTGTAACATTTCATGTATGTAAATTTAGCTCTTAAAGAAAAACCTGTGGTTAAGGTTGCTGTTTATCACACCACTGACTCCTGTGGGTATTGTTTATAAATGGTTAGCTATGGCAAGCCATTAGTTAACCCTTTAAATTCTACAATGTGCATAATTTATCTAGCAACATTTGATAAACATTAATTCAATATTATTTACATGGTGTAATAAAGTTTATTCTTATGGCAAAAATTTTACAAATCCCCACCATGAATATAAATATAAAAAAATGCACTTTTAAATGTCTACAAAGTTTAAAAAAAAATTCTATAAATGGTTCTTTTTCTGGAATAGATACAATGACAAACATCTGTGTAGAAATCAAGGATTTGATGCCCAAGTTTTAATTTATTGTGGATCTTCTGAAACCAACACTAAACAAGTCTCACAACCTGCCTGATATTCAGTTGATCTATCTTTTGCTGTAAAAACAATTCTGACCTGAAATAATATCAATAAAGAACAGCTCAGTGCATTTGGTACCAGGAAGTAACCAGCAGATCTTTCAGGCCCTTTAAATTATGGGATGGGGTCTCTGAATTAGGCGTGCTTCCTTCAGTGTCTGTGCTGTAAGTTGGAATTTATCAGTACCATCCTTTTGCCATTACCCATTCACAATTTTTTCAGATTTCCCAGGAGCACATATTGCTGGCAACAACTTCAAGGTTAAAAGGTGAAGCTACCTCACTTTTACTTTTCCAAACAAATCTGGTCACTGTGGACCAACATCATAATCATATTAAGCCACAAAACCTTTGTGGTTTTGCTGCATACTTCAGTCAAGATTGAAGATGTTGAGCTTGACCACATTTATTAAAAGGCAGTCTATCTGCCTTGACTGGTATTCAGCTTTTTCATGTTCTAGAACATGCAAAGTGGGTACAGCTCATAAAATCAGACAAACTCAGCTAATTCCTATTTATGATTTTTTTATTCTTATTAAAGCATCCTACCAGACTATTTTGTTTTGTAAGTAGTGGTCTATGGAAAATATTTAACACTTTAGAGAAGATATTTGTAAGAATAAATCATCGACAATATGTCTAAATATAACCATTAATGATTAATCATTGGGAGGAAGATAATTGGGCATTCACCTACTTCACAAAGGCTCTTGAATGACCATACACAGAAATTAATATTCTGCTGTATTTAATCACTCACTCACTCTAGCTGAATAGAATGTGTGCAGCACATCATGTCAAATCAGTCTCTTTAAAGCAGCCAGTAGATATATTAGTAGTTTGGTGCTCTGTAAATTGCTGCATTTGAAAATAAAATTACTAACAGTGACAGTCCTCTTGTTGTCATATTTACTCAGGATGTAATGTTTCTATAGTGTTTTTGAACAAGTAAATAGTCAAAAGTGATGAGATGAATCTTTGAGTTTTCAAGCTCATCAAAAGACCTATATCTGACCACAAAATGATATAAATGAGCTGTGCATGTTCTACATGTGCCTCTTTAGAAGTGCCAACATTTTCTGTGTGCACACTTGTTCTGGTTTTGCATGAGGTTATATTTAGTGGTTGCGGTTACATTTAGTGCATGCCGTTGTGCCTGCCGCACATCACTGACAGTGGAATTGTCACAGCACCACACAATATACTTTGTTTGTTTGTTTGCTTTTTTCCTTATTTTACTTTCTATTTTCAATGACATTCTATGATATAGGGGTATAGACAGAATAAAAGACTATTATTTGGAGTTCATATACTAGCTGTAGACAGCAAAGAAATATTTACTTTACTTACTATTTTAAGTGGCATTCACAACTTAGATTCTTTGAAAATGGAAAAAAGGCTACTAAACAATTATGTGACTACATTTTTAACATATCTTCTTGTAAATTACAGTTCATAAAATATGGTAGGACAGTTTAACAGTAGCAGAAAATGTGCATCACAACTAAAAATACAATCTGCTGTTTGATGAGGGTATTTGCTGATAAATAACACAGGTAAAAGAGGTATATGTATTTTGAATGTGATAAAAATAAGAGTAAAATTTGTCCACTTACCTAAGCAATTGACAAAAACATAAAGCTACGAGTACAATTGACCTGGGCACACGAACACTGCAAACTCTGATTACTCATAGCAAAAGTACTTCTCATTGTTGCAACCTAATACTTTGCATTAACATGTAAGGGTGTTTTGATGGCTGAGTCTAAAATACTGATTAAGCACATTTCCAAGAGGTTATAGATTTCAGCTACTCTGCATTCTTTCAAACTTAAATCTTGATTTAGTATCAGCTTTTGTTTTATTTCATTTTGGCTCACAATCACAAGTTAACAGTTTTCAACTCTGCTAAAGTCACATGTGAAAGATATCAACATATTTGACTGATTACAGACTCAGCGTTTGGTAAAAGCAGTACAAGTCAAAAAGTGAACTGAACTGTATAAAAATAATTTTTAAATGAGCTAATGCTGAAAAATTAATAAAAAAAAACCCTTTAAAAGGCCTAAACACAGCTTGGAGAACTATTTCTTCAGACCGCTTTAAAAAAAAAAAAAAAAAAACAAGACCATTTGGTTCTTAAGAAATGAGGCTAACACTTTAGCCCTTTAACTTTTTCTTTGGTAAAACATGTCATTTAAACATGTCCCACCTAAAAGTAATGTCTCTGATAAATCATGCTGTTCCTTGACATGCTGTAATGATAAACTCTAACATACTAGATTATTTTCATCCTACCTTCTTGTACAGCCTGGAAAGGGTTGTTCCCATCAACAAATTCCACAGAGAAGGTGATCTTTTCTGTTTCTAAGATCTCATTGTTCAAATTGAGATCTGCCACAGCAAGACGAAAAACTTCGTCATCCTTCCGTGCTGACTCATCAAAGATGGCACCTATTGAAAGCAGAAGAAAAAAGATACAGATTAGCACTGAAGGAGTTAAAGAAATAGAAACAATTGCTAATTAGCTATCAAAATGTATTTAGAGTTGGTTGCATTAATTTAATTGTTGATAGCAATGTTAACAATTGGCAAATGACAACTAGAAACCTAATTTTAAGCACTAATGTTAGCTGCATATGATACTAAAGTCTGTTCAAACAAACCATCTGTGTTCATACAGTGTGGATATGAGGAAAATACACCGAGAGCCTTTATTTTATTACAGCATGCTTGGTCAATTCCAGAAATGAGGATTTTAAGTATCCAATCCTGAACTGGGTCTCAGGAGGGTTGAACTTGGGTAAGAGAGAAATGGGTTGGAAGGACTGCTCTTTTTAAAGTCAATCACTGTCTAAGCAGGACACATTGACTCAGCCAAAGCGACTGCTGCACAAAGGGAAATGGAAAAAGAAAGCGCTGGTGGTGTGCCAGTATCTGTTGTAACTGATAAAGTTCCCACTAGTCAATGCTAAATTAGTCATACAATTAAATGTCAGGCTGCCTGCAGAGACAAACGGATGAAGCGACAAAGTGTGTTGACTGATTGGTAGAGATTTGGTATTTGCTTTAAACTGTTACACACAATTAACTGTGTGCTATCTGTTTTTTCTTCTTCTCTTTTAGCCTATCAGTATGACCTAGTTTAGCCCCGAATCCATTGAAGTACTAATTGTACAATTCAATGTAGTGAAACACTGTTAACACTTCATATTGTGTGGGTGTAATATATGTGCTTGTGGATTAAGGTGCAGTTTGCCATTTCCAATAATGACCAAAGTACTTTGGCAAAGAGCTGTTTACTACCACCTTATAGAGGAGTGTTTTGGTAATTGGTCTTCAACAGTCTGATATTAATACTACAAAGGTTAAGGTTTAAACTTCACAGAAACTGAAGGGGAGTGTGATGGTGCAAAGTGCAGTTCTTTGGATAAAGTTATACTGGAAACTATATGCATAAATGCATAAGTTTGGTATTCTCATTTCAGGGTGTGTCAGTAGGCTTAACTAGTCTTCTTCACTGTTTAAAAGAAGCATACTAGCCTCTACCTTTTGCAGGCTATTATATTCCAACTGAATAGTGTGAAATATTACATTTAACTGAAACAAAACAATTTCTGTCCAGCATTAACCTTGAAATCTAGCAACTTTCCTGATCTCCTTTAATAAGAGATCAGGAATAAGAAATAAAATATTAATCACATTCAACTCCAGACGGACAATTAACTTCAGAATCATTTTTATACACACCTAATTCAAAACCACATGCTGTTCAAGGCAATTAGGAACAGTAATCTAACTGCCTCTTCATCAAAAGGCCTCATAAAATATATATTTCTCAATCATTTAAATCCTCTGAATTCAGAAAATATAAATTCCCTATTATTGATTGCATCTTGGTTGGTTTTATAATCATGCAGTATAGATGAAGAGAGACAAAAAACGGCTGGAAAACACAATAGAAAGATACACAAAGGCATTAACTATTCCATTAGAGTTAAATAATGAATGGCCTTCAAATCTGTTTGAGGATGACACAGCTGGGAAATAATTTGTAGACATTTTTTAGCAGGCATATGAAAAGCAGGAGCAGTTTTAGACTTTATGGTTAATGCAGCAAAAGAAAGGCAGACCAATTTTAACACAGTGATCTAATACTAAAATGTAGCTGCCTTAAGAATACTTGGTTTTAGTTGTTTTGTGTCATTCCTAAAAAAAACTCATTTTATTTCTTTTTTGCAGCTATGTTTTAAAATTGGCACAAACATGCTAGGAGGTGGTGAATATATAAAGTTTCATGATATAGACTATTTTTTTAAAACAGAGTAGCAGAACAAATGCTAAATGGCTCCTTTAATCTTAGCTTGCGCAGTGGTGTTGCCATAGTAACATGCTCCCAGACATATGTTAAAAGCTGCACAGTGATGTATACTCTCTTTGTATATGGCTTTATGTTTTCTTTGTATATGCTCCTTAAAGATCCCTTTGAAATCTACAACCAACAATAACTATTTTGATCCAATGAGCATGTTAATATGATTTCAAAACTTTAGAATCACAGTATATATATCATATTAGAGGCAATAATCAGCAATGTCTTTTGTTTCTTCCATTATTTCTTATCTACCTACACTGTCGTTCTCCGTAATCAAAAATTGTGATACCATATACAGTTTAAATTATCAGAAAAATATTCAAAATGGCTTTCATTGATGAACACCCAGTGTTCTGAACATTAAACAAGATGAAATATTATTTTTTCCTTGAAAAAAAAATAAAAAGCTTACAACTCATGATAAAATTGTTTTAAATACTCATGTGTGCCTTGATGTGTGAAATTCAAACATAGCAATCAGAACATATAATAATCAGAACCCTCTGGACCATATTACCATTCTCTGTATGGATCTCTGAAAATAAATTTATATATCTTTATTATGCATGACAAACAAAAAATATTGCTAATGATAAAAACTCTCCTCTGGTCTTTTTTTGTCTCAGAGAATGAGTGAATGCTTGCTATTTTGGAACGGTGAACACAAACGGACTTGCACATATGCAAACAACACACGGGACCCTGGCTCTTTCCACTTTTCAGTAATGTGATTGTGAGAGCAAAGGCAGTTGTCATGACATTAGTCAGGTAGGAAATTAAAAAAAGAAAAAAAGACTAGAGCACACAAACGCCCCAAGGGCAGCACACACATACAGACACAAAGAAAATATTTGTGGGCAGAAGAACTAAATCATCCACCTTTTTCCTAACCGTCACTTCCATGACAACAGCATCAACAACAAGAGTGGTCAAACTGAACAAATGTGGTATCCAAAGACAAAGACCTAAACCATTTGACCAAAACACATTGATCAGATGTCTACCAGTGGTCAAGTGTTTGGTATTCATTTTGTAGCTTGTTTGCATTGATAAAGAGGCAATAAATAATGTGTTCATCTATTCACTGCCAAATAACCGCTAGGGATAGATGAGAGATGCTGGAAGTAAAAAGAAACATGAAGAAGAGAACATGTCACATTGCACAAAAATATAATAAATCTGCCACAAGGATTTCCTTTAGCATTTTTATTGTACCCCTCACAACAGACAATATGAGTAATAAAGGTGTTACTTTATAACTAAGCATTTCTAGTGGAAAAAAAACTGCCACCTTCACCTGCCTAAAGTATTTAAAAAAAATACACAGCAGAAGCTTTATTTACAGTACATATGACAGATTTATGGCTATTTGTCATTTTAGAATTACTAAACATATATATACACTTAAGTCTTTATTGTTGCTCTTTTTAAAATATATTTAAAGTAGCTGCAGCTAATCCCAGTATTTGTATTGTGAATAAAAGTTTCCAAAAGAGACAAATAAGAATTAATAAAAACAAATTTAGATAAAATGATACAAATGAGGGGTGGCACAGCAGCACAGTGTTTAGAGCTGTCACCTCCCAGCAAGAAGGTTGCAGGATCGCCTGTGGCCTTTCTGGGGGGAGTTTACATGTTCTCCCTGTGCACACGTGGGTTTACTCCGGGTACTCCGGTTTCCTCCCACA
>JAOXNZ010000001.1:20348706-20360946 GCA_028566095.1 Kryptolebias brasiliensis | reverse complement strand
TTTACTCCGGGTACTCCGGTTTCCTCCCACAGACCAAAAACATGCATGTTAGGTTAATTGGTAACTCTTAAAATTGTAGAAAATGTGAAACTGAATTGGTTACAGAGGTAATGACTGACACAAATAATATCAAGTGATTCTGACAATGACTGTAACTCTATATTCATTAGACTTTTCTTATAAATTTATTTTGTTTAATTTTGACACATGGTTTTAATGCTTTAGAAATTTAATTTTGTTTGGAATACACTGTGAGTGCCCCAACCCTCCAATTCAAATAACTATATAAAATTAGGGTATTTAGAAAACCAAAAGAATATGCTGGACAAACAAAACACTCTTTTTTTATGAACAAAAAAAATATATAGATATAATGGCACATCTTCCAGTGCAGACTTATTATGTTCTATGCTCTATAAAGATCAAATAATTATGCCATAATAATTCTGCACTGTTGAAAATGATTGTTAAGTCGAGTAAGTTCACCTCCTCTTTTCACATGGTTTCCTGCTAAATGAAAAGAGGGCAGCGTTAAAAGAGGCGCTCCTGACAAATGATTTTCATATGTTAAAACAGTTACGGCAGCATTAGGATTTGATCATTCAGGTCACTGACTTTTTTGATGTTGCCATCTGTTTGGCTTTTTTGAGGTAAAACGGCTATGAGCTCTGCAAAATCCCTCTCCGTCTGACTTGGTTTCTGCACCTGCCTCCTGCATTCTGACCATCACTCAAGGTCCTCTCTGACATTGAATTCCCTTCTCTTCCTCACTCTCCAAACTCTGACCAGCTTTCTCCTACAATTTTTCACAAGGACCACTCTACCCAAAGCACAGGAGGTTTCTGAAATACTTCACGGGATCCATCCCACTGTCTCCTAAACAAACTCACACACCTGTTGTTGAGGCTGGAGCTGATGACAGTAATGTGACAGCAACTCTGACAGACTGACAAGGATAATGACTTTGGAGGAACACACTCACATACACATGGGTGATGTATAGCTGATTTGTGATGAGGGGAGACCTAGGTGTTCTTGTCTCGGTGCGATGATGAAGGCAAAGTGCTGGGGGTGCTGAGTGATGATGGTGATGAACGGGGGAGGTTATCGTCCCGCAGTGTCAAATGTCCAAACACACACACCACACACACACACTCACAAACAGGTTGTTATTTACCGCAGTGATGTGAGAGTGGAGAAGGGAGTGCATTTTGACACCTGGGAGGACAGAACTGAATTAATGCGCACTTTGAGCAATTTGTGTGTGTGCAAAAGAGGATGATAAGAAAGAAGGCAAGAAATTAATGGACAGATGAAATCAGACCAGGTCAGTAAAGTCAGATAAGGTCAGATATAGAAACATACCAAAAATTTTTCATAGGGACTCATACACAGACGAGATTTATGAAGTTCTCCTGAATATAATAAGTGAAAGTCTTGCCTGTCTGAATATGCATGTGAGATATTATAAATTGCTTACAGATAGGCATGAGTCGGTTTTGAGTTTTAAGTATTACAAAATCACAAAAGCACCAAAATTTGTATGAACTGCCAGAGATAGTGACTGTTATTTTTTTATATAGTTATATGCCGCATACAGCTGGGGCTGCAGTAGCTCAGTGGCCAGTGCCACAGTCTCGTAATCCTGGGGCTGAGGGTTGAAGCCCAGGTTGCATCAGAAAGGGCATCTGGTGTAAAACAACTGCCAATTTTCTCATGCAAGTTATCTCGCTGTGGCGACCCCTACTGAGGGGAGCAGCTGAAAGACAAACAATAACATAAGACGCATACAGCAACACTTGCCCGTCCCTACCTATTGCTACGAGCTGTCACTCAATTGTGACATAAGACAGAATGAGGGGAAACCCCCTGATTTTTTCCCTTTATTAAACACAGGCAAGATCAGCCGCAAGCCTCTGCACTTTGTGCGAGAAAACTGAAAACTTCTGCGATTGTTTGTATACAATTTAGAGACTACTTCACAAATGTTTGTAAACTAGTTGCCAATAGTCACATCCCAGTGAGATACTACCCTTACACATGAAATTGTTCTTGTGAAATTCCCCAAAAGAAAAAGCTGTTTTGAATTTTCAAATATCACACCCCAAATCCTGAATCATTACCTACAAGGTGCTTTAAGACTGAGTTGACGTTGTATCTTTAATTGCACATATACAGATAGCAATTGTTGTACATATAGCATAATTTACATTAAAACATGTTCAGTCTGAAATATAGAAAGGTTTTGCATATGATTTACTTTTAAGACATTTAGTTGTTGGTTAAAGGTGAGGCAAAAGCCTGGCAGGGTGATGCATAAAGAACTGTCCTCTCAAAGATTTTTGTTAATTTATATTCTTTGATTTGTTGAAGTCAACCTGATTCAAGATAGCTGCCACAGCTAAATGACCTTAGCAAACACAAAAATGACTTAATTCTGTCATTTAACAGATAGTGAGCTACAATATGATGTGGTAGTAGCTGACAGTCATTTCCAAAAAAATTGAATACTAACAGGTAAAAGATCTTTGTTTAAAACTGTAGTACATGAGCATATAACACTCCTTCAAAGAATACGACTGTTATTTGTTTTGTTTTTGTTGTTCTTGGTGGTGGCTTTTTTTTCCCCCTTCGTATCTTTTACCATTCCTTCACCTCCATTCATTGTCGATGTGTAAATTGATTTGCTCAAGAGTTAAACAGCCTAACAGCCTGGAGAATTTGTAGTCACAGTTCACCACCACTGAAACCCTTTGGCTCAGTGTTGCATTAAGATGTGTTTAAAGTTCATTCTTTTTTTCCACACCTCTATTCCTGCTATACCCTTTCCATACACCTCATGCAAGCAGAATGTCCCCTCCTCATTTCTACAGATTTCCTGTAGATATTAAAGGTTGTGGTTCCAACCACATGAATGAGAAGGCTTTAAGTAGGTAGAAGACTTGTAGAAATCCCTAATTCACCTAAATCTCTTGAGATTACTTCTCTTAGTGTGCAACAAGGAATGAAAATAATAGACAACTGGCATCAACAATTTTATTTCTTTTTTCATCTCATCAGTTCTTTACAGATTTTGGCTACTTCCAGCTTGTCTGCAAATCAAAGCTGACTCAGCTCTCATCCAGCCAGGCTTGGCCATCTTAAAAAGCTGAGCAGGTGGCAGAGAGCCAGATGTTTGAGTATGTGTAAACCTTAGCCAAGATATAAGTAAATGATAATTAGAGTGATAGCAGGGTACCTTCTAAATGACCTAAGCTTGTGTCTCAAGTGTACCTGCATACCGCTGATAGCAACTGTGCAATGATAGCTGCATTTTGCTGCCCTTTTCATTTTGTCCACACCATCAACATGTTGCATGAGCAAATGACTACAAGAAAATCTGAAGCAATTCTCATTCACTCAACACACTGCCTCTAACTTTTAACCTTTCTCTTGATTCTGTCTTTTCTCATCTTCCCTTTAAGACAGCCACCTAACCTCATTTTCTGTTCTGCTTTATAGTTGAGTCCCACCCACTTATTGCCCCCTGTCTCTTCATCATGCCTTTGCCATGCCCTCATTCCCTTTCTACCAATGTTCCCTATCTCTCTTCATTTATCTCCACCTCCCTCCCCGTTCACTCCCCCATTACCCATATCTCTTTACTATCCTCCCATCTTTATACATCCTTCTCTTAATGTGGCCATCTCCCTAAGCATCACTCTTTTCTCTATAGCCCTTTTCATCTTCTTTCTCCTTCCTCTGTGCTTGTTTAATGTGAAGGTGTGACATTTAATCCAAGTAAACTTGTTCTGGTTTAAAAGGCCTGAAAATGGTAGTGTGTGAATAATAGAGGTTGAAGTTTCATTAAAACTGATCAACAAGTGCTAGAGGAACCGTTCAGAAGTTTTTGGAAAAAAAAACAACAAAAAAACATGTCTTGATTATTCCAAACCAGTAATAATTTGGTTAACTATACTTGTGTTTTTGTAAGACAGAAAATCTTCACAGAAATTATCTGAAACATTTTTACTGATCTTTTCAGTATAGAGCATGCAATCTCTTACTATCATTATTATCTAAGTGCACCAAAAATCTCTAGTTGGATATTCGGATAACAAGAAGAACATTTTTAACTACCTGTTAGTTTTGTGAAAGAAGCTAATTCTAGTATGTTGTTGACAGAAATCAAATTAAACAGAACAAAAAAAAAGTTTATAAAAGGGTTCATAAAAAGTATAGTTTAATGCTGGTGAGCTGGTTAAGTTGTGAACAATAATGCACACATTGGACAACTAAAAGTTATAATTTTTCCTATGTTTCTTCTCGTTTGATTATGTACATGTTACTTGATAGATTTTGACAAAAATCAATATTAAGTTTAGCCTCTTTAATAAATTTAACCAAACCATTACTAACTTTCTTTTTCTGCTGTTATGAAATGAACTTTGTCATGCTGTAAAAGCCTTAAAACAAGTCAAGTCAAATTTATTTATATAGCACTTTTCAGCAACAAGGCAGTTCAAAGTGCTAAATACAAAGTCATAAAACACACAGATTAGAAAAATAACATCATATATGTATATAAAAAAACACAGGCTGGAGATAACTAATTCTGGGCCCAGCTAATTCAGCTAAAGTTTCAGCTAAGTCGACTATCCTAATGCTAATTCAGTTATAATTTCAGCAATTTCAACAATGCTAACACTAATTCAGCTATAGTTTCTGCTAATTTAACAATGATAATGCTAATTCAGGAATATGTTTAGCAAATTCAACTATGCTCTTTCTAATTCAGCTATGGTTTTAGCTAATTCAGCTAATTCAGTTACAGTTTCAGAAAGAACACAGACATTTAAAATGGGAGAGGGGGTTGGAGGGAGGGAGGAATGGGAAGGGTGCCAGCGAAGATGGTGAGTTGAGGGGGAGGTGTCCATGAACACTGTCCCAGACAGCCCTCCCAGTCATAGTCCTGATAAGTGATGGAGAGTTTATCAGCGCAGGTAGCGCTCCGGCACAGATCCACATGTATCAAGAGGAGAGGGGAACTGATGGAAGCATAGCGTCTTGTTTACATAAAATCCAGGAGAATTTGAGATAGCCAGCCTTCCAAGGCAGACTCATGTGGAGCCAGATTCAGATAGCAAAATTGTTTTAGGTCAGGCCGACACCGATTAATTTTCTGTCTCACTGATACATCCCCATAGCGATTCCAATCAGCCCAAATAATGTGGTTATTTTCACCGAGCCGAGCTAATAACTTCTCCAAGGTTGATTCCATCCTGCCAGTAAGTTCCAGGGTCCACAGCTGGCCTACAACTCACGAGAGTCGCGTCCAGTCTGTGTCTCTGCTCGCACAGCATCTGAGTCTGAGCGTTCACCACTCGTCAGAACTCTTCACGCAGGCCAGGCAGCCTTACAGTGGCCCGAACAGCTGCCGACATCTTCCGAATTTCACGATAGCCAGGTAACCGCCAAGTCCACAAAGCAGACATCCTGTTATCAAATATTCAATTATGAACACATCTTCAACATCCTTGATCAACAGTATAGACAGACACACTATCTTCCACTTCCCCCAGGAATCCATAGTGTTTCCAGCAGCATATGTCCCGCTGGGGCAAAAGGGCTCTCCTTTGCCCAGTCTTCTCGTCAAGAAAATTAATTTGATCGATTGCGTTGAGAGACCAGCTGACCGGATCTATAATTTGCAATTTGGAAATTATGCAAAGAGAGGCTCCAAAAAAGAAAAGAACAATAGCCAGACAATACAGGACACAGCAAAAAGCAGAGCAGATGGGGGAGGTAGCGGAGAGAAGAAGAAAGCGTCCGCCTTCGTCAAGAGCAGAAGAGAAAGTCTCATCCTAACCTAACAAAGAAACATCCTAAGGGCAGGGACATTTAGAAAGAAAGGAGGGTCTTGGGTGCATTAAAATTAGCTATAATTTAACAAAATCAAGATTAGGGCTGAACAATTCATCACAATATCAGTGTGTGTAATTTCAATATCACAAAGCATGGTTCAAACTGAAATAAATTGTAGATTATATCCCAAGTGCCATAAACTTACACTCTGCCAGTCAGTTTGACAAATCCAATAGACTTTCACTGTCCAAGATGTCCACAACGATTTTACATGATAGTGGCCAAGATGCTAAGGAACAAAGTCTTGAGGGTGTAGTGACAACAGAAGCAAACAAGAAGTGAGAAAATTTGGGGTTTATTGCAACTGATATCATCATTACAATATTTACCAATTGTATGTGTGCAATTGCATGTTTTCCTAATATTGTGGTAGACAAAGAAACTGATAGGTGAAATATGAGAAACTTAAGGAAAATAAATAGAAGAAAGGCAAATCTATTTTGAGCCCCTTGAGAATTTAAGCAGACTTCCCTGATTAATGCTGAACATTTGGGAGGATTTTGCCACAAGCACTGGTAACAGGCTCCAGAATTGTACACATCTTCAGTGTCATATTATATTTCAGGGAAGGATGGATTTTCAACATTTCCCTTCTCTTGCCCTACTTCCCCTTCAAACTGCATGTCTCCAGGATCTTTAGACATTTATATTCCTCCCATGCAACTCTTCAACCCAGCGCTATCAAATCCGATCCTCTTTTTAGTTCCCCATAGTCTAAACTCCCAAACTTCTGAACTCTCCTCCTTTTTGTCTCTTTCCCTCCCTGGAGTCCTCCTCTTTCACACTGCTCTGTCATGCTTTTCTCTAATTCCATCAAAGTCCCTCTTTCATTTTAATCCTTCCATCCTTCCAGATTTGTCCTCTGCCTCCTCCACACACATGCTATTATTTTTATTTTTTTTCAAACAACACTTTTTTTTTCTTTTTTGCATCTTCACCTGCTATCCTCTGGCACTTCTTTTCTCACTCTTTATTTTTCATTATTCCTTTCACTCCCACCTCCCAACCATTTTTTGTTATTTATTTCATCTCATCTTATTTAATTTATCTTCTTGGTTGCTGGCTTTTGCTTTGAATGTTCCATCCTCACTGCCCCCTTCATCCACAACAGATTTTGTAGTTTTGTCCATCATCTAGACAGTTTGGGTGATCAATTTTCCTATCCGTATTGTATGTTACTCTGTCACAGCATGCTCCTCTGTGTAAGCACTCTAACAGTCTTGGTGTGTACAAAGACCATAGAGCACACAGGCACAACACTTATAAAGAGAGAAAACACTAGCAGAGAAAAAACACTGAAAGAAATGAGCATACATGCACAAATATGCACAAACACAAAATATGTTTGTTTCCTAAATAAGCTTCTGTAAACCTGGTAGCCAACAGAGAAATTTGGGATCTAAAAATCCAATGAGAAGAGTGCGTGTTTGTGCGTGTGCATGGATGCACGTTTTATCCATTTCTTGCTCTTTTGTTATCTCTGTATTACTAATTTGTTCCGTATTATTTTCAGTCTATACGCCCACACACAGTAAAGCAAAGTTAGTTGTCCTTGGTTCCCCTCCAACACTTTAGTTTTCTCCCATTTTATTTATTTCAACATCTCATTGTGTTGAAACACTTCTGTTCTACTTTCACAACTCTAATCATCCTCACCTTTTTATCTATATCTCTCCAGCCTTCTGTTCCTCAAGGCCTGACCCTAGTTCATCGCAATCCCCAAAGTAAACCACCTATTCTAAACCTGCACTCATCATGCTCACATTTCTCACTAATTTGTTCACACAAACACACACAGATGTTACTTGCTGTAAGCAGTAAGTCAGTTAAATGTAAAAAACAGCAATAATAAAACCACTCTATCAACAAAACCATTAGCAATGGAAAATCCTACAAATCATACAAGAAAACTAAAACACTTTGGTGTATTCACATGTGCACCCATTTATGACCATAATTCATATGCAAAAGAAAAAGAAAAAATTGGCTGCTTCCATGTGAGATCCAGTGGTGACTGGACACCACTGCTCTAGACAATTACCTACTTTATGTGTATTAGATATGTGTTTTAGTTGGTACAGTAAATTATTAAAAGCAAGATCTTGAGTTGAATTTAGTTCATTCAGTTCCTAAATGTATGTTTGACTCGTCAGTCTTCCTAAATCACTTGTTACATAATTAGCTTTTTATGTTGTTAAAAGTGTTTATTGCACCAAACTTCAATATAAGAGTGATCTAAGGTACTAAAAAAGCTGGAAAAAGCAGTTGAATTGGGAACTCTTATTTCAATGTACTCAAACTAAGTAGCACAAACATGATCAACAAAAAAGAGAATACAAGGTGCTTAATGAGTATTAAACATTGGATTGAAATTTGTAAAACAAAAACTGAGGAGAGTTGCTGAAACGTAAAGTTATCTATCATAGTTTTACTCAGAAAGTCAGACATAATGGATGTTGGAGCTTATAGAGCTTGCACAAATTTTCAAGCATAATTAAACAAAAGAGTTATGTGCAGACATCAAGAAACATCTTGTTAAAATTTCATTAAAAATCTTTGTCAGTTCTAATTAAAAATAAACCTCATGAGTAAAAAAAGCACCTCCTATTTATGGTTAATTATGACCAGCAAAAGTTTATATGTATTTTTGAATGTTTAAAACAGCCTGATCACTCTGGAAAGACAACTCTGGCTGTGAGGGTTCCTTTCTCTTGACAGTGATCACTGGTTGCTGCTGCTATTTTTAAGGTTTTCGTGTGTGCATGCACATATTCATATCAGGCAAGACCAGAAGCTGCCAAAGCGCCAGCCAAATAGCCAGCCAAAGGTGTTCATTTAAAAACCAGCACATCAGCAGAACCTCTCCGCACACACATACAGATAGCTCCAAGTGGCTGTTGTTTTATTCATCACTGCAGTGAGGTAGGTGGCCCTCAGGATCCAACACCCACAGACTGTTGTATATCAGCCATAGATGGCAGAGTGCATGTCTTTGTTTGCATGTATTTATTTGGGTGTGTTTTGCAGTAAATTTGCAGGTTGTCAAATTTAAAATCAGGTTGGCGAATCAATGTGTGATTGAAAAGGCATCAAAGCTGAAATGTTTATCACTCTGTCTAAACTTTGTTCTGTAAATATTCTCTCATTAGCATCAAAAGTCTGTCAGTGCAGGCAGAGGATCAACACACAGCTCAGAGTTATACAAATTACTTATGCAGCAACCTTGCATAAAAAAAACATGGATAAAATGAGCCTCTTAATGGGTTTATACTTAGAAACTGGTAACAGTGGCACAAAATGTATATTTCAAATGTTAACCCAAAGAAAAGGACACCTGCACAAACATTAACCTAATGACAAGATACATAAAAAAGGTATGCTTTTTACACTCTTTTTATAAAAAATAAAAAAAAACATTTGTAGTGGACTTTAGAAAATCTCCTAGAGCTTAACATACCAAGAAAAATCTAAGTATTGGAAGAAAGTTAGATTAAAAGCTTTTTTCAATACTATCCACTAATTACTGAAATGCTAAGCAGGAAACAACTTTAATTAAATATGCACCACTTGATGTCAAGCTGTAAATTAAGTAAAAGTGGAGAGAGTCACATCTTAATGAAAATTACAACTGACCTTGGTGTACTCACTGCATTCAAATCAGGCTCTCAGTTAAGCTGTAAGGATGTTTTTCCCCCATGCAAATGATAGCATGTAGAGATACATTATCAAATGTTTGATCTGTCAAAAATGCACTAATGTTTTTCAATCAACTGGTTAGGAATCATGTTGAAAATGGAATAGGAGCAAAAAGCAAATGGCAACAACTGGAAATAACATGAGGCGTCTGCAGAAACTTTACAGCTTGAAGTCAACAGATGTGGACTGAGAAGTGAGCAATATTTAACAGTAGCAACAGCAAGTGGCTGGTGAGTTTGCCAGACAGGACCAATTTGTTATCTGAATGTTTGTTACAGGTGTAAATTGCTGGGTAGCCTGCAACTTCTCTGTGAGCCCTATAAGCTCTATTTATGACCAAAATGTGAGCTTACTTTGCCTATTATAAATACAAACAAGTGAGTTTGTAACTAATTACCCCTCTGTCTGAAGTGAGCGTACATAATTTGGCCAGCAATCTGTAGTGTTCCCACTCAGGTGAAATAAAACAGTCTCCTCCTACATTGTTGTACATTCAGATCAACATATTTATGAATTTGTTTAATGCATGTGCACCAAATACAAACATGGAATTAACGTCTGTTTATTTTCATCCAAAAAACAAATATGTTATGCAAGTCATATTTACACAAGTTTCTGTCGTTTAAGTTTCCAAATAGGACGTGATGTTATTCTAGTCAAAAGTATTTTTAGCTGTTTGACTATTCAGAGCCAACATGCATGCAAATGTCATTATCTGAAATGGCATCTGACAAACGGAATCACTTTATTTTCCAGCTCAAAGCCTTTTATGACAAACTATGTCAAAAGATGAACAATATAAAGACATGTTGTGGCATACTATTTCAGAACATTTCAAAGTTAAAATTGGTAAAAAGGTACTGATCATGACAAAAAAATGCACAAGTCAGGAAAACTGATTTATTTTTTCTAGGACGTTAACTATTTGTTAGTTATAATCAGCTGATACTGTGAAGAGAATGCAGCATAATCTGAGATGACATAAGTGAAACGATCACAAATTTGTCCTCACTGCTCCATGACTTTATTATGCGTTTTGTTGTAGATTCATGCAACAAATGGGACATTAAAATTCACCAGACGTATTGTGCAAGCTTTTGTCTATAGCATTTTTTGTCAGGTAATGGATTAAAATAATGCATACAAAAATACAGACTGGGTGTGCAAAAGCCTCAACTTTTTTTTCTCATTGCCAAAGGGGACACGAACACCCTCAGTGTGCTGGTCCATTCCAATTACTGTTCCCAGGAACAGCCATGGCAACTTCTCCAATAGGAAGGAAAGAGATTAGAAGATCCAACACATGGTGGTGCACCAAAATTTCTGGTGTGCATTATGTTCTCAGAAAAGAAATTGCTTATTATTTCTGACTGAGCTGTCAAAGTCTGCCGCACAGTGGGAAAGAGCTACTGGTTGTCATGCAGACTGGTATGGATGGACAGATCCATAGATCCACTGCATATCATTTTCACTCTAGTTTGGGGCAGCTATCAGTTTCACAGTATCATGTGAAACTTTTTAGTTGGTTCAAGTGTTTTACATGTTAGGGTCTGTGCCAACTTGTACATCTCTGAGGACAAGAGAGCATGGTTTCATGTGTCCATCACTGTGGATTTGTTTTTGAGTGCCAGTACAGTAGGTTTTTGACCTGAGACTGATGCCAGTTGTACTCAAATGTTTGGTAATCTTTATAGAGATTTTCTGTTCGGTAGAAAATGTTGTCAAACACAAAACTTAGTTGCATATGCATGTTGAGATTGGTAGAGGATGGTGCTGAGAGTCATGGAAGGGAATACCACAAATGCTGAAATAGTTTAATCCTAAAATGTCCAATTTTATTATTTAAATAGTAATTATGATACAATTTTGGTTGTTCTAAAATTTAACCCCATAAATAAAAATAGCAATTCAAAGCAGTACACAGAGAGGGAAAAAAGGTACCTTGTAACAACTGACACAATTATGTTGGAACCATATTCATTTGGAGATTAGTGTATTTTCAGAGCAATCTGCTTTCCACCGCATGCAAATTAATCCAAGAGGTTTGCGTTTGTGATGCCAATCTGCTTTCCCAATCTGTTTCAAGACCAAGTCTTCCATCACACTCTGATTAGGTCTTTCTTTGGGGCTTTGATCAAATCCATGACATATTAACTTAGAGATATTCAAACTTAGAGCAAATTATTTCCTATGAACTTGTCTTGTAAGAAGATCTAAGCTTGGCAAATATGGTCAGCAGACTTGTACATCTTGGTGGGCAGCTGTAAAAATTTTAATTCATCTTTCATCCGTTCAACCAGAATGTAGATAAGGCTGTGGTTGTGGGACTTTGAGCCAGTGGCTATGTTCCCATTAAAACTGGCGTCAGTATATTCTGATAACTCACTGAAGTTTTTATTGCAATATTTACATAGTAGGCACTTTATAGGACACAAATAAAACAAAAAAACTATGAACAATACAACAACTGTCAGTCTTACAATGTTAAAAACTTTACACAAAATATTCTTTGTTGCTTGTTTTATTCCATCATTATACTCCAAAAGCAACCACTTGTTGGCAAAATTATTTTTTTCCTTATCAAATCTACAAAACCCTTTTTCCCCAGAGCTGTTTCATCAAAAATAACATTTCTGTTCA
>JAOXNZ010000001.1:20312599-20329688 GCA_028566095.1 Kryptolebias brasiliensis | reverse complement strand
AAAAATAAGAAAATGAAAGTCACAATTAAAGCAGCTATCAAGATATTTATGGTGCATTAAAAGTAGACATACTACATATGACAGGCTACACCTGGTCTCAGGTGTACCAGCTGAAGAACAGATGCTACAGATTTAGTGGGGAGGAATTATTAATTGTATCTGTAGTGTATCAGCTGCAACAAGCACAAATGCATTCAGTTTCTAAATGTATGTATACTATATGAAATGGCATCATGCAATAATTCATATATGTATATATCATGAAAATTGAGCTATCTATCTTTTTTGCAAAAGCTTATGTTAAACACATTGTGACATTTTGATGACTAAATTCCAGCACATAGTTTTTATCTAAGCTTCCCTTTCTCAACTTTTGGCATGATTAGATGATCAGTTTAGATTTTTATTACAAAGAACACAAAGAAACTGGTTTATTTGTGTTCATCTTGAATTGGCAGAAAATATAACAAAACAAAAACATATGTCACAGCATATCAAAATGGACTCAAAATGCCTTTGCAACACATTCATAGTCTTGAGTTGGAAACTCATTTTATTCTGAATCTATGACCTTTTGATTTGACAGCTAACATTAGCAACTTCAAACAATTACAGCTGCCTGTAAAAACATTTTAGAGCTCCTTACATAAAAAAAACACATTTTCTGACATATTGTAAATATTGTATTTAACTGTAGAAGAAAGGGTCAAAAAGTGCAACATTTATAGGTTACTTAGGTTGTGTGCTCTTTGTTCAGTTAAAAATAGTTGTTTGTGTTTGTATTTACTGATAAATAGCCGATGTGACATAAAAGGGATAATGTACAAACTGGAGTTAAAGTGGTTACAGTATACTGGTCAGATACCCTATTGGCTTAACAAACATTTACAATTTTATTAATGAAAAAAACAGTGTATATTTACACATTAAATACTTCAAATAATTTCTCTTAAATAAAATGAAGGGGTCTACAAGGTCAAATTACCATCTCATACTTTAAGTTGTTGTAAATCTCATTTGCCTATATTACTACAAAAAGATTTGTTCAGTAATAAAATGCCAATTAAATGCATTGCAGTGCATTTAATGTGTAACAGATAAAGGCTGCTCCTGATTTTTAAAATGCATTTTGCAGACAGCTCCTAAGCATTCATTTCACATAAATGCTTTTTACAGATCAATGTTCTGATAAAGGAGCACTACTTGGTGAATATTAGATTCTAGCTTTTCTAACTTACTGCAAATGGGAAGAAATATTTTTATGTTATTATATTTCATTTACGAGTTATTGATCAAGGACACTTAGATCTGTCCGTAAAGTTAGTCCATTATGATGTCTCCTGAGAAAAGTACTGCATTACAACACACGTTGAATATTTTGTAGGGAAATCTTACAAAACTGTTATTGTGTAAAGTGCATAAAGTATAAAATCCTAATCAAGTTAAGTCCAACTCTCTGTGACCTGTTTAAACTTTGAATTATGTTTCTGCTGAGATGTTTGAGCCATAGCACACCAAAGAGGGCTTGAAAAAGGTTGAGATCAAAAAGAAAAGAGGACAGGCAGAAGATGTGTCCAATGGTCAAAAGTTTTGAGGTCAGGAACCAACACACAACCAGCAACACCAGTGGGACTAGCCTTCTGTGTCAAATAACACATGTTCAAGGCTCTTTGAAAGGGAGTGAAAGTCAGTGTGTGAAAACAGCAGTCTCTTTCACTATCACACCAAACAGTGATTCATCCATTAGGTTTATTGATCAGAATAATCAGAGCGCAACAGGAAGAACAACTGTAAAAGAGAGCAAAAAGAAAGACTTAAAGCTTGCAATCAAAGTCATTTAATCTCCCAGAGAAACGCTGGCAGCTTCATCCAATAAGTGCCTTTCAGAGGAAAAGAAGGCTGAGCTTAAAAAGGAGAATCATAAAATTTAAAATATGTTAGGAAGAACAACATTTTGCAGTCAGAGCTCCCATTTTTATCCATTTAGTTTGTGTTTTTAAATCAACTTGCTCTTTTTTTTTTTATAGATGGACAAGTTCTTGAGAAATGCAACTAAGCAATGCAGGTTTTGAGCTATCCCAAAGATTTATGGAATATTTCTAAAGCACGATAAAGTTAATACAAACCAAAGCCATATTGAATTTTATGGAACATCCAGGAAGTCCAGATGAACTCCCCCCACCTACAGAAAAGAAAAGTCCACAGCATTTTGTGCATGCTCTATGTGTTTGTGCATGTGTGTAGATGCACTTCTGCAAAGCACTAAAACAGAAATGGTTCACCAACAAGGGACATGTGCAGACAATATATTCCAGTTTGACTGAGTGATAAACCTTTCAACAAGCTGTCGTGAATAATCCATTCCATTAATGTTCCCTCTCGGAGCTGAACAATAGGCCTCCTCAACTATGACCAATAGAACTTCATTACTTCTCATTGTGAGAGAGCCAAGCTTCCTATAACATTACAGCAGCGCGACCTTGACATCCTGTTAGAGCCAACATTAAACTTTATGAGCACCGCCTATGGTGTTTAAGTCTAAGATATATATGGAGTCTGTTCATATGGATATGGACAGGAAGAGAAAGAATGATTAAGTGAGATCACAAATAGGATATTGTGTTTCGCTTTTGAAGTGAACCATTGCTTGAGCTAAAACAGAAATTCCATTTGTTTGAAAAGCTTACAAATCAAAGAGAAACTGTAATTTCAATGCATTCTGCCTAGTCCAAGATTGTTTTCCCCCAAAAAACAGCAACAGGGCTGAGGTTATGACTGCTATGAGGTATATTGCATCATGCTGTTCGTTATAAAAGGGTTAAACTATTCTGATTAATAAAGATTAGAAACAGTATTTACTACGCCACTGTGAATCAACTGTAAACTAGTGAATTAACTGTAAACTATTTAATCCTGAGGTTATATTTCTGTAACAATTACTGTCATGTTTTACTGCAGCAATTTTCTAGGCTTATATCACATTATGTAACACACAACCAATACCATCTCTTGGTCAAACTCCTTGTTCACAGCAATTACAATGAAATGTTGGCCTGTAATTAGGAATTTACACCTGGCAAATTAAATTGCCAGCCAGCACTGCAAACCAATAAGAAGACTTTACTATTGTGAAGTTGCCAAGCAGTGCTTTATTAGTTTCATCTCACAATAGGCATAGGCTTATGAATATTAGATTTATATACTGAAAGGGAAACCGGATTGCACTTTTACGACGTGCGTGAATCAAAACTGGAAAACTACCAGTGAAAATGAAAGTGGGATACAAAAAAGGTGGTCTGTACTTAAGGACTGATATCTACCTGAACCAGTAAAAACTAATAAAATCATAATCGCAAAGAGTATAAAAATACGCCAATATATACTTTATTGTTCAGAACATTTCCAGACACAAGCCTTCTGTTAAGAATTTGGTATTTCAGCAAATCTAATGCCAAATTTATGAGAGTTTAAACAAAGCTAATATTTTGGTCTGATCAAATAGGTCTGTGATCAAAGCCAGACATTTGCTTAAACAAGAAGAACCCAAATGTCAAGAAATGTCATATTTTTATTACACATAGTAAGCTACAGCACTTCTGTGGCACATTGTACAAAATCTTCTCAGGCTTGTACATTTGAATTTTACTGTATGTGTTAAAGTGTATAAAAAGCTCTAGGTTAGATTAATATTTGTAAAGCCAGTATAGTTTTATTACTATTCTGATGGTCTGCGTACAGGATCATCTTGCTTTAACTTTAAGTACCTGTTTATTTTGTTTTTCCAATAATGGAAAATCAGCAGCACACAAGCATCTTGTGTGTATCCCGCCTCTAATAATACAAAAGCTAAGTTTTTTGTCCTGTATTTATTTGCCATTTTGTCTTTTATAAAATGTTTTCATAAACCCCTGAGGGAGACTAAAGCCACACACTTCTCAGTGTCCACAGAAAGAAAAAGCATGCATTAGCTTTAGAAGAATTGTTTGCACTGTCTTTTGTTGAAAGAACAAATCAGAGTAAGTCAGTGTTGGAGTAGAGCAACAAATTCACAGCAAAATAAAACAAAAATGTATTCTGTCTCAGTAGAATATTTCTCTCTTTTAGCTGGGTTTTGTTTAAATCATTGCACGCCAAATAAAAAAAAGGTGTATTAGTTTACCTTCATGCAAGCAAACAACTGACACATGCAGTCAGAGACACACAAGTGGGCATGAGGTTGTGACTCTGTTCTCAAGGAGCTCTTTCACTTTCATACAAGTCTAAAAAGATGCAAGTGAACATTTCATGCAGTCAGAGACACACAAGTGGGCATGCAAGCTGTGACTTTGTTCTCAAAGAGCCCCGAGTCTCACTGATTTAGATTAAAAGGAATACAAGATTTGACATATCTAGATTTGCTGAAAGCTGATACAGAAAAAGTGCTAAGGCAACAATAGAATAGAGAGACTGAGGGAATTTGGACATAGTGCTTTATATATCAGGTTCAAAGTTAAAAAAGAGGCCTGTCTTCTTCTTGGTTTTTAAATTCCACTCACTCATGTTCAAACTCCCCAACTGTGTAATCTGAGACTGGCATGCAGAGATGGGAGATCCGCTGCTGTTCAAGCATTATCATATCCATTTGAAGAAAAGACTTGGTGAATTGCCTCATAATTCTTTTAAATGACTTGTTTATGCAGCAATGAACTCCATGTGACTTGGCTCTTAATATTTCTGATTAGTTATTTTGATCTGAGGCTTTTCTTCATGTCCTTATTTTGACTCAGTTATAATAAAAGTCTCAACCTTCAGTTTCCAATTTGCCAGCTCAAGCACCGTCATCATGCACTTTGTTTTGTTCCTAGCTAGGTTTCAGTTTATAGGTAGGCTTACTGAATAGCAGAAGCCACTTCATATTTCATGTTGATATATTTTACTCCTACCTACACTGCAGGAAAAAAAAGAATAAATTTAATTTTTCTCTTTTTGAGTGCAACATTTCATAGGCAATATGATTTTATGGCATCATTCTATATTAAATGTAATTTTAAAGGTTTGCTTATATTGTGTGAGACTGGATTCATGCATGGTACTATGGCAGAAAAAGATGCAAATGCCACAGTCTTATGACTTTAGACCACAGCATTAAAAATAAACAGACATAACAAACACATAATGAATAAAGGGACAGCAATGATTCACCATGTGGATGGTCTAAAGGATAACAAATTTAAGATTTATAAATGATATATAAATTATATGGTTTTTACCAGGTTTTAAAATTATTCAAAACTAACCTCTAATGTGAAAAAAACAGCTAACTACACCCATGATTCAACAGCTTGTAGAACCACTTTTAGCAGCAATAACTTTAAGTAGTTGTTTTCTGTCTCCCACAACGTTATGGGGTAATTTTGGCTCAAATCCCTTTATAATGTTTAAGTTTGTAGGGATTCATTTCTGCACAGCTCTCTTAAAGTCCTACCATAGTATTTCAATGCCATGTTAGACAATTAGTATGAGGTATTTGCGCTGATATGCTACATTTGTTTTCACTTAATATCACTACTTTGGTCTCGGAAACCTTGCAGTTTATTTAGATAGCAGCATAAGTTGCAAATGACATGTTTTTCTTTGTTTGTTTGTTTAAGAGAAATAACACTTTCTCAGCGCAATCCTTCCAAACAAGTCATACTTGTTCAGATTTTATTTTTCCCTAAATGCCCTGTCATGAACTTTAACCTTTAATCTGCTAACTGAGGTCTGTAGAGTGTGAAATCTAGCTTTATTTTTTTGTTTTGTTGTTTTTTTTGTTTTCACTTTCTGTGAGCATTGTATAGTCTGACATTGGGGTGAATTTGTGGGACGACTACTCCTTGAAAGCGTCTTAAATGTTTTCCACTTCTAAAAAATATTTTTTTACTGTAGAATGATGGATTGTTTGAAAAGGACCTAACCTTTCCCTGATTGATGGACAGCAACAGTTGCTTCTCTAAGCTTGTTGCTGATGTCTTTCCTCTATGGCAGTGGTGGCCAATCCTGGTCCTTGAGGGTCACTATCCTGCATGTTTTAGTTGTTTCTCTGCTTTTGCAAACCTGATTTGGATGAATGAGTGATTAACAGGCTTCTGCAGAACTTGAAGGCATGCTGGAGAGCAGTGAAACGCCTAGAACATGCAGGATAGTGGCCCCCGAGAACCAGGATTGGACACCAATGCTCTTGTCTTAATACACATCTGTTTGCTCCAGACCAGCAAATTGTCAAAACTACTGCTTTTCTGAAGGTGGTCACTATTGCTGATGATCAGTTATTCAAGCACATTTGATTAGTAGCACCGGTTGCTATTTTACCCTATTAAATCCTATAGAAGCAAGAAGGGTAGACAGTTTTTACATATTTTTATTTTGGTTTCATTAACAAATAATGACATGATGAAATCTGTTGTGTGTTTTTGTACACTTTAGGTTAGATTTAAACAATTTTAGAACCTGCTAAAGACCAGATCATTTCTTAATATGTCCTGAAACATAAGACCATAGAATTGACAGAGGGCAAATTGTCTTTTTCCTCCAAATGTATGCAAGATCCACAACTGAAAGCTTTTAAAATACTAATTTATTTACCTCAGTCTTTAGCTTATAACTTCAGAATGAATTTCAGATTAGAAAAACTCATATCTTAGACATTTTGTAATTTCTAAAAGGTTCTGAGAAATTAAACGGGAAAACAGACTCAGTCACACCAGCATGAACAGTCCCAGTCAATACGTCTTTGTTTTATGTTTGCTGCTTTGAACAGATGAGCAAGTGATGGGTAGATAAAAGGTTTCCCTCCTGCACCCCATTCTTTCTTTTGCTTTCATGGATATGTTGCTGACCGTGCAGTGGTGCTCTCTTTTCTCTCTGTGAATCTGTATGAAGCTGCTGCTTCTGTTACTACAGCTTTTCTGCAGACTGCATTGGCCAGACTACCTTAACAGTATAAAAGATCTGAAAAATAATGCAGCATGTCTGCATGTGTGAACCAGCATCATTAATACAGGTAGCTCTTAAGTTCAAATTCAGTATTCCAAGCTAAAAAGTAGACCAATTAAACCAAATACAAATGCTCAACATCAACAAGAACATGCATTTCTACTTCTTACTTAATTCTTGCTTGATTGGAGAGGTTTTGAATGTTGGCATATTAGTCTCATCTGAAACTAAATTAGAGTCAAAATGTACAAAACAATGTTGCAATTCTGAATTGTTGACAGCTAACAGAATCTTCCTGATTTTATATTGTGTCAATGTTAATTTGACGTTTAATCAGTGAGTGAATAGCATTGATTGAAACAACATCGAACATTGAGGGGGAATCAATATTCTTTCAGAGTGCAAAATGCATGGTTAATGTAAGTGTCAATGCGTTTAAACAGATTCTGTGTTCACGCTGAGTACTTATTAGTCTGCTATTTTTGCCTTGGGAATAGACAGCCCATTTATTCGACTGTCAGGGCTGAAATGTGATCCTAATTAAAGGCAGCTGCAACTGTGCGTGAGTTTGGGTTAAATGTAAGAACTGCATTGCTTTTCTTTAAGCTTTCTGGGGCATTTTATTTGTAAGAAACTGAACTCTCCTACACAGAAATCTTAGAAAGAAGTGAGGTGTCAATGTGCAATAAATATATGATCATCAGGGCAGCAAAAACGTGCATAATTAATCTCACTTCGGAGAAATCGTATGAGGGGTTGCAGTGTGAACTGCATCTTCTGCCAATATTTCAGTTGTGCATTTTTACAAATATGAGTGCATATTTTTTGGGCTTTTCATTTTTAAACTGTACAATTACTACATTACAAAGCTAATTTGCCCTTCAATGTGTTGTAATTAAAGAGGTCTTTTGTATCCTTTTTTCCTCCATCTTGCTTGCTTGTAACAAAAATGCTTATGCCCATTTTCAAGTATACTTGCATAGAGTAAAGTGATTTTAGGTTACATGGAAAAAAAAGATTTTACATAAATTGAAATTACTTTGATCCCAATTAAAAACAAACAAAAAACCTAACAGATGGTACAAAGGTGGTTTTAAAATCTATGACAATTGGTGTTTTGTTTCTTTATTAAAAAATTAAAAAATTTGGAATTTGTTTTGTTCTAAATCATTTCTCTGACATTAAGAACCAGAGTGACTTTGTATCTCTACAATTGTTGAGTGAAAATCATATTTTCCTTATTCAAAGGCATCAAAATTATCACTAAACACATCTTAGTGTTGTAAAATTCCCCTCAAACTAACTATCGTGTAGTTTCAATTGAATGTATTTTCTCTAACATGTTATAATCTCAAAAAAGGCCACTAAAAATTTACACAAAGATTATTAAAAGCTCTGTTTATAAAAGCCTTTTGAGCTTGGCTGGATGCACTTTCGATGTGGATTATCAGCTTGTATGAATGTACAGAAGCAGTAAGATGGGGGGGTGTCCATGTTCATCTGCCACTTCTATCCCTCTGAGCCAGCCATGGAGCTGATCACTGAGTCAATTTGGCATGTATGTGTGAAGAGGAAGCAGCACACCGTGCCTACTGCAGACAATGTTCTCACTCATGTGATTCCACTTGGTCTACATAAATTACTAAAGATATTTTTTGTGGCATTAAGTGCAATGCAGGATAATACAGTCACAACTGTAAACAGAATCCAGTAAAAGAGGCCTTTATTTTTGCACGTATGTCCCTACTTTTACTCTTATATTCATTTCTCTTCATCCATCCAGTATCTTATGAACACATCTGTCTCTTCCAGTCTATCACCTAATACTTGTTCTTTGATTCAGGGTGATTTCTATCTTTAGCTCATCTATGCTCTGTCATTTTATCTGCAAAGGAATGCAGGCACCCACACTGCCAGGCGAGGATCTCTCTCTTAGCATCTCTCCACTCGTAGATGTCACTTGTTGTCTTATCTCCATTTCTTTTAAGATTTCTTTTTGGTTCTGATCTTTCCTCTGGTGCTTTGTTTGAATCTACTTTTTTGAAGTTTCTTCTTTTTTAATCTCTGCAGTGTTTCCCCATGCATCGCCTGTGTCTTGAAGTGGGGCTGCCCAGGTATATTTAGCTCCCCCCCATCCCTCCACCTGGGTAGGAAAAAAAAAATCACAAAGTGTTTTTTGTTTGTTTTGAAGAGTTGCGCACAACGTGCTGATAAAGCTTCAAACTCATTCAGTTGTGCACAAGCAAACAAAAAATGTCAGATTTTTAGGCTAAGTTGTTACTATTGCACTTTACATTTCCCAAAATCATGGCAACAATTGTGTTAACAGTGTCAGGCACACCTCTTTTTTCTGGAGTAAGCACTTCACTTTGAATATCAAAAGGTCCTCAAACAGTGAAGTTTTAAGTACCTGCATTGTAAGTATGAACTACACCTTCAACATTTCAAAACATGTGATACTAAGTATACTACTTAGCATAAACTATGCACTCTTAAATGGCAGCAAAATTGCACCCACATCTTTTTTATTAACTTGTATGTTTTGCTTGCATCTTGTGCTTCATTTGATTATTTAGTGAAATCAGTGTTCTGTAATACGATGGAGAAGCTGCCAGCTGAAGTCATTTCTTTGGCTGAAACAAGCAGGGAGACAAGCAGGCGTGGACCCAGGAAATTATGCAGACATGTGCTTGCAAACACAATACCATAAAAACCATGTAGTGTGGATGAGCTAAATCCAAGAAATATTTTAGTTTTGTAAAAAAAAAAAAAGAAATTCTAAAAAAAAAAAGAGTCAGTTTTAAGATTCAGATATCATTCTGCAATGCATACAAGTGGGATTATAAGTCTTTTTAGTCTTAATAAAGTCTGTCCCCTCCAACTCTGATAGCAGGAACAAGGCAATATTATTAACAGCCTTTTATTTGACTCTGTACTTTTTGTTACAACCTGTGAAATTGATTCTACTTTGGTTTTGACTTTTTTCTCTGGTCTTAGGATTTCTTGTTTTGTTTTATACAACTTTACTCCAGCTTGCTTTCTGAATTCAAGTATACAAAAACTGAGGTCACAGACCAACTGAGGATATCGCAATGCAACACAACCATGTATGTAAACACAAAAAAGGGAACTGAATTAGGAATATCACAACAACTTGTCCTGATTTACCAACTTTTGTGTGTCTGATTATGTAGGTCTGGTCTTGGATTTGGATATATGATATTATATCCATATATATGTGCCACAGCAGTCTATAAGGCTATATGTCTGTATTACTAACAAAATTTATCAAAGTCAAGTTGAAACCTGTGCCACACAAACTCCAATGGGACTATGAGGAACACTGTGCTGTCAGTTAGACTGGCAACTTAAAAATCAAAGCAGCGCACTTCAAGTGATGGACAAGCTGTCATTAAAAGATGTCAATGGAAAAGGCGGATAAAAAAATAAAGCAAAGTTAAAGCTTAAAAATTGAGCCACGGTGATACATGGGACTAATCCATGGTTATGGAAAGAACATGTCAATAGAAGTACACGCCATCTTCTCTGAAACTTGCTCCTCGTGTTCCCAGATGAGCGCCAATGAATGACACTTTGACAGACCTGAACTTGACAGACTTTTTGCTGCTCAAGGACAACTCTCGAATTGATGGCTAGAGACAAAAACTTCTTAATAACTATCTAGAGACAAAAAAAAATTATAATAACTACACTGTCACTGATTGATGGACTCAAAACCACCCCTCTTGGATGAAACAGACTTTTTCCTTGTACACATTAATTTCTTCAAACTCTCAGTTCTCCTTCCCAGCTAACAAACACCTGGAAAAAGCACTCAATACTTGATTTGCTGCCAACAACTCTGACCTGAATATGTCACTACCTATTTTCAGATTGCTGTAATTCTGGCCACTGAATGACGAGCTGAATTTTGAGGCAGAAGCTCCCAAATCTTACACAACTGCTGCTGTAAGCGATTCTGCACAGTAGGAGAACAGTTTCTGTTCATTAGTGCGGATATAGTATCCTTATAAAGTTTACAAAGATTAGAAGCTGAGAGAAAAACCCATTCTAGAAACTCATTAACTACCGTAACACATTCATCTATACAAAGAGTATCTTGCTCATTTAGTGCACCAAGTCAACTCGTTATTTTAGTTTTTGCAAGTTGTTCCGAGATTAGGTTTAAAGTAAAATGTTAGGATCAGCGGATTTCTCACTTGTCTTACAGTAGATGGAGTCTTAAGTTAAAAGACTCCAATGTGCCCTTGGTGCAAAAGCTGGGCCAAACTGTGGTTCTGCTCCTGATGCATCCCGCTCATTAACCACAGAATGCAAACTTGAATAAGCTGCTAAGTGAGTACAGAACTGAAATTCAGATAGAAGTGTTGATAATAAAAACAAATGCCAATTAAAATGAAACGGGTAACTTTTTAGTTAATTATATATTTATCTTTTCTTCTAACCACTTTAGAATACATCTTCAAGATTGTGACTGGAAAAAGTGGCAAAATAAAAGACTGAATGTTGATGAGATACGATGCAGCAGGTTCAAGCCACATCAGTTAGTTTGTTGTGTGTTCAAGAATGATATGGCATCTGTCAAATGACTATATTTAGTCTCCCACACTTCATGAGCTGTGACGAGGATTGATTCGTCTGTGCTTCATTTTAAGTGGACTCTTCTAAAAGAATTATCTGCTGTCACTACAATTCTCTTTGGACTCTGACGACCATATAAAACACTACGTTCACATCCAGGCTGACAGCTTAGATGGTTAAAATAGAAGCTGCTGACTATTGGGTACATACACAGCTTCAAAATTCACCTTTTCCTACTAATAAACAGCTAGACAGGAACAAAAAAATAATAATGTCAAAATAATATCAGCGCTTATGTTATTGTTTTCCATAGAAGGAGAAACAACTCTCAGTACCTGTTCAGGAGATTTAAACTGTTTATGAAAAAGCTTTTTATCAGCCATGAGATTCGCAATATATGCTCACAATGAAATAAACTGCAGACATGCCTCTCCTGTTGTGCAGCGTAACCTCCTCTTGAGTCCTACACCAATATTCTCAACAACCACTGCACTGTTGCGATAAATGTTAAATCAGTCTTTTCTGTTCTGTGTTGTTTGTTATGACTCTCTCTTTCAGCTCACGCCCAGCTTTCATGAACCTCTGACACCTCACAAATAGAATTTCACTGAAAGAGCTGAGCAGCTGCAAGGGAGAGAGAAAGGCATGCTGATGGAGAGAATGAAAAGAGAAAGTATTCAAATGAAAAAGAGTTGGGAGCTTGAAAACGAGTCTGAAGACTAAGACATGCCAAACAAGAGAGGAAAAAAAGACAGGAGAGACAGAGTGAGAATCAGGGAGGAAATAAACTTGTAACAGTTAAAACAAAAAGCTGAGGGTTGTGGTTAAATTTCTCTCTTCATTTATCAACCCCTAGAATTTTCCCACAGTGATTAACTTTGTTCTCTAATCCTTTATAGTTTTTTTTTCCATGCAAAGGAATACATTGTTTTTCACATTTCATGTGAAAATAAACAAGGTTATTTTGATGTTGCTCTCCACTGCCGTTTGCCCTGAGCTGGCAACCTTGTCTTTGGAAATTATGCAGTTGAAAGCATTCCAAAAGGAAAAAAAGAAAAAAATAACCAGAAAAGGTGAATTGAAAACATCTGTTAGAACATGACAGAGATGCTGAAAATTGGTCTCAGAAACAAAAAGAACTGACATTTTCAAAATGTAAATGTAAAGTTGTTAAACTGGGGAAAACTGTTCCACATGAATTCACATGCGTACACTGGCATCTTCTAAAACCCACCAAATACAAGCATAAATGCTGCCTAGAAGTGGAAAAGTGGCTCAAAACTTAAGTATCTCTCTCCTATAATCTTTAATCACTATTGTAACCCACAACACTCTTTTTTCCCCTCACACTCGGATAAACAGAGCAGATAGTGTTAAATCCTGAGGAGGAACAACATCATGTACAAAACCTATGGAGAGAATTACTGAAGCTAGTTGGTGAATTACCAAGAACAGCAAGAGAGAAAATGAGGATGATAGAAAAGAGGATAGAATTCTGAATGAACACAAGCAGAAAAGAGGCATTTACATGTCCAAAACATGAATAAGTAAAAAAGAAAAGAAAAGTGTGTTTAAATGCTTTGTGACAGCCAGGTTACTGTAAAAGCTGTTCATTAGTCACATTTACCGCTGACCCTTTTGTTTTTGTTTGACTGCTGTATGTTGGAGTAGTTTTGTTGTTTTTTATTTTATTTTTTCACCCAATCAGATGTAATATGCATGCAGCCTCTGAGCAGAACCTCCACCATAATAAGAACATAAGTTTAGACGGAGGGTTTGATCAACAAATTGGATTTGGAGTTGAAGCCAATTTTTGGACTTTTGCACAGCTCTAAGGTGTCCTAGCAGGACCAGTGGCTGATTTTCATAAAAGATGGAGCTAATGGCAATAAGCCATCTCCAGCAACACTAAAGATGGCAACAGGTGGATGTGATGTTGTTGGCATTATTATCAGTGCCCTTTTCAAGATGACCATTTAACATAATATACACAAAGGATATAGCTTTTAAAAAATGCTGCACAACACCCAAACAGGTGGTGCTCCTTAAACCCTTGTTTTGTTAGCCCTTTTCAGGTTATTAACTGGGAACAATGCACTTGACTTACTTTGGTTCCTGTGGTTCTATACTGGAAACGCTCGCTGTTTGTGACAGAGAAGGTTGGGTGGAACTGGAAAGGATACAAGGCTCTTAGGTGTTTAATTAAGGCTGTACAAAAATACATGAGGTCATCTTAAAACAACAATCACAAGTAGACAATTTAAACTGTCTATTTGAGTGTGACTGCATTGAGTTCTCTAATAAAAAGTAGATTGTGTAGTTGCTGTCAGTTTACAACATGCACACTGCAGTCTAATGGTGAACTCATTACAGCTTAGAGTGTTAAAAAAAAACAACTTTCAACCCATTTTGTCTGTGGGGGAATTTCAGGTAAGGAAGGCCCAGTTGTAATAGGTACAATTTGCCCCTGAATTTAAATGTGTTAAATCACTGTAGAATATGACATTGTATAAAAAGTTAAACACTGCGTTATGATATTTCATGTAAGTTTGTAGGTATGTTCTTTTTTTTTATTTTTATTATCTAAAATATCGCTTTACATTTTCAGACACTTGTGATATCACATCAGGTAATAGTAAAAATAAAGTGCAAATATTTCCCAAAATATTCCCATGCAGTTTCTCTCAGGTAACCCTGTGCAAAAGCTTTTGATGATGTGCAGTTCAGGGCCTCCGTTTCAGGACTGCTTGTACTTGTCACTGACAATAGTTCTTCGTGACACTTGGCTGTAACAATTTTTTTTACAGGGTGGTGCTTTGTGATAAGATACTAAAGTGTCTACAGATTCAGCACATGACAAGATTGAGACACAGAGAGACAGATGTATAAAATCTCACATTCCTTTGTATCAATATAAAAAAAGCTTTAATGATTCTTTTTAAAAAGCTAACACAAATCATGTTGCTTTCCTATTTTGATGACAGCACTGCATTAACAGATGCTACATAGGCAAAAGCCATGCATCAGTACAAAAAAACAGAAGCAAGAGGGTGAGAACCACAAAATCAAAAATTGCAGAACATTCATGCAAAATAGACCACATTAAACTTCCCAAAAATGTAGAAGGAGCGAAGGGCAAACATCACCACAGGGTATGCGCCTGGTGCTTTTAAATATGTAAAAATGTCAGCTTACAATACTAACAAAGAATATTCCACAGGGCCCTGTTGCTAATGAGGACATCATATACTTGACTGCTTTAAACTAGTACTGCCAGAATGCTTAGGTTGAAAAACCTAATTTAACTTTCCAGATCAGATCAGATCAGGCTTCTCATCTAGCAAAGATCAGCACTCAGATCATTCAGGAGTCAGTGTTTAAATCCAGACAGTGCTGTATGTAAATTTCAACACTTAAATGTCACATTTGCTGTCACTAATTACCCAGGAATCCATAAACTCAACACAAACGCTTCACTGTTTGTTCCCTGTGGTTTATACGCCGTTTCAGACTGGTTTTAAGTAAATGAGATCCATTTTTCTGCATGGCAGTCTCCTCATTCACAGGATTCAGAGTCTTTAAATTTTAACTTTACAACTAAAGTGTCATAATAATTGTGGTGGTTTCATATCAAGATTTAAAAAAAAAAAAATACAGTTGACCAAGTTCCAGATCGAGCCCAAAAAACACTTCTTCAAAAAAATAAGTAATGTTAAAATTGTGAATTAAGGTTAATTATAAAGAGGTTAATCAGAAGCTCGATAACAAATAGGAGTAATCTGACAGAGCCATATTGTTGACTTTTCTTTCATAATTTTAATTGGTTTAGTTTTGCTTCACACCTTTTTTCTGGGTCATAAATTTATTTTTTTCAAAACAACAACAACAACAACAACTAGCTTCTAGGCTTACAACTCCTGGGCTCCATTTTTGCACCAACTTAGCATTCTGTATACTACTCAGAAGCTGAAGATAATTCAACTTTTTTATAATTATTTTATTTTTGCTACAGCTTACATTGTGATGATACGTGCCATAGAAAAAACTGAAGACAAACAAGGACTAGTTTTACTGTTTTTGATTAAACAGCAGGGCAGCTGACTAACAGGAGGCACTGGCCCAACTATTTTCTTCAGGGCTGCAAGCAGCTAAGGCCGTTCTCTAGCAGCTGACAGGACCCTGGACAGGTCACCAGTCCATCACAGGGCCAACCCAGAGATGCACGAGACAGACAAGATATGCAGTCACTCACACCTATGGTCTTTTAAAAATTGCCAATAAATCTAACAAGTGTGTTTTTGGACTGTGTTAAGAAAGCAGAGAAACACCACAAATCCACGCTGAGACCATACAAATCTCACACAGGGAGACCACAGCCAAGATTTGAGCTAAAGACCTTTTACGGTGAGGCAACAACGCTAACCACTGACACACCATCCTGCCCAATACCAACAATATTACTACCAAAAAAAAGGCTTGTTTGGAATATTTATAAACCCAGTAGTATGGCAAAATAGGATTAATTTCTTTAGAAAAAAACATTTTGGAAAATAGATTTTATTTGCACATCCACTCTATAAGGAGAGGCAGAAAAAAAAAACCTTAATGTGCTAGAGGAGCACCTGAAGACAGCATCAACTTCTAAAAGCATGTGAAATACAGTACAAAACAATGTAATGGATTTCATGTCTGTGGTAAGAAGTCCCATTTTCAAAAAAGTTTAGGAAAACAGGATTTAAGCAGATGGGAGAACTGACAGATCTACCCACTGTCTGCTGATACTTATGCTGTGGTAGATAGATGGCAAATGCAGCATCAAGAGCAGATTTTCTTTTCTTTTTTGGTTTGTTTTTAGTCATATTAACATCCAGAATACATTTACTGACACCGCTGCCTCATCACATCTGGAGAGGCTGAACATTATATTCCCCAAATAGACAGAAGGCAAAGCTAATCACCCAAACTTATGATGGGGTCATTGGTGGTGTGCATAGGCTGGGGGCTTTGTGAACATGTTAAAGACAAGAATCTCTTTTTGACTGGCATAGTTCCATAAATCTTTGCCTAATGTAGACCTGCTTAAATTAAATTACTTGAGAAAAGAACTTTCTTGCTGTCTTCATTACTGCTCCTCTCCAGGGGTTCACAGTCAGCCTGCCAAGAATCAGGTAGACAGTATTTGAAAGTGCAGAAAGCTACAAAAATCAGTTGCTCAACCCATTCGGTAAAATCGTTGTCATTACAGTAGCTGTTTATCATGAAGTGCAGTGTTCATACTTATTTGGAAGTAAAAATTAAAAGAAATATAACATTAATCAAAGGTTTGCTACACAGAATGATGTAAAAACAATTCTGTTTTTTTACAGATAATTCTAGGCGATTTAAATAAAAGTGATTTATTTTATAGCAAGTTTTCACTGGAAGGGGTTCATTGTTGCAATTCAGTGCATTATTTCTAAATGTAGATTTTTTGCTAAAATTTCACAACTGTTGTGTTTTAGGTTGCAGTTTTGAATTTTAAATAAATTGACAC
>JAOXNZ010000001.1:20290914-20302531 GCA_028566095.1 Kryptolebias brasiliensis | reverse complement strand
AAAATATTAAAATGGGAAACTAATAAGTTGTACTTTTAATGACAGGTGTGGTAAGTTAGTTTGACTCCTGCCACATTCTTACTGTTTGAACCGCTGATATAACCAATTCTATCATCCCACTGTCACTGTTCAAAACGTTTACAAATGTTTTTCACATTGCAAGCAGCATCTGCATAAGTCCCTTCACAGATTGGGTTTTTAGTCTCAGGATCTTTGGTAATGCAAAGTATTATGTACTGATCTGCACAGATGCACTTGTAGAGAGCAACATATAGTTTACTCAACAAGGGTAAGTCGTCTTTGCCCTGAAATGACACGTGAATAAGAAATTGTGAAAAAAATATCTTTGGATATTTTCATGTACCAGATAATTTATGTTATGGGAATCTTCTGACCATTTCTCATGTTTTTATCAATACACTCAGTAAATGCTTACACCTTCTTCTACAACATGCACTAAAATAAGGAACAATTAAAAAAGCAGGACTCTCAATAAAATAAGTCAGAAAAAAAGATTTTCAGCAGTTTATTAGTCGTACCTTTGGAATGCCCTGCAGGTCTCGTTTAACTCAATCGACTGGATCACAAGATGTTGGTTATTGTTTCTTTCTTTTAAAGTTGCAGCTGTTTTGTTCCAACTTTCTTACATGTTTGCTAAGTATGTATGCATGTTCTCCAACACTCTTCTATTTTAAGTATTGATGTAGCCTGTCAGTCACCTCAATACTGACATTTTTAAGAGGTGTGAGTTAGCTTGTTAACTGCCGATACACATGAATAAAACATTGTAGGTAGGAAGAACCCTTAATTCTTAATGTGGACATGAAATAGTCTGCTTTTCAGTGTATATACACACACACACACACACACACGACAGCACTTTCAAAATGCAAACCCCATTTTCAAATATTTGCTTACAGATTTCTCCAACTTAATTGGATTATTTTTTTTTCTTCAAACCCTAAATGAACGTAAGAATGAACGCTACAAACCAGATGGGCACATGCAGGCAGCCTTGTAATGTGTTGCCAAGTGTGTCAGGCATACAAACAAACGGCACATTACAATTCCATGAAAGCAATTAGCAAAGTGTTTAACACCTCTTAGTTCCAATGTCTTTTTCTGTAATCACTGGCAGGCTGTGAGACATTAAATGGGAGGGGGTAGAGTCATAAGGTATAAAAGGAGAAAAATGAATGAATAAGTCATGGGAAAGGGCAGGTCAAGAGTGGACTCAAAGCTGGGTGGGGGCTAAGTGAGCAAATTAAGTAACTGATGTCACAGAGACAGGAAGTAAGACTGCAGCTTAAATATCTCTAACACAGTCAAGTTAATAGTGCTTTCTGTACATTAATGTAGTTGAGGCAACTACAATAAAACTAATAGCAACCAACAGTTTATTTTTAATTATTATTTTCACAGTTGCAGACCTGTCAAGGCACTCTGCCCTTTCTGTCTAAAATACTTTCAAATAGAAAAAAGAAAAAAATGTACTGTGACTTATTCTCTCCATGTGCAAAAAACCCTCCTCTGAGTTTTGATTCTGCTGACTCATAATACCATCCACATTTGAGGGCCATAGTCTTCACTTGGGAAAAAAAAAAGTCTTGTATTTTCACAGAAAAAAAAGAACAGGTTTCTGCATGTTTCAAGAGGGTATAAATGAAGAACTCTGCATCACTTTTTTCAGCAAAATGTACAAGAGGTTTGGTGTCTTCAAAATCACCTTGTAACCCAGCACTGATACACAGTGACAGCATTATTTCTTGTTTTTTTAAATTCAATGTTTTGTTTAATATTTAAATATCAACCTAATAATGAAATTGAGTTTGGACTCATTTCTTACAACTGAAATCATATATTGTTAGAGTAACAAGTGAAACTACAGGACTATACTGTAGATGTTCGACAAGACTGCACATAACATATTGAGCAAGGTGTCTAGATAATGTTAAACAATCCAGTTATTTTTCCTGAGTTATTAAAAAGTGTAATTTGTGTATAGTCTTTCAACATTTAAATCATTCTTGTGTAATCTACATGCAAGTCAATAGGAACTTCCATACTGAAAGCAAGTATCCACTTTGTTATAAAGTTTGTGTATCTAGGTGAGGTTTTATGCATTACTTTTGTAATGGAATACAAAAGCCTCCTGCAATGGAAGAGAACCATCAGAATGTATGCCACAGATGTATATTAAAGCCCTTTTCACACAAATTGCACCTCATCAGCACATACACAAATCTCATATGTCACTGCTGTTCTTTTAATAATAACACACAGACCAAGCAGAGGCAGTTCAATGCCATATCGGTGTGTGTTTCGTCAAACCGAGACAGATCTGTAAAAAACAAACAAAAAGGAAACTAAGGTGTTGCTTGTTAAGGAGTAGTGTGCTGCACATGCCGGCCCATCTCTTCACACAAACATCAGCTCTGTGACTACCTCTGTGTCAGGCTCAGAGGCATATCAGAAGCAAATCAACATTCATTTCTTTCTCTGAACTATCACTCAACACCAATCCCAAACAAAGGTGCAATAAAACTGACCTGAAAGTGTTATAAATGTAACACTTTCAGATAAACCCATTGCTTTACACAACATGCATACATTTGCATTTAGGAGGCTTTCCAACAAATCTCATGGGAAACCATACAAATTAATTAAATAAGCAAAGACGTGTCAAATGTGCAGTTTTGTTTTATTTTTAATATTGTCAGAATATCTTGTGCGTTATTTTGTCTTGTGTCTATAGCACACATGACTTGGTTTATTTGTGTGTGTGGGGGGGGGGGGGTCTACAATGAATAAAACTGAGTGTCATGTCTTATGTGATGAAAAGTACCCTGTCCATTATTTGTTGTAGAGGAAATAATTCACTGGCGTGAAGAGCACAGCCTGCAGATGAAACTGGCACCCACATGCAAAAAGACACAAACACACTCACCCATGCAGCCATGTGCTCATGCACAGACTGTGGTCCAGAGGCATGGTCACAAATTCCAAATCAGAAATCATCCACACTAACTGATGTATCAATAATATCACATTACAAAAGATGAAATATTAATAGAGAAAGAAAAAAAAAAACATTTTTAGCATATTCAGAGCATCTTCTAACCCTGTGAAGATGCTGGAGGACCAAGACAGCGCTTGTAAAAATGAATAAATTTCAACAAAAGTGTAAAGATACAAAAGAAACAAAGAAAGGAGAGGACAGCTGTAAGTAGATGAAAACTGCATATATTTATTGACCCACTGAAATTATGTATGCCATGCTATTCAGACCACAAAAATGCACAAGTAATATGCCTAAGTACTTGCGCACTTGATATCGACAGCCCTCCTTGTTCTTAGTCTATAAAAAGAGGAGTCCCTGCTTCAAAGTTGCTCTCATTGTTAAAATGCCCACATAGAGCCAAACTGTACTGCACACTAAGCATTCTTCCAAAAGATGGCTCGCTGCATACAAATGGTAATACTTTAGTTCCATTGTTTGCTCTGTAAAGTTGTGCTTTTTCACATCTCTAAACAACTGGCTGGATATCTGTGTATAAATCAATCATTTTTAACAATAGAAAATCCCCATAAATCTATAACTTTCTGCACAGTATGCAGGCTCAAACTATATTACAAGCAGCTATAAATTGTCCAATGTGACTGGGACCATGGAGGGCTTTTTAGACAAGTTAATGAGAAATTACTGTGTGAGTTAACTTTTAGATACCCCACAACTTCCTAAAAAGGAGTGGTTAATGCTAATGCTAGTTTATAGTTTTTTACACCATATGATATTCCTGCCAGAAGTGCCCAAATGGTATCAAAAGTGCTTCAGCTAGCTGCTGTTGCCACTATATGTGCTTGCAAATAACCATCCATGTAATGCAAAACTGACAACAATGAAAGGATTTTAAAAATGCATTCATATGACCTGCAAAGAAATTTAAGATTGAAGTTGTTTTGAGTGGGAACCAATCCACTTTGGATTGTTGAGCTAACAGCTAGGATCAAGACCAATCAGAATTAAACTTTTTATTCAAACTGAGTTTTTTTTTTAAAAGCAATCTACAACACATAAGATATTGATTGCTTCTTTTTTTCTACAGAACCCCTCTTTCAAAACATTTGATCTATTGTTTTATTTCTTTATTAATTTTGATTATTTTAAACACTAAAAAGAAAACATTAATTTGCTTTTTTAAAATAATGGAACTTTCAAATGTAAAAATAATTAAATATAAAATATTCTGTCTGCCTGCAATTTGAAAGTATGTCTGTGTCCTCATAGATGCAGTTTAGGTTAATCTAAAAAAAAAAAACAAAAAAACTGTAATCTTGTCTTGTCGAACAACAACAAATTCTTTCTCCTGAGATAACAGTAAGAGCATGTCATCTCAGATAAACACACAACATATAATATAATCATCCTGGAACAAGGGCTTGCATTGTACAAGTCCATCCCAGACCATCTGGTCTGTCCTACCTGCATCACTGACTGATGCGAAGAGATGAAGCACCTTGGGCAGGGCTGTCATGTCTCTCGATCCCTGCTCTGCACTCAACCCCTGACAAGAAACAAAACTTCTTTTCACAGCTACCTGTCAGTCCATCTCAACCTCAGAAACACACACATCCTCTCTTCCACTTCATCTCCATGGCCTGCTTAAAAGTTCTGCATCAGTGGCCAGGTATGAACTGCAGCGTTGCTGTCCGTCTTCAAAAGACAACACAGAGGAGACTCAAACGCCACACAAATTCACAGAAACTATACAGTTTACACCATTCTGAATTTAACATCCACACAATACATTTTGTTCAAGCACAGAGGGATATGAGGTGCTAAATCTTCCACATCGACAATACTATGGGACAAGTAGATCTCGCACCATTCAGATATAGGACTCAGTAAATATGAAGCATTAAATACACACTGTGCAGCCATCACCTTGCTGACCTAAGGTAACTGAAGATTAGAATAAATGCACATGCACGAACATGAACAGAAGAATTTAAAGGAGGAAGTTGTCCCAATAGTTGTGAAACGTATGAGCGAAAGCAGGAGTAGATGTTTACACATGTACAGTACGTTTCTTTACACCCACACACAGATATATTTAGAAATCCTTCTCCAATAAAAGAGTGACTCCAAAGTGAATAAAAAACCTACATGTTCATTTGACTCCAAAATTCAATTTGATTCTTTCTATTTAAATTAGTTTTTCTCATTATGTGCATATTGCACAGGTCCAGTATTTGTCCTTGTCCACCAAACTTCTTTCCATATAGCCTTAAAAGTGTGTGTTTTTGGTTTTCTTCATGTCCCCAAAGAGCAATGTTTTCATGGCTTTCACCAAACTAGCTGAATTTGTGCTATGGAAGAAAAGCTTACAGGAAACAAATCACAATTTTAAAAAGTATATATATAAATATTTTACCTTTTTGGATGTAATATTCTAAGCTGAGCATTATTATTAAAATGTCCTCAGTGCCAATTTAAACATGGGCTGTTATTTTGGATCCAAAAAAATCATTGTTAAAAACTTTTACAAAAGGTCAGATATTCAGGTCTTTTTTTCTTTTTTTTTAATTGGCATCATCTACCATTAGCTGTCATTTGTTTTACCAAAGAAGTGAGGCATCAAATTATGCTGGCAGAATAGTGGGCAGTTAGAGCTCAAATAAAAAGCTCTCACTGGACCTCTTAGTGACATGCCATACTCACTGGTCCAATTCTAGGACAAAATGTGCTTGTTTGGAGTTGTCAAATGAGGCACTTTAGAGGTTTAGAGACTTGCCCATCAACAGCACCATCCGGGAAGTAACTAAACAGCCACATATTTATCCTAGAACAGAAAACCGAAACATACAGTCACTGTCATGAAGAACTCTTTCTGACTATTGACAAAAAGAACAAGGAGGCGTGAAACAGAGCTTGTATCTCGACACAACTGAGTCAGCCTGAGTTTACAGAAACAGTTCAGACAGCCTAAATCCACAGCAGAACTGTGGCAAGTTTGCCAACATGTTTAAACATCCTGCCTACCGAATGTCTGGAAAATATGTGCACAACTGCACCAAAGAGAATTGCTGCTACTGGTGGGTGGTTTTACTTGGCATTTTTATTTTAGTAAGAACACTCACTTTACATGCAATGCCTAAAACCTCTTTTAGGCGTAGGCTCCCGCTTCAGTTTGACAGAAACTACAAAAGATTTGTTTGTTTCAGCACAAATATATTTTATTGTTCTGGGCTATACAGGTGGTTCAGACATTTTGCAATGGTCAGATATTTAGACATGGATGATGAATGAAATATACCAAAATCATGTTAGTTTTACTTTGTTTGCTTTGGATATTACACAATTCTATGTCAGAACTGTTTCACAGCAGCCACATTGGGAATTGAGCTGCAGTTAAGGACTTAAAATATTTAATATATAGATATGTATAGAAATGACTAAGCATGATTTTAAACAGAGTGAGCCAGGCTCAGTGATGAGGCAAAGTAACTAAGCCTCATCTGTAATGCCTCATGAGCCAGAGGATGAATGGCTAAAAAAATATAAATACCCCACACACAGAGAGAAGTGTGGCTCCCCTCAGACCCAGCACACAAACACTGTGCTGTCTGTACATCTATTTATCTCCACAAACACACACATGCAAAATCCATATGAACTGCCCTCATAAAGCAAAGATCCATTGGCATGCAGAACACGACACAGTGAGGGCCAAGAGGCAAGCGGACCCCCCACCCCCCACCCCTCTCCTTCCCACTGCATGCTGATCATTAGAGAGACAAAGTGGGAAGAGCGACGGGGAATGAAGGAAAGGAGGAGAGAGACGGGTGAGGCAGCAGTGCCAGTTCCCCAGTGGCTAAATCACATTTAATGCTCGGACCGAGCAAGATGAAACTGTCTGCTGGCCAGTGCTGTTAATATCACCAAAAAGATGGCAACTCTCTTAGAGAATGACAGGTTTGACGTTTTAGAGGGTGAAAATAGTGTAATGGCTCAAAGTCAGCCTTTGTCAAAGTCTCTTCCTCTCCGTCTTCCATCTTTTCTCCTTTTGATACACACCTCCGTTTGCCCGTCTCTTTCCCTGTCTTAACCTCATTCCATCTTTAACAACAACAAAAGGATTAAAAAAGGATTACTTCTGACATGTCAGTGTGATGCGCCTGCTGAGTATGGTGCTTTTTTTTCTTTTCTCATGCAGGCCTAAGTCAATATGATACATATACCTACAAAGTGATAAAGAGGTCAGCATTGTGAGTTACAGAGAAGATAGAATGTGGAGAAAAGGGAAAACTTTAGGCATACAAATTAATTTAACTATAGAGGCTTGGTTCCTTGAAATATCTTTTGATAGAAAACGACAAGTTTCTGCCTTCATGTATTCATCCACTGTCTCTCTCCCCTGGTATAGCTTCCACCTCCAAGGTCCCCCCTGCAGAAGTGAGGAGAAGCCGGGATGCTTGAGGGTCTTTGCGAAAGGGAGAAAAGACAAGTATTGTTTTGGGGGTGATAACCTTTTCTTGTGATTCAAAGTACTTGCGGCGAGCTCGGAAATGAACTATTGATTAGAAATAAGGGAGAGGAGAGAAAAAGAGGGTACAGAAAAAAAGTCACAGTGACGGAATTCACAGCAGTCAAGCAACCACCCACGCCTATCCTTTTGTCCTTGAACAGAAAACACAAACACGCTCATGATACTTGTTTATGCAAGGAAAATAATAATTAAAAAAACACTGGTTCAATGTATTTAGAGCTTAGCTTATTTTGTCTGCGATAAGTCTCTCTCCACTTTTCATTTTGTAAATGGAAAACCACTGATGGGACTGGTTGCCCTAGTTTCCAGAAGGAAAGGCTTTTTCCTTCTTATCTATGATATAAAATTTGCTTTGTACAACATGTATAGGATTTGTGTGTTATTGTTTTTTTGTTTTTTTTTTTTTTCAAATTGAAGTAATATGAGAACTTCTAACATGTGAATGGCTCTACAGCCAAATTATACAAATTCATCTAGAGCAGCACAGTGGTAAGAGCTGTCGCCTCACAGAAAGTCTTTCTATGTGGCGATTGTATGTTCTCCCTGTGTGGGTTTTCTGTGAAGACTCTGGTTTTCCTCCCACAGTCCAAAACCATGCAAGTTAAGTTAATTTGAAATCTTGAATTGCACTTAGGACTGTGCAAATTACATCCAGGAAGAGCAAGTGTGCATGGTGCGTGGCCCTGTGACCTGTGTCTAGTGACCTCTATGAAGACCTCCCCTCCCACCTGTTGACTGCTGGAGAAAGGCCCCAGCTTCCTGTGTCCATGAACAGAAGAAACATGTAAAGAAAATAGATGGAGGAATCATTTAGAACGGTAATTTGTGTAGGTGTGTAGGTTCTTTTCTTTCTTGTGACCCGTCTAACAACTGTATTTTATGAAATGCATCATCCATAAATAAATTATTCTGGTAAACAAACTGATTGCTGACAGAAATATTGTTATAGAAATGCAGACACTTAACAACAGTGCATCTAATACACAAGAAATTCATTTACTAGATATTTCAAAGCTCAGTTTTTATGCTGTAAAACGTCAGGCCATCTTACATGTTATTGATTAACCTCACAGTCTGTTCAATAGAGCCGGGTGAGTTGTCATGTGTGAACATAAATAGACACAGAATAAAACAAATCAGTGGATACCTGTGTGGAACATTATCAAAGTCCTATGCCTGCAAATATCTCATAATAAAGATGTTACACACATAGCAAAAGTCTTATCAAAAGAAAACGTTTCGAGTCTCACTGTGAGACATTGCCCAACATGAAGCTGCTGCTGTGAGCAGACCTTTCAGTCACAGGGTGATCTGTCTAATCAGTGGATTACACTGCCACCTCTGTAGGAGCAGAACCACAGTCCACAAACACGATCCTGTATTTAGGGTGAAGTCTCTGTTCACGTGTGACTCAATACTTCCTTAGATGTCCAACTGTGCTGTGCCAAAATGTCTCCATGGCCTTCTTTAAATACTCTCAATCAAGTGGAAAGTCATTTTATGTCTTAGGTCAACACAAATGTTTGGCCTTTAACTTAACCTGACCAGAATATCCATTCAATATTGGCATTTCCACTTTTCTGCCAATTAGATAACGCCGTGCATCCCTTTCAGCTTGATCGGATCTCATTCAGTTGCTGTTGTTCCTCTCAGTTGAAGCACCAGTCTGGACCGGAGCCCAGAGAGACCTCGAACCTGATCCAGCTCTTGGCAAACTACATTCAGGAAGCCACTAAATTGGCTTATCTATTGTGACCCCGGCCAGTTGATTTACAGACAGTCCTCGGTGGCGCACCAAGCAGCGGATTAGGGAGGCGCTTTATAACGTGACATGACGTGTGTGTGTGTGTGTGTTAAAATCTGGATGGGATCTTTTAACCATGCAGCACGGACAGGTGCTTATCTCCTCGACCCGCGCGTGCTCATCACCCTGTCTCTCACGAGTCTATTGGCCCTACAGAAGCCACCCAGTTATGCAGCGATTAAGCGCCCCCACCTCCTTTTATCCTGCAAGGCACGCTCGTCCCAATGTTTAACTTTCTCTCCATCCTATAGTCTGAGCCGGAGGTGCCGCGGCAGTCTGGCAGAGGAGCTGCTGCTTCTTGATGCCGAAATCACGCTCAACACAACAGTGCCACACTATGCCGGTGGTGGAGGAAGGCAGAAAAGACGTTAGGACATTTTTTTCCCCCTTCCTCCCCTTTCTGGCACTGCAGTAGCAGACGGAGGAAAAAGAGAGAAGATGCCATTGTGCAGCAGGGTCTGATCTAAAAGTAGAAAATGTGCAGCCCATTCAGGACAATCCAGAGCAACAGCCACCAACACCATCCCAAACCACCTGTTTTTCCGCGCATTCTTTGCGCTCAGACACGAAGGGCTGGGAGGAATTCGAGGAAAAACGCAGCATTCTCTAAAGTCCCACAGCACCTAACTATCAATAACGACAGACACTGGTGATATTAGTCACCACAAATGGGCTAAACGACAAGAAATCAACCGAGCAACTGATGCAAACTACATTTCTTAGAAGATGTCTATATGACGCGGCAGATCTACCACTCCAAGCCCAGTGAAAGCGTGACATATGGATGCAACAGAGGGAAGTCCACTTAACAGGCTTCGACAGTGCGTCAAAAAACAGAAAAATCACGAGCAATGCTGTGACTGAAGCTGAGCTGCTGGTTATTTTAGCTGAAACCTTCCTGTCTGTTTCCTAAGAGATGCAGAGAGCACAGATGCATTTTTTATTCCAGGTGGGAAGCTAAAAAAAAAAAAAGAAAAAAAAAACAGCGCAGTAACTTACCAATATGGATGATTGAATCCGAGAGCGCCGACTTCCACTCCTGGCTCCAAAACACAGCAACAAGCAACAAGATAACTTTCATTATGTCCAAAGATATCTCCCTCTGGAAAAAAGACGGAAAACTACAGCTCTAAGAGAGTGAAAATCCCCTGAAACGAGCTTGCTTTTGTCAATTTAGTCCATCAATCTCTGTCTTGATCTGCTCTCTTGACGTTCAAGTAGATAGAAGACAAATTCCCTGGTTAGTTGGAGACCCTGTTGAAAATCCCTTCCAACATTAAATCAGGGTGAGTAGAGAGACGCTGAGCTGCAGTGGTGGGGGGAAAAAATAAATAAAAAACGCGCCGCATCCGAACGCCGACGCGTTAAGGGCGAGCTGAGGAGCTGGAGGATGCTGCCGACCATTTAAAGGAAATACATCTGGAACAAGTCGACAGCGCGAGGGAGAGCGAGTGTGAGGGGGGGAGAAAACCTTATCTTGAGAAGCAGGTCCTGCGATAATGACCCGAGATCCCCCCGAGCCTTTTCAGAACTGACGACGCAGTTTCCCCCCCTGCACCAATCGCCGAACCACCAGCAGCGGCAGCAGCAGCAGCCTCAGAGGACCAAGCCAACGGCCAAAACTTCCATTTCCCCTGGGGCTTGGGATTCTTCCTTCACTTCTCTGAACGAGGGCACAAATCAGAGTACACGCACACACTGCCAGCAGCGACTTTTGTTGGAGATGAAAGGCAGTGATGGGGGGAAACCTTGTCACATGGCAGTACCACGGAGAGGTACATTCCAAAATTGTCTTGTGTAGCCTCCTTTGGAAATCAAACCGGGATCGAAGGGGGATCTTTTAATGAGAGAGAGCTCCAAATGCCACTGTTTGGAAAAAAAAATGTAGACTATGTGGAGGGGAGGAAAAAAAAAATCACAGAGATTACGCACGACTACACTCCGCGGTCCGCACTCTCCGTATGCGGGTAAACGCGCGTCAGACCTAGGCTCGCGCCGTGGCTGGTGAGGAGGTGGTATGCTGCGTCCGTGTGGGAGAGAGGGGAGGGTGGGGGTGAAGAGGAGGAGGAGGAAGGAGAGAGAGAAAGAGAGAGAGAGAATCAGGCAGGAGCAGTTGCCAACAAGGGCGCGCATCTACTGTCTGGATTTACCTCGGTGAAAGCGAGATGAAATGGGAATATCTGAGAGGGAGCCATCTACTCTATACGGTATACATGAGATGCCACAACAGGACAAAAAAAAAAAAAAGATCTCGGTGACCTCA
>JAOXNZ010000001.1:20197382-20210638 GCA_028566095.1 Kryptolebias brasiliensis | reverse complement strand
CATATTTTGTTTCAAACAATAGAAAAAAAAACCCTAAGATTATTATCCAGCTCCACTGGATCTTCCAAAGAATAGCCTGGTCATTTTTTAATTGATGTTCTGCCAACTAGTTATCAATATTTAGAATCTTTTCAGTCACAGAACATACAATGCCTATAAAAAGTAATCAATCCCTGGGTATTTTATGTTTTTACAGAGTAATAACAACTAAATTAAAAAATGCAATTTAAAATAAGTAACCTCATTAAATAAATATGATTTTTTATCTAAATTTTCTTCAACTGTCTTTCTCTTTGCCTCTCTCCCATAAGGTTCAGGTTGGTGAAGAACCTGGACAACAGTTGTTGTTGCTCAGTCTCTCCCATCTCACCTACTGAAGCTTGGAACTCCTTCAGAGAGCTCACAGGTGACTTGGCGGTCTCTCTCACTATTCTCCTTCTTCACAGTCACTCAGTTTGTGAGGACGGCCTGCTCTTGGTAGATTTACATATGTCCCATACTCCTTCAATTTAATGGTGGATTTAACAGCACTCCTGGGGATGTTTAGAGCCATGGGAATCTTTTTGTATCCATCCTGACTTGTACTTTTCAACAACCTTTTCTCTAAATTGCTTGGAGTGTTCTTTGTCTTCATGGTAGCCAGGAATACTGATTAACCAGTGAACAGATGTTCCAGACACAGGTGTTCTTATACTGCAATCCTTTTAGACACATCCACTGCCCTCAGGTGATCCCCATTTCACTAATTATGAGACTACTAGCAACATGAGGCTGGCCCTCTGTTGCATTAGAACAGTCACTTTGAAGGGGGCGAATATTTATGTAATCACTAAATTGACATTACGTATTTTTATTTAATTTGTGTTAAATTTTACTTTACCATTGAAGAAGGTATTTTGGCATTGTAAAATTGAAGAAAAAGGCAGACTATAAAATAATTCTCAAAAATGTCATATTGGTGTGAAAGACTGCTACATTAACTAATATTAATAAACCTCTACACTTTTGCTTAACACTTAGTGTGTTGCTGTTTTCTCAACTAACAACTGTGTTAGTACGCAAATGTAGGCTATATGTGCTGTGCAAAGACCATGTCAATGTCAGTGTCCTGATATTGCTGAATAGATCAGTCTGCTGGGAACTGAGTAAATGTTTAACTACTCAACGCACTGATCAGGTGGACTAATACATCTGTATATAACAATCTATGCTCCACACATATACATTCACATAGTAACATGAATGATGTTTAGTTGACAAAACAGCAACACACCAAACTAAACAAACTGTCTCATGCAAAATTGTTTGTGTTCTTTCAAACTAGTATGCCATTTTTGACAAAGTTAATTTATTAGCATGAAAAATGACATAACCCAGGCCCTTGTTTGGCTAGCCATTGGCCTAGCCTGGGGAAACATTTTTGCCAGTTACTTCATGTATACAAGTTTATGACTGATGTCACAGCTACTATCTGACAGAACTTCACCTTAAAAATGACCAAACTATTCTTTTAACCCTCTTGTGACCTTCGGGTCAAATTGACTCGCAGTTAGAATGGCTTCTCTTTCTCTTTTCAGTTACGAGGGCTTCAGGAGGGTTAAAAAGTATAGCTAATTCAGCAGCAAACTCCGAAAACGTGTTAAACCCAAAAACCTGTTTTATATCTAATGAGCAGCATAAACAGCATTTATATAAATTAAAGCCAAAATAATACTAGTTTTTAGGGTAAAATTTCAAAATATTTTTGAGGGAGGAGGTGAGTTGAGAAAAATGTTTTTGTTCCGACTGTTTGCGGAATGTTGTTTATGTAGAAAGGAATGTTTCTCACGCTTTCCTGAGTAAACATGTTTCAAACATGTTTTCTAAACATGTTTTCACACTTCCACGCTCTCTCACCGTCTGGCCGAGTGAACATGTTTTTGCGAGGGGAGGGTGTTTTAAGAGGGTAGAGCGCACAGGCCAAGTCAGAGTCTGCTGTGAGTCTTCCGATCGGGACGTCCGGCGTGGTATTGATGACAACTCCACTTTGACTGTGCGGCTCTCCAGTCTGTGTCCACTCCTGTGATGCTGTGTTGTCTGAGGTTTGCTCTCCCAGAGTTAATCTCTCTGACACCCCTCTCCTCAATGCTGACCATGTGCTGTTTGTGGATTGGTCCTCATGTGACCACCATGGCAATAACCATGTGGGTTACGCTATTTGCTCCCTACATGCCACTTTGGCATCTGGGGCCCTGGCAGCACACTACTCTGCTCAGCGGACCAAACTTGTGGCTCTTACAGAGGTGTATAAGCTATCTGCAGAGAAATCAGTTCCCATTTACACTGACTCTCGCTACGCCTTTGGCGTGGTGCATGACAACACATTGGTCCACAAAAGGTTTTTCAGTGGTAGCAGAAAATCACTGTAAAAAATGTCTCATTTGCACGTCCCATACTGTGGGGCGCACACTTCATGTAACTACAGCAGGACACCCTCCACCAGAAAGTCCTTTTGATCACCTTATGGTGGACTTTATTGAATTTTCTCCATCAGAAGGGAAAAAGTACTGTCTAGTAATTGTGTGCATGTTTGGATGGAGGGTGGGTGGGTGGAGGCTTTTTCTACAAAACACGCAGACAGTGCGGCAGTGCCCAAGGCCCTGCTGACTGAGATTATTCCTAGATAGGGCATTCCAGGAAAAATCACAAGTGATAATGGCACTTACTTTGTTAACAAGGCCCTGACTGAGATCAGTACGGCCCTTGGGTTCCAGCTTGAAACACAGTGCTCCTACCACCCACAGTCAGGAGGGAAGAGAAAATGGCACCTTAAACGCCAAACTCACAAAGTGTTGGCCGAAGGTGCTTCCTTTAGCTTTAATGGCCATGAGCATGCGAACACGACCCAAGACGAGACTAAGCCCATACAAAATACTATTCGGACGACCACCTCAGACTGGACTAACCCCACCCAAGTTGAATGCTCTCTCCACAGACATGTGTGACAGTAGTATGGTGGCCTATTGTTCTAACCTCTCTAAAGCTTTGTCTCAGGTACAAATTACTGTGAAGGCTGTCCTCCCCAGACCAGGTGAAGGGCCACTGCATCCTCTGAAACCAGGAGACTGGGTCCTGGTCAGGGATCTCCGCAGAAAACAATGAAAATCCAAATGCTGGCAGGGACCGTTTCAGGTCCTGTTGATGACACACACAGCTGTAAAAGTCGCTGAAAGGGTGACTTGGATCCACGCCAGCCCCCGTCGACATTTCCTGGGCCCACCGCCGGACACCACTTCACCGGCTGACCTCTCAAGCACAGGGCAGAATAATCCCTGAGGTCAACTCCCGTGAGAGGTAGTCTACCCTCCACGAGGCAACGATTTCTTTCCTGCTTCTCCTCATCATCGAGACAGCTACCCTAGCAGAAGACACACACAACATTGTTCATCACTCCGCTGGAGAAAGCAACGCCTGGTGGATTGTGACACATCACCTGACCTAGAGGGTTACCAACGACAGCTGTTTAGCATGTTCTCTGATCCCTCACGCCACTCCTGACAACCCTCTCCTGTACCCTGTCCCTGCCCCACTTCCTCCAGTCCTGGCCAGCTTCCTCCGCATAGACAGAAATGAGACTGAAATTTTAGAAATGTCTTCCTTGTTATTGTTGGGGTTATAATTTGTTGTGTCATTCCTCTCGTGCGACAGCTAGTGGCTCGGTTATTCACTGCCACTATGCTTAACTACACTCTCCTCTTCACCAGACCAGCTGTGTTTGACCCTGACCAAGAGGAGGGTGAGGATTTGCTGGAGGATTCTCTGCTACATGTGAGTTAAGCTTTTTATTTTTTAATAGTTCTGCTGCACCATTTTGCAAGGTGACTCTGATATTGACTCAGGTTTGATGATATTTTTAGCTCATATGTTAACTATCATTACCTTAATGCTCTGTAGCATCTCTTCATTTGCATCAGGCCTCTTGTTAGACTCATGTTCCGAGATCTGATGGTCGTTTTTTACAGTCGTTTTTTGCGCAGACTCAACATTTACCCAGATATGGCTATGAAGATGTAAAGATCTGCTAACTATTTTAATACGTAGCTATGGCAACAGTACAAACTTTAAATACTAATTAAAATATATTAAAATCACATTCCTGCAGGGCTACTGTGAAACATGTGTGTGACAGATGTCCTAGGTGACATGGCATATCCATGTCACGGCCTGTTGTGGCCATTTATGTTTAAGTTTTGTAAATCATAAGTTCTATAAATCCAATTTTTTCTTTAGCCAGCTAGAATATACTTAAGCTAGTTTGGAACCAAAATCTGTAAATAATTTTTGTATTTGGAATTGTTCAGGTTACTTTGGTAACTTTTTAGACCCTCCTATTAATTTAAGAGATTATGTTGTGTTTTTTTGTTTTGACAACGGGAGGTTTTTTCTTTCTCTCAAATGATTTTTTGACCACTTTTTGAACTTGTAAGATCAAATTAAGTTAACTTTCATTTTCATCTAAGTTGTAACAGATTTTCAGTTAATGTTTTGTCTATATTTTTGTTAGAAATAAATTACATATATTTTTTTAAACAAGTCGGAAGTGCGTTCAAGAAGCAAAACCATCTGTTGCCACCCACGGCCTTTCTTGGAATAATTTTGTTTTTGGCGTTTAGAAGGCCGTGACATCTTGTTTTCCTTATTTTTTTCTCAGTCCTCACTTTTTTCCACCCTCACAAGCTCCCATCCTTTCTTGTGACTTTGCCTGCGTTATCACTCTTTCCCAAGGCCTTCTCAAAGCCACATCTTTTCATTTTTAACATTTTGTATCCTTCCCCTTCTTCTTCTCCCCTCCTCTCCTTCTGTCCCGACTCTGACCCTACCCCGGTGTACCCACTGTCATTGTTCAGATAATTATTTATTAACGTGTTTATGTCACTACTGTCCCTATCTGTCTGTTGCTGCCATCTGTGCCCAGTTAGGTGCCTGCCTCCCTGTGCCGCTATGTCCTGCCTGTAGGGGAAAATAAAGCCATACACGGGGGCACAAATCAGAGACTACCACACAGACACGGACACACAAGCCACACACATGCACACACTGTGCTGACAATCCCCACACTCCACCTGTGCTGCCCCTGGGGCTAGGTGAGGTTAGAAGGGATGAGAGGCGCGCAGCAGTGGCCACCACAGTCCCTTCTGTCCTGTCCTGTTTGCTTTGTTCTCTCTGTCAGCGCTACATATAAAAGAAAGCAGTAGCAGCGGCAGCAGCAGTTTTACCTTGACAAAGTTAAGTAGAGGACGCAGTAAAGCACAGTTAAGGCAAATGAGAGAACTAACTGTGGATGCCAGAGAGTGGTTCATCAAGCTTTAAGGGTCAAATCCTGATTTGGGCTTGAAGAAATTTATCATTCACTGTTATGTGAAAGGATGTTTTATTGAAAAGAACATATGGCATCATGACGTACCCCATGCTAATGTATCCTGAACTCAATCCTGAAAGATTTAGGCATTTGCCTGAGGGCCTTATACAACATGTTGTAATATGACAGGGCAAACAGTAAAAAAGAAAAGAAACACAAAGAGATACATGAGGTAACAAGGAAAGAAGAGGGTCGTAAAAAAGAAGGACTGAGGGAAAGCCAGTAGGACTGTGGGGGGATTGTGATCATGCATTCTGGATCTCAATAAATAAACAGGACAAATATTCTCCATCTCTTCTCCTCCTTCTTAGCTTGTCTCACAAGTCATTCCAAGTCCCCTGTTATCCATTCCCTCAACATGATCCCTGTTTGTTGGCTTCTTCACTTCTTGGCACTCCATCTTTCTCATCTCTTCTGCACCACACTGCAGCTTTAATTTTCTCTTTCTTGCTCAGATTTTTTTTTTACATTGCCCACTTCTCTCAAACTACTTTTCTCTACCTTATTACACGTCTTGTGGTGTACATATGCATGAGTGTTACGTTCTCTTGGAGTAGAAAACTGGAAGGTATAGGCTGCCAGAGGAGGTCTTTGTGGTGGCCTCTATCAAGGAGTCGAGAGGAGTGTGGGTACTTCCTCAGGGAGTGTTCCTCATTAGCGTGAATGGTACACAAGAGAGCATGTACAAACTGTGTGTATATGTGTCTGTTTGAGTGCCTCTGTCTATAATTAGGAGTCACAGTGAGTAGTGCGGTAGATCACAGTTAGATAAGTGCTATGGCAGCTAGCCAGCATAGGAAGAAGTCTCATGCAAGCACACACACCCCCACACACGCACACACACCCCCACAGACACAGGTCCCACTTCTTTGGTTCTGGTATGACAGTACAATGTGTTTGCTGGAGATGATTTGGCTTCACTCGCCCCTGAAAAGTACCACCTGCAGATGGCAGGGGCTGGCCGGATGCATCCAGTGCTGCTTTGAAAATACATATCTCTGCCTGGAAACCACATCCGCAAATGCACACACCCACACACCTGTACTTTCTCATCTGCCTGTCTAATGCAGTCAACAAGAGAATCACAATGGGTGCCTAAAATAGAGAATCTAAGATGTGATACAGTCAGAAAAACTCATTTCAGAGAATAGTTCTTGCCCTCTTTCAACCCCAGGACATTGTATAAGTAAGTACAATACACACGTACAGACACCCCCCCCCCCCCACACACACACACACACAACACTTCTTCAACCTGCAACCTCCACCTGAGTAAAGAAATATTTCATCTCAGTATGACTGCCACCGGGCAGGCTTGAATACCAGCACACACACACTTGCATAGACATAGACACACACACTGAGCAAGATGGTCTTTCTATCAGTCCCTCCACCCGCTACTCCTTCCCACTATGTCAGTATCAGTGGACCACCTGTACCACACACATGTATATTAACCAAACTACTTGCTCTGCTACCTACAGATGTATGCTTCACAAGGCACTTAATCACAGGCAGTCAGTGCATTTACAATTCAAATGAATTCTTAGAGACCCTGGTATGCTTAGAGAGAGTCTCGTTCCAGGCCCTTATGGTGCACTGCGATAGACTTCATCCAAAGACAAGAGAATGTATCCAGCGTCTTTGACATTAAGGAGTCATAGGCTTCGAGTTTTATCACTCAGTGCCATATTGCTTTTTATTTGAAAGATAAAAACTCCAATTTTCTTGAAATTTAAAGAGACATCAGTGTTGTGAATAAGAAAACCACCACAGAGAATTGTCTCTGCAAACACAAACCTAAAATAAACACCTCTACAACACTAATAACTTTTTTCCGAATAAAGAAAGAGCACAGAAAGGTTTTGCAGCAAGTGACTGATTTAAACTGCCCAGAAAATTTGGTAACTATCAACAGAGGATCGAAGATGTTGGTGAGGTTTTCTTTACACAGCCCAGAAGATACTGCCAAACAGAACTACCCCAAGCACAGTCTGTTCATCTTGCTATCATCTGACAAGCAATACAGAAGCATTGCAGCCTTACTACTAGATAGTTCCTTTCCTCAAGCTACAAAACTACTAAATTCATAACAACACTCCATGTTTTCTGATTGGCAAATAATTCATTTTTATATATATTTCGTGAGCACCCTAAAAAGGAACTACTTTCTCAGAAAGCCTAAAAAATGACAATCTTCAATTTAAAAAAATGTCATTAACATTGTTACGAAATAGGAGAATTGTTTTGTATGTTCACAAGATTAGAACTCTTTTCCATTGATGGTAAGTGCATGAGAAAATGATTGTCTAATTTTGCCAGAAGCAAACTGTGGACATTTTAGTAACTGCATCTAGATGAACTCCTGGATTTAGTACACAGGAATGGAGGTTGACACTTGTTTTCACCATCATAAATTTAAAAAAAGTTTAGCTCATTAATGTTCTCTGCAGTCCAACAGGTCCAGAAGTTACTAAAATTCTAACAGCACATTACTGTCAGGATTAACAGTTTAATGAGCTAAAAGAATCGCCAGCACACACAGACGCACATTAAAACACAAGCACAAAGATGACATTTTACCTGCCTGGATGTTTGTGTAAAAATAAGTCAACTTCACCCACACACTGAGACAAACAAGCATACATTTATCACAGACAAAAAAAGTGCATAGGTGCCCTTGCGTAAATGGAGCAAACAAATGGCACTCTAATGGCTCTTATTGTCTTTTTATGCTTTAATCTTCAACACAGGGGTCATTGTTTCCAGAAGCACACGTGTGCTCATACACTCACACCCACACAACATGCACCAAAAAACGTCCTTTGTAATTTATGTTTGCCTTTGGATGTTTCTTCTGAGTTAAAACATCAGACTTTCTGTGCATGTACTGTATTAATATCTATTTATAAAGGCCTGTGAGATAATTTTATGTGAGTGAGGCTGAATGGAAGGTGGGGGGAAGAGGAAGAAGCTGGTTTGGGTAAGATCAAAGGTCAAAAAATGGGATTACAATTCAAAGTGCAATGAAAAACAAAGGTACAGCTTCTATATCAACAGGAAGGGGAAGGCTAGTACACTGCATTCACACATTGGTGATCTGAATCCGACAGCATGCTGGACTACAATCTAGTACAGTGCAGGTAGGAAGGCAGGGAAGAGACATTTAATAAGTACAGTTTGTTTCATTTTCTTCCCTGAAGGCATTTTTTCACTTCAGGTATTTCCTAAAATCCCCTTTGACATAATATTTTTTGTGGAGTATTTCACACTGTGGTGTTAAAAATAATGTCTTTAAGAAACTAAATGTAGAATTATAACACATTCAAGTAATGAATGTTTTTTTTTTTTCTTTTTCAATAATTTTAGTTAGTTTGATGCCAAGTTGTTAAGATGGCTGTTTTTACAGCACATCTAACATTGTAGTAATAAAATGTAAACAACAAGGATGAAATGCATGTTTTCAATCTTTCAAATTAGCTAAAATCTTGATTTGGCATTCAAACACTTAAATGCCCTGTGCGCCCAGAGATGTTGAATGAACTGCACATTGTTCAATATCTAGAACCCTATTATTAGTCACAATCATTGGCCTATGACAAAAATGATCTGCAGCATTGAATTGCAATAGAAGACAAATTATCTGCATCAACGTCTAATGCTTAAAAGTTTCTTTTACTCTCTTCTTTGACATAAACCACAGAAAATATTACACTGGCTTTTGCAATGGACAGAAATGTGTTGTTACTGTGACTTTATCAACAAACAAAGAAAAGATGTTAAAGCCAAGGTTTTTCTGGGTCACCATCCCTTTGGGTAGGATGAGCTCAGTTGGGTACATTTGGGTACATTAGGCAGCATTCTTGTCTACAATACAGGACAAAGCAGTGCAGGTGGCATGACACACAGGATCTCCATTCTAGGACTTGATTTATGCTAATGACTGGCTCAGAATTTTACTTCACATAATCAGTATTCATCTACATCCATCTACATCTAAATACAAATAATTTTTTGTCCTGAACCAAGTGTAAACTGTAAACACTTAGTGTATCATACATGTTTTCAACACCAATCTTTTGTTTATTTCTCACTTCAGATTATTAAATAAACTATATGAAACTAAAGTATTACTTCATCTAATGGCTTCAGAAACTTGAATCCATTCTAATTGCAAAAAACATACGACATAAGAAGTGTATTAGCTGATTTGTGAAGTAAAACAACTGCAGACCTGAGTCTAATCAGCCTTGATTAGACCTGCAGGTTAATCAAGCCTTAGTACCAAGACCCCCTGTTCATTAATCTATTACATCGAGGGAGACCACTACAAGACAGTCACGTCCAGTCAGGTGATATCAGAACAGAGACACTCACTTAGTTGTCTCCTTGATGACAAAGTAGCGCTCCCATGCGCCTTGACGCCCTGGAAATAAAAGACATGACGACACATAGAGTAGCCCGTAAAAATAAAAAATATATGATAATAAAAGAGAGGAGATGGAGACAATAAACTTTTTTAGGTTAGGAAGAGAGAAAGAAAACTTTGCACAGTAATCACAACTTATCATTCAAAACTGCATAGACTTTTTTTTTTTCCAATATAAATAAATCAAAATCCTGAGAAATATCCAACTATTAGTACAACACACAGGGAGCAAAGAAAGTGTCAGTGATAAAAAGTAGCCACAAACCGCTCAAAGTTGGTGCGCTCCAGTATTGCATTGTCTTAACTTATCCTTCATTTACTCACAGTTTACACAACTGCACTAAATCTGGAAATGTATTGCTTTCCTAAAGAATAAAAATAAAAATGAAAATTGAACTGACTACACACTTGTCTCTCTTATACTAATGAACCGTCCAAAGTATTACATGCCAGTGACACTAGTTCTGATGAGCAGAAAGAAAGAAACTTCACGAAACCACAGCAAAAGTTTAAAAATACCTTTGGTTTATTTTTAATTTTCCCACACAGAGACATGCTTCCTTTATTTTTTTACCAATTCAACAATATTGTGCTTTGAAGCCACAAGACAAAGGCCCGATTTTTGGGCAACTGGTAACGTATTTGGCCCAACAAAAAAACAAAACAGTAAATCCACGGTAATTTTCTCTGCATAACATGCATTCTCCAAATAAATGTTGTTCCAGCTGGCAGTGATCTATTTGTATTACAAATGATTTTAAATGTGCAAACTAAAACTAAAACATCAGAAAAAAGAGTAATGTATTCTTTATTCCATTTTAAGGTATCCAAAAAAAATCCCCATTTCTATTCAAATGAACATTTATAATTATGCTATTGAACAGAATAATCTATTTAGAACAGACCAGGGCTTTTTTCTCCATTTTGCTTGTTGCATATTAATGGACCATATTATTAGGTTCTTGAGCTGCAGGTGAGCCACATTAATGTGAAGCTGCTTTGTAGTGCTAAAACCAATGTTACATAATCTTGTGTGAACAACACTTTGGACTGAAAATCAGATCTTAATGGTTCCAGTAATGTGTTAGTTTTGTTATAACCTATGTTAAATAGTAGTTTTGTTCTTTTTCTTTTACTGCATTATAGCAACAAGACTTTTTAAGAAACTGTACTTAAAGAAATGTGTCAGCTTGGGGTTTTTATAAGTTAGACGCTGACTTTCATGGCAGTTTTTCTTTAGAAGAGCTGTATTACAAAAAGATAAACGCAACTTAAAAAATACACAAGAGTGGAGAGATGAGGGTTAACAAAAGGTAGTGCGAAATAGTAGAGGATGAGCAGAGACAAAGAGACAAAGAGGGCAAAGTCAGGGTGAAAGAGTAACAGTAATAAAAGCAGAGTGTGAGCAGAGACTTACAGCTGAAAGGTTGATTATGATGATCAGAAGGAAGAAAGCTGGAGTGAAATGAAGTGAAACGATATAAAGAAATTATTAAGTAAAGTGCAAAAACAGGCAATGACAGTGGAAGAAAGATAGGAAAAAAACAACATTAAGAAGATCAGCATAGAGTCTAAAAGCAATAAGAATGACAGGCAAAGGAGAAAGATGAATATGAGATGGTGGGGGGGAAGGTGGTGTGAGCCACGTCTAGAGAACGAATAAAAAATATGAAGATGGAAAAAGATCAAACAAAAAAATAATCAATGAATATTGGATAGGCTGAAAGCAAAAAAATCACAAAGCAGCTGCATTTTTTTTTTTTGCAAAAGGGCAGAAGACAAAAAATTAAAAAAACGTAATCAAATTTCTATAAGAGGTAAAAGCTGGAAGGACAGAAGACCAACCAACATGCAGACAAATGTAAAAAAATTCTATGTAGGGCAGAAAAGTTCATCTCAACCCCCTCCTCTGTCTTCTATCTTTCTTTTTAATTTGTATCCCGAGCAGCACCATTACTCAGTAAGGACCAGGCTGTACAAAATGATCTAGTTTACAAGAATAGGAGTGGAAGACCTACATAGTCACACACTCAGCGCTGGACCCGTCCATCCCTCTTCTGAAACTGGAACGGATGTGGTGAGCACTGATGACGCAGAATCATATCGCATTGTACATATTGATTCAGGGTTCCCGGCCCCAGAAAGATAGCATGAAGCATTTATTACAGATGCTCTCGTAACAGAACGGTTGCTGAACATGATCTGTGTCAACACTTTACACAGCAGTAATGAGTGGACACAAGTAAAGGTGTACTAGAACAAAGACTCAATAGATCAATAACTCTGGACAAAAGACATCACCAGAGCCAAAGCAAAGAGAAAGAATCAATGAATGTTTGGCTTGTTTTATACAAGCATAGGAGAAATAATTTTACATGGATAAAAAGGGACATGTGCTAGTTAGTGCTATAAATGCAATTGACCAGGATTGTTTACGAAAGTGATTAACTGATAAAGAGCATTTGTAAGGAATGGAAAAGGCTATTTTTTAACAATGTTGTTGAAAACTTACTTACGTAAATCACGCAAGATAAATAAAAATTCTGGTCTGTTGGCAGAAGTTGGTGATTGTTACTGTATAAATCTTCAGGAAGACATTTAATTTCAAGATAGAAGAAAAGAAATGGTGACAGCAAATGGTGGTAACATTTTGTTTGGGTTTCTTCAACAATCACTTAATAAAAGGTCTGCCTTATTTGAAAAAAAAAAAAAAAGAAGAGTTGTTCAAAATTAAATGCTAATGGGTTGAGGGTGGTTGTTTGTAGCAAAGTTGGAGCATCTTCTGGGCTAGAGCAGAACAGCAGAAGAAGAAAAAAAAAAGAAGGCTGCTTCATTTAAGTGACCAGCTTACTGAGTATAAATTGAATGATGGTTTTAACAAAATATCTGTGTAGAAAGATTAGAGTTTAATAACAAATACCTAATCCATCATAACTTTTGCTTCAAGTAAAACTGGGCTTTCTTTATTTTATTGTTTAAACATCTGCATTTTCTTAATTTAATTGTTTTCTCTGAGGCAGCTTTAAAAGTGTTTTCCCCTCACAAACAAAATAAGGAGGTAGAGTAAACTGGGTCCTTGCTTTGAGATTTCTATCTCAACTTCACTCCTCATGGTCAAACAAGTACATACCTAAATGTAATCTTTGAGTGTCGAAAATCATGGAAATTTGCTATATTGAACAAGAAAAATTAAGTATACTTACAAAGATAAAATTGTTAACACTCTAAATTTGAACTGTAAAAAATAACTTTTTTGAAAACTATTATTTTTACTAATTATTGTTGCATGAAATGTGCGTTTTCATATTTACATTTCAACACTTGTTATTCCATCCATCCATCCATCCATCCGTTTTCTTTACCCGCTTTTTCCATTCCAGGTCGCGGGGAGCCGGTGCCTATCTCCAGCAGTCACTGTGCGAGAGGCGG
>JAOXNZ010000001.1:20164089-20179982 GCA_028566095.1 Kryptolebias brasiliensis | reverse complement strand
CTTTAATACCTTTAAATTAAAAAATCCACAGTACTTACCTGAAAGACCATTTCTGCATCTTACAAGATAAATTTATGAAAACTTTATCTTTGAGTACAGAAATGGAAACTCTTGTCTCTGTGCGTAGGCTGCTCCAGGCAAATGAACACCTGATACAAGTGCTCTGAGGGTTTAATTTTATTCCCGGTGCTTCATGTGTACATTCATATTATCAGTTTAAAGCTGATTAAAGCCCTGCACCTTTAGTCTTTAAGATGGAAATATGACTACCATATATCTTGTTTTTCTATATTTATCTTCAACTTTCTCGTTCGATCAAAACTTTGCAAATTAAGATGAGCTAAAAAAATCTGTCAGGATATTAAGAAGGACTAGAAAATTGTATCAAACTATGTCTCTTCTTGCTCTTTTAAATTGGCTCCTAGAACAGGCTACCCCGCTGACTTTAAGATTGTACTTTCTTTATTAATAAGACATTCACAGACTCCCGCCATCCTAATTATCCCCTTCTAATAACTTCTCATAGACCAACCAGGTAAAAGAGATTACAGATCTCTGGATTATTCCTAAATTAAATAAAACATCAGTGGGAGCTTTGTTTTATCAAGACCTTCTTTTCTGAAATGGACCTCCTTTTTAGATTTTTAGAGCATATTTCTGTTAAATCAAAACAGCTTTATTCACATCTTTCATTCTGATTAAGTATCTAATACATTTACCAATCCAAATATGAGACTATTGAGATTTAAAATCACTTTAACAAGAGTTTCCCAGCCAAAACAAGCATTAGCTCAAAAAAAGCAAAGTTACAAAAGACAAACACAGTGTACACAAGAAAAGGAAAGATTATTTATGACATACTATAAGTCCAACAACAGGGCCATTAAAACTATGAACACTGAAAGAAAAACTAAGTAAGCATCAATCTATATACCTATTAGATTATTGCTGCGATCATGATAAACAGTGGAAGGACTGATGATTCATAACAATTTACTGGGAGATATCAGTGTCTGTAATGTTTAAAATTTGTTCATCTTTATTTAGTGGCACAAGCTTCTTAAGATTCAGGTGGTTCTGGAAATTATTTCAAGTGTGGGTGGTATGAAATTCAAACATCTTTTTTTCATAACTCAGTTCGGATTCTCTGTACAGTTAAAAGGAACAAATGTTGGGAGTTGGCAAAGGATTGTATTTTATTGCCCTGCTGCATTGTGAACTTCAGAATTGATTTTTTTCAGGTTCTGTTTTATCATCGAGGTGCAGTCCTTTAAAATACGACTTGTGATGTCAAAACTAATTTAAACTTACAAAAGACTCACTTAACTAAGTCTAACATTAGAATAATACATACACTCAGAAAAAATGTTCTCTGCTCTTTTTATAGAAAATGAAGAGGAGGCATTATATACAGTATCATACTTTCAAAAAAAGAGACAACTGTCTTTGAACCCTTACTGCTAATGGAACTCGAGGAGCCACGATTGTATGTAAAAATGCTTCGATTCAGTGCTTCTGGACACATACCACCATGCAAAGTGAGGCACAAATGTGTCTTATCTTTACAGTTAAATGTAAATCTAAATATAGTACAGGATATAAAAATGTACTATATTAAAAATGACTAAATAGAAATGTGTTTTAAACATGTTTAATGTGTCCTTTAAACAAATTTGGTGTTCAGTTCTGAAGTATACACCAAGGTTTCTCACTCTACAGAAGCTTTAATGATGCTCCCACTTTATACAATGCAAATGTAACTGTAGAAATAGCCTGAAAGGGTCTATGTGACATTACCTGTTTGTGTAATCTGAGTAAATCTGGGCTCTGCTAAAAAAGGGGAGAAAAAAAAAAGAACGCACAAAAAAATATGTATCAAAACAACTTTATAGTTGTTTATAGTTCTGCTCTGAATTTTAAAATTTGAGTGCTAGGATAAAGAAAATAATACAACATGTGTTGGCATTTTTCTTACAGGCTTGAGCATTCTGGCAGCATGTGAAACAGTTATGGCTGAGAAATCATCTTTTTATTTCTCCTGCACAGATACTCGTTTTTCTGCAATCAGCTCAAGGTTGAGAAGCTTTATAGCATGTTAGAGGGCTGAATAACTGAAGATGTAAAAAAAAAAATTTTACAAACGATATGGAGACCAAATCCTGGTAACTCATTTTTTTAAATCAAGTCTCTTTCTTATATTAACCCACTGCAGTTTGTGACAGGCTGAATTGCTGGTCATCCTGGCTGTAAGTGTAGCTGACGATGAAGAGAAACTTTGTTTGAAGAAAGATTTTTCTAGAAGGAAAACCTAAAATAGGAAACAAAATGTAGATTAAAGTAGTCAGAGGAGCCTGCCAATCTGTTTTGTTTCACTGCTTTACTTTTTATGTTGATATCTGTCACACGTTTGTGTACTCTGGATGTGTGTGGACATGTGTGCTCATAAGCATTTGTAATGAATGCGTTTATTATTCTCAGACATTTTCTATACTTGTGTTTTTCTGCATGCAGGTACTGCTTTAAACTTCCTATTGGAAGTAGCGTATAATTATACATTTAAACCCACTGGAGTTATACGTATTTCATATAATTATGTACCATCCAACACAATGATGAATGTTTCTCTTTTGAAAAGAGTGGCACTGTGTTTGATGAAACAAAGGTAACATACAAAAAAGTCAGTTCAATTTTGTTGGAACAAAAGTTGCTGTCTTAGACCATTTTCCTCACACACTGTTGCTTGGAATACACCTCTGACAGCAACTCAAGCATGAGTTCCTTTTCCTTTCTTCTAAAATACGGTAGAGAACTTTAACTGGGACAAAATCTGGTTTAAAAAAAACAAAAAAAAACAGTGTCATATGCATTGGGTTTAAATTAAACTAGGGCGCACTGTGACATGGCAGCCTCTCAGGTGGCTACCGTAGATTATTTTTACACCCACAGAATCGTCTTCTGGAGTGCCAGGACAAACTTTTTTTCCTCTCACCCCTCCCTCAATCCCCCTTTTTTTTTTTTCTTCAGTCTACCAATCATCTTTCTCTACCTCCTTCTTTATCAAAGTATCTCTTCATGTTTGCTCCCCTTGACCTCCATCTTTTTTTTTTTCTTATTAAATGAATGTAATCTTTTGGAATACATATATACATGACAACTTTAAGACCCACACTTTCCACAGCCATCTTCTCCTTCATGTCATTTCTCTTCAATCTTTCACATTGTAAGCTAATGTGAGCTATTCTCAGCACTGCGACTTCATCATTCTGTTGTTGCTATGCCTTTAGCTCTTTCAAAGGTTAGCCTCTGCCTCCCACTGTCTTATTCATTCTCTTCTCTGTAAATATACATCCACAGCTCCGTCTCCTGCCTAATCTTGAACCCTTCAGCACCTGCTGCTCTCTTCCTTCTTATTAAATATCATTTTTTTCCTTTGATCAGATGACACAAACTTTGAGATCTTTAGAATGAAACCTCCATCTGTCATGAGGAGGAATAATGCAAACATATCACTGCTAGGTTGTATTCTTACCAAAATCAAACAGAAATTAAGGCTCTAACAACAAAGAAAATAGAAGAAAGCCACAAATAACAGAATATATTTTCTCTTATTTTTTTTCCTCTCACATAGCCTTTGTCTTGGTAAGAACAACAAAGCCAGGGCAGGTTCAGTCCCAGTCGCTGCTGCCAGCTGCACTCTGCCTCAGACAAAGCACAGTAGGAGCGCCGGTGTCACAAGAGCAGGACCTTGCATTCACAGGGCGGTACCGGTGACTGTGACAGTCAGCAGGCGCGCTAAATCTTGCAAAAATGTTGCCAAGACAGCCGCAGAGAAGGTAATTGAAGCATTATGCTTACTGCTGTGCACGAGAGAAAAGTTTGAATGCAGAAGGTGAGATTGTAAACGTTTCTGTTTGAAAAAATACCAACTGCGAATATGAAACTGTACTCAAACATGATACAATTTGACATTTTCTTAACCCTGAATGCAAGCTGATGATCCAATTGAAACAATACACATTTTCAACACGTAACACCAATTAATAATCTGAAATGCAAAATGTTCTGAAGGACTATTCCTACGTGAGTGAACACTGTTTTTACTGAACACTGTTTGTTTTCCTTTAAGTCACATGTTTATTTCAAACCAATATGCGTGTGTATGTGTGCTCTCCAAGCTCAGTGCCATGGCCCACCAGTGCCTTAACAGAAAATTTTGGACGTTTGAAATTTTTGGACAACCACATATTATGATTACAAAATACAACTACACAAACAGGCATTTACAGTAAGTTTTGAGTATAATTTTACTCACTAAATTCCCCCCAAAATATAAACATTGACTCAAATGAAACCACTGTCTTTTTGCACACTCTGAATGATTAGAATCTTTAGGGTGAATCAATGGTCTTCACTGATGGTCAAAAGGATATTTAATACTGTGAAGGAAAAAATAATCTTTTTCTTACACATTTCTTACCTATCAAGCAGTTCTATTAAAAAAGCCTTTCTTAAGGTTTGGTCTAACCATGTTCAATCATGAGTAACAAGTTACTTAGTGGTGGATTGGTTGGTCAACTTTAAAAATGTGACTTTCTTCAGAAGAACATGTGTCAGATTGAGTGAAAATGTCTGATGCGGTGATGCAGGCAAGTTACTTAGCAGCCAAGCTTATTGCTAGGCAGAAGAAACGTTGCACAATAGTGGAGTGGCTCATTCTCCCTTGAGAAAAATGCAGATGCACAATCAAAAGAGCCTTTGTCTAACAATACAATCAAAACTAGAAGCTGTAGCAAGCCAGATGGCTTTGGAAGAGCTCTTTGCTGGCATCAAACTTGCCGTATTTTGAAATTTTAGATATTAAAACAGAGGTTCAAACACCGTTTTTCATAAATGTCTATACATGGGAGAACTATGACCAAACTAAAGACCAGTTTGTTCAGAAGTGCTCAAAAGAAAAACTCACTACATTGTTTAGAAACTGCTTCTCATCCCTTTTGTGTTTGATGACGTTCTTTCCTTTGGTTTACAGGGATGACCAGAGGCGTTCAGCCATCTTCACTGAACAGTTCTTGGAGTCGCCTGCTGTTCAATAACACCACGGATTTCAAATATTTGTAGGAACTTCTACTAACTTTATTTTTGTCAAAAAAAAAAAAAGCAAATATATAAAGGACAAATTCAATCAGTCGTTGTACTTTGCTCCGCCTGTTTTTGGTTTCTTTACATCAGATTTAATTTTATGACCTGCTACATTTGAGCTAGTGCTAAAACACACAGATTTGAAATTAGACATCATGATATCAGTGAAAGCCCATACAAGTGATAGAAATTTGAGTTCTTCTGGATTGGACTCTTAGCAAGATGATTATGGTGTTTGCCTCTTTAACTGCAAAATGATCGCAGTTCGATTCTCACCACAAATTATTTGTGGCGTTCTCCAGCCTCGGTCAACTATTCTCCCGCCCCCTAAGAGCTAACTTTTCAAAAAATATGTTGTTTAAATTTGACATTTAAACCAAATCCTTCTGTCTTTTATACTTATTTTTATTCTCATTTGGTCCAATTTTTTTTCGCCCAATCTCTCCTCTGTGTTTGAGTGTATATTTGGGGAAAATTTAAGCCATAGCTGCTGTCTTCAAGCTGTGTCCCAGCCTACATTTTTAATTTTTCCTTATCATCCAGCTGACACTGATCCTTCATGTAGGTCAGTAAGGAGGGCACTCGCACAAAAACCTATCTATCTCTCTAATACACACATACCGAGACACACACAAACAAACATACACTAACCCACTGTGAAAATACTGACATCAATTTTTTTCACCCTTATAATAAAACAAACACTGAAACACAAACAAAGGTGCATACACATATAGAAAGAAGCAGTACACTCAATATACAGCCATGCTACATTTTTAATGGCAATGTGTTCGAACACTACATCTGAAGAACTTCAAAATGACATAATGTAAAGAAAAAAAAACACCATCACAGGCCAGCATCACAGAGCTGGGACTATACTCTCTAATGTGACAGTCTAATAAGAACTCTGCAGCAACCCAACTATGGTATATTTCAATGAAAAGCTTGCCAAAAGTCCTCCCCTGATAGATTTAAACCCTGCTCACACACTCACATCCACGCAGGCACTTCAGTAGCTACCCACACATATGCTTCCTACTGAGATTAATAAATCTTATCCAGATCGCACAGCTCTGATGGACTTCGTTCACAGAGGAGGTCTGGAGCCTGTTAAGACATGCAGGCCACTTCCCTCTCTCTCTTCATCAGTTTATTCCCACCTCACTCACTTTTCATCACTCTTTTCGTGTGTCTCTTTTTTTAAATCACTTGCCGCTTTGGTCTACATGCCTTGCCCCACTGCTCTCCTTTCCTGTATTTGATCTCTTTACGATTCAGTCGGAGCAGATGTGGGAAAAAGGCCTTTAATTGTTATGATAAGGCTACAATTGAAGGAGACAGAGATCAAAGAATAATTCAGTTTTATATTTTTGATCGCAGATATACTGCTGTGCTCTTTTAACTAAACAAGCAAGCCCAGTGTAATTTAGGAGTTCTGTGAGAGTAGGGTTTGATCTGTGCCTGTAACAAAAAGCAGAGCAACTGAGCTCAACAAAAACCCCGTATATAATCTGAATAAAGCGATTCATCATTTTAAGTCACACAGCAAGTCACAGCTGTTTGAAACAAAATTTTCTGTTTGAAACTAAGTTTAAGGTTTACATTTTTTTAAACTCACTAAAGACACGCTTGCCCCAGAAATGTGTCTTCAAATGACAAGACAAACAGTGATGAGATGCAAACTATTTTTTTTTTACTTTACTCTTTGAACACACCAGAATACAAGTGAAGTATTTCCAGTTTTTATTTATAATCATAATTCCCTCCAGTTGGGAGGAAAATACCTCACTTCATTACAGCTGTCTAACAGAGGTAAGAGTAACTTTGAAAAAATATTTTTTTATTGAAAGTTTTATACTTTGTGCAAAAATATATTAGGAATGTAATATACTGTAAATTGTATTGCACAATTATTTGTTGAAGAAAACTGTACATAAAGTAAAGCTTAAACTCTTGTTGAATTACTGCTTGTATGATGTTTCTCTAAAAACAGATAAAACTAAATGTAGCCTGATGGTTGCATAGCTAAAACTTAAACAGATTAGACTTATATTAATCAGTCCTCTCTGAATATGTTTTTGAGAGATCAATAGCAGAACAGAGAGTCTGTAGCTTCAAACAGAGGAGTAAAACATGGCTACCAAACATGCTCTCTGGGACTAAAATTCCTAATAAGGCTTTTTTTAAACATACTTTTTTTCATAATGCCTCCTATGTTGACTAAATTTTGTTAAAAAAAAGTGTGTCTGTGTGTATGAGAAAGAGAATTTCACATTTTTTAGGTTAGAAATCTGAGTAATTCTGTGAAAATAACAGCAAATCTTTGCTGAAATTGAAGCCAAGCTTCCGCCACTGTCAAACTGAGAACTGACCCAACCAGCTGCTTTAGAGGAGAACTTTAAACGGCTCCTGACATCTGCTCCTTTCAGACTAACTGTGACATGAGCACTATGAACAGTATAATAGTAAACTGCAAAAACAAAACTGTCAAGTGTTTTAGAACTTTAAGCTTGTCTTCTTAAGGTTGGCAGGCAACAAGTTGCCAACTTGCATGCAGGGCAGAAAGATGCATCTGCCCTGCTGATATATAAAAGCTATAAAGCACTGATCAAATGAACTCTTAAGGTCAAAAACTAAGGATTAGGTGAACTAACTGAACTATGAAGCACATACCAGGTCTATCTCTTTTCATTTGATTTTTGGGCCATGGCAGCCACTGTTTGTAAAGAATACGTTCTCAGTTTACTGAACTATACGCAACAATCACAAATGACACGTCGTCTCAATCAATGGTTGTTGGTTTTTGCTTCTTTAAAATTGTTTTCAATCACTACAACTGCTTAAATAAATACCCTGCCCCTGCACATGGCACATTTCAAACAACTTTTCTGCCTGTTACCTACATTTTCATATTACAGCTGAATATTATTCTAAACAAACTTGATGAAGTACAAAGTCATACAGCTCTGAAGAGATAAAACTGTATGCTTTACAGTACCTTAAATGGAAGGGACTTTTCACTGCAGGGGCTGATGGGGAGAGACTGGAGGCTGCTGGCAGGACTTGGCTCTGTGCTCTGTGAAAAACAAAAGCATAAACCTACATAAGAACATAGAACAACCTGTGTAATGTACATCAGGCTGCCAAACAGGAAAAGGTGTTGGGGGTAAAAAAAAAACTTTAGAAAATAGATTTCAAGTAAGATGTCAGTGTATGAGAGAACTGTGGAAACTGCAGAATGTTTTAGAATCGTCTTGGAAAACTTTGTTGTCAAGCTGTATAAAAAAGAAACACTACAACAGAAGTCTGATCACTTGTTCGGTACAAAAACAGGAGGGCTAAAAGAAGGACAAGAGGCTCATTTGTACACCGTGATTCTTAACCACATTTTCTTTTCTTGATATATTTTTATTGATCTCAACTGGAACCACTATTATTTTTAACAAAATGTAAAAGTGAGGGGAAAAAAGGCTTTGTGCTTTTTTTTTTCCAGTTGCAGTCAGACACATTTTGGCAATGCTCAACAAAACAGGTAGCAACTGGGCAGAAAGCAGAGCTAGCTGGAGGGGGGTTCCAAAACAAACACACACACACACACACACACACACACACACAGACAAAAGCTCCATGCAGGCATTCATTCAGGTGACAATGAATGAACATGAAGCCCCAAGCAGGCATGCAGACACACAAAAACATAGTTCATCTGAGATCAGACGCCAGACTAAATGTCACCAGCGAGGGCTTCAATAGAACATATGGGAAAGCAGGGAACGATAAAGTGAGGTCTTCAGCCAGGACTGCTGGTATTGATGCAGCACTGCTCAGTAATGACATGACATCACTACATGACAGGTAAAATGTAAAGATAAAATAAGAAAAATAGGAAGGGCGAACAGATTTACGGCATAAATTGACTCCTAACACTGGTGCTGGGCAGTGAGAACAAGAACTGTCATGATATTTCTTAAGTTTCTTGCAGTTTTACAGCATTAATGAGCCCAGTTTGTTAAATAGTGATTATGAACTGCTTAGCAGTGAAAACAACAGAAGCGAGATGGAATATGAAAAATTCACACTCTACAGGAAACTAAAACTAGTGATGAGATTAGATAAAGCTGTGAACTGCAAAGTATTACTCCAGACTCTTGGATTTCCAGTATGTTTTCTTCCTTAATGCTTTACCAATTTACTTTTTAGGCTGAAGTCTCTATAATCCAGCACTTTTGACCTATTTGAAGTAAGTTGAGGGAAACATTGGAGCCCAAATCTTTCCACAATATAAACCTGATGGTTTATTGGTTTGGCTGACCTTTTAAAGACACACACCTCCCTATCAGAATTATAGGTGTGCTATGGCGCCAGGCCATCAATGTGTCATCTGTGATCAATGCTTTTCCCTACGTAGAGAGACAGACATGCACTCACTGACACACACACCACACACATACAGCATCTTTCTTTCTTTCCTTCTCTAACACAAACACATTCTCCTTAAGGTCACCTCTGTACCACAGGCCTTAACACACAACTGTCCCTACAATTAGATGTGGCTCAGTAAAAAGCCTCTCAGATTTAAGAATTGGCTGCTGGGGAGCCATGAATTTAATGACTTGCACTACACTGAAACTGAATGTCTACAGATGATGAATGGCTTTAGAAAGGAAAGCAGGTTTTGTAGTTGATGCACACCTTTAATCACACTCTCGCATCACCTAAATCAAGAAATGAAAACCTTGAAGTAAGAAAAGGGGCATTCATTTTCTGTGCTACTCATTGACTTTTGAATTTCTATGGGAAGAAAGACCCAGAATCAACATAACATAACATAACACAACATTTGGTTCTTGAGTAAACACACTATGGAAAGACTTTAGACAGGAAACACTCTTTTTATTACTGAGTCTTCTTTTTTCCCCAGAGCAGTTTCCTTTGTCTTTTTTTCTGTACAGTAACAGTGTGTAACTCTAGGAGTACACAAAAACGTTTACACATGTTGATTGGTAGCGCCTTTGCTCCTGTATGACACAATTCTTTTTTCCAAAAACCGATAACTGAACAAGTGGCTGCCTCGGAGGTTAGAGTGGAACGGACTTGGGCCTGGTAGTGCATGTACAGATATAGTACAACGTCCACAAGGGCCGTGAGTATGTACTGTAACAAATGGGACATGACGGTTTAGCTAGAAACCAAGGCTGACGTTGACAAATGAGGATCATTGTGTTAGGCTGCGTTTAAGCACACATAGACAGTTGCAATTTAGAAATGTTCCTCCGTGCAGCCAAGAGGATAAACTGCTGAAAGAGAAATAATTTAAGAGCAGGCTGAGCATGGTTGGCCAAAAGTGCCAATGTGACAAATATGATGCACAGTAAACACTGAAAATAGTAAGAAGTGCAGTATTATCAGGCTTGTGTTCATGAATGCCCGTGTAAAAACAAGCACTCCCATTATTTGACTAGGCAACTATGTTGTCACTAATTTGCAAGACAGACACTGACATGTTTCGTTACTTCTTGTCCTTATCGCCCTTCTGTGGCTTAATAGACAGTTTTATGGCACAGCTTGAAATAACTGGGTCTCACTAAGCAACTTCAGCTTTTTAATAAGCAAAGTCTAAAGTAAAGCCTGTCTAAACTGGTTCATTTAATTTACTAGATTTGAGAAAAAAACCTAGGAATATCAGAGAAAACATTAGGGTTAGGGTTTTTACAGTGTTTTATTAAAGGTTTGGAAGCCGAGGACGGCTGTGGATCAGTGGTTAGAGCAGTCGTCCTCCAATCAGAGAGTTGGAAGTTCGATTCCTGGCAGAAATGACAAGTTGAAGTGTTCCTGAGCAAGACACTGGGTCTCTGATGTGTGCCCCATCGGTGTATGAATGGAGTTTGAAGCACTGATTAGGCTCTATAGAATGATTTATTTAGGTTAGCTTTGTAGATATGTAGTAGAGTGCTGTGCGGATGGGTAAATGAGGGCACAGATTGTGTTGTAAAGCACTTTAAGTGGCGTAGCTGGCTAAAAAAAGGTGCTATATAAGTACAGTCTGCTTAAAATCATTTAAAGCAGCAGAAAGGATGCAAGAAATGTAAGAGACTCAATTTAGAATTTTGATTACCTTTACAGCTGTTTAAAGAAGAGAAGTGAAGGGTACAGAAGACGTGGGACACTGAGACATTAGACACTCCTTCAGCATTAAAAACACTGATTGCCATGACCACTCATAAGAACAGCAGGTTGTATAAATGAAAAGGTTTGAGCTGATAGTATAAAATTTACAGCAAAACTACCATGTGCACAATTTCGACAAAAGAGGATTGTTAGCTGTGATTGTTAGATTGCATTTCCTTTGTTGAAAATCATGAGTTGTAATTTAGTTTAAAAACTACTTCACATCAAAAAGGACAATATTTAGTTAGGCTTGAAAGTAGTCTACAAATCAAAAAGTTTTTTAAATCCAAACTTGAAAAGATGTCACTGAATGAACATTGTTTTGTGGTTAAAATAAAATTATCAAAAACGTATATGTGTCTTCATGAGCTACACCAAATTTTAAGACATTTTTCTTTTTACTTCTGACAGTTATTTGACATTCCAACATTTATTTAACACAATGAAGAACTTAGCCTGCAAAAGCAGGCATTGCCAATCAATATATCTATCTGATAACATATCAATGTCGTTTTAGTCTGATTTTATTATGTTGGACATTATAACAGGAAAATATTCAGTGAAACACTTGTGCTTTTTTCCAAACAACTGAACCCAAAACTCTGAACATAAACTGCTTCAATGCAGACAATACAGTCTGCGTATTACCTGCAATTAAAATAAAGCCTCTTTTGACCCACTGAAAAATCCATTTTCAGGTAAACATAACTGGCTAAGATGGTAACTCTGTAATTTTAGTACACCCCTTAAAACATGAAGGAATAGCAACAACACACCAAACCACAATAAAACCCAAAGATCATGACAATAACATAATTTGCAAGTTAATGAAACAGAAAAGCAACCAAAGAAGGCAAAGTAGCTCCTCTTTCATATTCATCTTCTGCTGCTCCTTGCCTCCCTCGCAATCCCCTTTAGTTTTTTCATCGCCACTTTAGTTTTTATATCACGCTACAAATTATTATTTTATTGTTGTCGTGTCTTTCTGACAGTGGTCCTGGGAGAAAAAACAGCAAAGAGATCAGGAGAAAGCCATATACATGCCTCAGTGGACTGCAACTGCTGGCTTTGATCTTTCAGAGATTTAAAAGATACTGAAGGTTTTCTCTGTCTCTCTCTCTCTCTCTCGAACTCTTCATATGTCTTTGTTAAAGAATTTTTAGCAGTAGGTGTAAACCTGTTTCTGAATCACAGCTCTTCTTGAAGCTGTCCTCACAAACCTTTTGTAAAACAATCATTAGGCCTTTGTTATTTTACAACAAAAAGGTAACTTTTCTTCTAGTATGTCAAGAACTACAAGGTGAAACAAAAATTGCAATTATTTCTGCTGCAACCTATAACTATAAATCACATTTACAAGATCACATTCCCTAAAAATATTAATATGTGATAAACTGTGAATGTTTTTTAAGCGAGAACGTGATTGCATTATTTTAAATTATGGCGATAAACAGATTAGGCACTGAAGAGACTGCTGAGTTAAAATGGATCCTGTCTGTGTAGTTAAACCTTGCGAAGCCACAGTATTGCAACGTGTCAGCGCTTACTAAGTGACCATTCCAGCTAATCACATCTGTAATAGTGTGAATGTAATTTTACCGAGTTCCAAACATTCACACTGAGATGGTCCTGTAGCCTGAGGTAAAACTTTAGCTCCGAATAGGCTAAGGCATTTAAAGAGCAAAGTAATAGTCTGTGACAGGAGGATTATTGTGTGCGAAGTGTGTGTGTCCCTGTACATATAAAGAGTATTATGGCAGACACTTGAATACGTCGCCCAGTTTCCTCCTCCCAAGTTAGAATCTCATTAAATTAGCAAAACAAAGAAATTAAGGAGACCTTTCAAAGTCTTGAAATAACCCTTTGACAAGACTTTATAAAGGTGATTAAACAAAAGTGTGGGAGGAGCACTGTGCACACTGATTCCAGTGCTTTTTATTATTTTTTTAACCGCTCCTATTGCAATGAAAAATGAGATAGCTCGAAAAGGAGTCTGCATGTTTGTTGGCAGTGTGGTTATGCATCACTTACATCCTGCAATGTTCGTCTCAGTCTTAAAAGCAGCGTTTTGACAGCCGTGCAATCCTGCAGCATCAGTCTGAGTGGAAGGGTTTCCAGCCCTAGAGGTAAGAGGTCATCCTCTTTCCCTGAACCCAACCCCATGCTCCAGTCAGCAGGCAGCAGGCTGGTTGGACGGCTGGGTTCCCTGGGGGCAAAACTGTGAGAAATAAAGAAATTTAATGTTAGTATGAGCCAGCATGAAAACAGGATCATTGACCCGTCCTCACCTCTCCCTGCTGCTGTTATCGATGCCATTGGTGTGTACTTGCAGGGAAGATGATACATTAAACAGTAATATAGAGAAAACAGCTGTTTCTTGGTATCCAAGCAATTCCCAGAACACTGTGTGCTACCATGCGTGACCAATGAAAATGCAGACGTGGTCCAAACAATAACTTGGCAGCACAGAGAACAATACTATGTGCCTGTTTGATTCAACACCATATTTTCTACAATACAATAAACAGTAGTGATACACACATCTCTTAATCATAGTTCTCTCAGATTTATGAACACATCAAAGAATTTAATTTTAAAAAGACCTCAATTATACATGGAGCACACTTTTATTTTATTAAAAACCTAAATCACTGGGTATCTAACTACATTTAGGGAAACAAGTCAATTATTAGTCAATTATCTAATCATGGGTGTCATTGTCATTGCAAATTTTAAGGGATACATTACTGTCAAGAAATATGTTTTCAACCGTAAACAACTATTAAACAACATATTTTGAGTATTGCTTGGATTGAGTGACAGTGTAGACTCACATAGGAGGTGTAGTGTACTTTAATGTCATTTAATTCAGTTTTATGGGCAAAACTGCTTGTTTGTCTGTGTCACTATCCTGTGCTCTCAACCCTCAGCCAGTAGAGGCAGATGACCACCCTTTCAGGTTCTGGCTCTTCCTGTTAAAATGGAGTTTTTCCTTCCCACTGTCACACAGGCTCAGGATGAAGAACTGAATCAAAAGGAAGATTTGATGCAATTCACTGGCTTTTTAAGCAAGAAAAATGTTCACTTTATAAACGGGCTTTTTGTTATTACTGACTTACTGAATCTAACTACATTGATTTGGATTACAATTAGATTAAACTGGAATAAATTTGACTGAACTGGATTGTGTCAGACTGGGTTTGAAATTAACTAGTTTATTTCTTTGTAAAAAAAAAAAAACCCTGAGAATGATTTTGACTTAAATTGGCTCTACACAAATAAACTGACTGTAACTGAACTGAACCAGGTGGAATCAATACAGAGACAATAATAAGAGACATCTCTACAGAAATAATAGAGACTTTGCTACAAAGCAAAAAAACTAAAACACTATTTTAATTAACTGACCCATTTGGAAACACAGTCCATTAAACAGTAAACAGGCCTCAGGAGCTGATTGTCTTTGGTCTGTGGTGCACAACCTCTGTTGATTTACCAACATCTACAGAATTTAGTCCAACAAAGGACATGTACTTGAGACATCCTTCACTGCTCAAGGTCTCCAAGTTCTCTATGTTCATAAGTGTCAGCAGACACAAGTGTTGCTTATGATGTACAGCTACATATGAACATTTCAACATAACTTGACTTTGTTTGTTACCTCTTACCTGGCAACTCAAACCATCTATTATGTGTGGGTTGCCATATATGTGGAACCCTTAAAGGGATGTGCACATTAGAGTACTTTTCCACATTTGCAAAAGTATGTTTTTTTTTGTTTGTTTTTTTCTTAAATATTGAGCATTAATGTGCCATAAAAGATAAATGCCAGCATCTTTATTTTCTGTGTTGTATATAACTGCAATTTACAGTGGCTCAAGAGTAATTTTTGCAAAACACAGAAGAAAAAAAAATACATTACAAAAACACTTCTAACACACTGGAATGCAATGTGTTCATTATTACAGCATTAAAATTGTTTGGCAGGATTTGAAATTGAAATAGCAAAAGATCTTGCTAAATAGAAAAACTAACAAGGACATCGTTCAATGCAAATTCACCAAAACACAAAGACTAAATAACTATTCAAACCTGAACATAAATAAATAAACCATGGTTTTATTAGGTCCTTTAACCATGGACACAATTAGAAAGCAATAACAGTTAGCTGTCAGTAACTAAAAATGAAATTTTTACACAAATATTTTAAACATTAAACTGGGAATAAAACAAAACCTTGATAAACCTTCAGCCTCCAAATACATAAGATCTGAAGCATTAGCACTATTAAACATGATCATTTCTATGCAGCAAAATAAATGTGTTCATGTTTTTGTTTTTTACAAATGCACCTTTCTGAATGTTTAACAAATGGAAAACAAAAAATAAATCCTCACATTTTTGTTTTTATCTGTTTCATTAAACTTTAACATTAACATTTGCGGGTGGCACAGCGGCGTAGTGGTTAGAGCTGTCGCCTCCCAGCAAGAAGGTTGCAGGATCGAATTCTGGGTGGAGTTTACATGTTCTCCCTGTGCACACGTGGGTTTACTCCGGGTACTCCGGTTTCCTCCCACAGACCA
>JAOXNZ010000001.1:20131315-20153708 GCA_028566095.1 Kryptolebias brasiliensis | reverse complement strand
ACAATTTTTTTTTTTCTTTTTTTTTTTTTTTTTTTTTTTTTTTTTAATTAGATGTATTCTGGATGTAAGTTTTGCTAACAGATAGAAAAGCGTTTTTTGGCATGAAAAAAACAACTATATTTTAAAGTCTAAATAGAAAGCACTTCTGTTCCAAGGCAGGCTAGTGTTTTCGCCTCGGCCCTGCCGCAGTTCTGAGGGACAATATCTCAACTCGTCAATAACACGTGCTTACTAATAAACACTTTTTGTTTTTCTTGTAAACAGGTCCTCGTAACGCATAACTTTTGTAAAGATGCTTTTTCTTCCAAACCCAGCAGCTCTAAAAGAGGCTTTTAGCACTCCCGAAGCAGGTTGCTAAACACTGCTAACAAACGGCATGAATAACGAGCATCAGCAACTAATTCTAATGGGAAAGATTCAGCGATCACAAAGTGCGTTTTTGTTGTTGTGATAGGACAGGAAAGAAGAACGTCAATGCATTACTGCAGAAGGAAACGCTTTAGCATTGTGCCGTGCATTTTTTATTTTATTTTAAATCATAAGACGCTGTAGTCCACGACTATCACAGGAAAACAAACTCTAACGTCAGACGTTTTATTAACAGTGAATGTCAGCTCAGCAAATACTTTCATTTCTGGAAGAAAACACTTAATGGAGAAAAATAAATAAAAATTGTGAAAATCAAAGCAATGTTTTATCTGTTGCCAGTTCAATGTATTTTTCTGTTACAAATCAGAACCAGAAGTCCCCACTCTGAGCAAGGACATAAAAAGCTTAGGCTAATTTGTTTCTCTGTGTTGAACATTTAATTCACCCATAAGGGGGGAAGTGAAGAAGAAGCCACGCAACAATTAATTTAAAAAGTACGCAGAACAGCAGATGTACAGAAGGCAGAATTTTTATCATATTGAGGCTGCTATCGTCACAGTTTCTACTCTAAGACATCTTGAGAAAACAGCACACCATTTGTGGGCACGGACTGTGAGAATAATAAAACAATTTCCCTTGAAAGAATATGTCAAGAACACAGAAACTAACCAACATATATTGATTAAAATATAATGTGAAGCAGTTCACAAGCCGCTGATTAATGCAAAATTAAACACCGAGTCTTGCCACTTCTTGTTGGATGAAGAAATTCTACATCATTATAAGCTAGTGAACAAAGGGATGGAAATCTCCTCTTTGCTCCCTCATCCTTCAATGGGACTGTCTGTGTATCTGAAAGTCATGCAGCAGAGCTTTTTATCTGTCCCCTGCTGGACCCTTTATGTTTCTCTGTTTATATGTGAACTTGCACATGTGTGCAGGTAAGTAAATGTAAGTACATGACTCACAGCAGAGGGTAACTTTATGACGCATTTTAACAATAAACCAATTTGTTCCTTTGTTTTCAAGTGTACATGCGACAGTCATATATAATCTCAGATTACAGGTCTCAGAGGGACACTACCAAGTCACTTTGGAGTGTAACACTGTGAATCATATTAACACAAATGGAGGGGAGGAGGGTGTCTTTTTGGAATTACAAAAGGCTTTGCCGGCTCCTGCCCTCGCTTCTCAGCGGGGTTTCAAAATCCAGGTGATCGGGATTCTTTCTCACAGTCTTCTAGCTGTTGCCAACGACTTCATCTGATTTACCTGCTGATTCTGTTTCAGCTGCTTCTCTTTATTTACATTCAACTGGACACAACCTAGGCACGCAGTCAAAAAGAGACATTTATGGATAAAAACTGGGACCTGTCCACAAATTGTGGCATTTTCCAAACCAGTTTTGCTACGTTGAGGCAGCATAACAATCTTCAATTAAGCAACATAGATATGGGAATAGAGAGCTTCCTGATTGCCCGCTGACAGACAGTGACAGCTCTGGGTGTTCTGCATAATAATCAAAAGCAGTAAATAAATCAGAAATGATAAAGGAAAGAAGAATGGAGAGGGGAGCACTCAACAGGCAGACTACTGCTACCATAGCAACTGGCAAGCTATATCCCAGCTGTCAAAATTTAATTTCCTCTGCGTCAATTTTACAGAAGAAACAAGCGAAGAGACAGTGTCTTAACACAGCACACAATGCAACACAGGCATTAAAGATACATCACACAAATATTCACTGGTCTAATGCGCCTTCCACAAGACACTGAGAAACATTCATTACTGTCACAATGAAATGATGCTGTTTAAACTACAAACACGCACAAAAGATTAAAGAAAAAGTTTTATCAAACAGCGCATTAAATGATAAATACTCATTATTTAACTGCCATGTAACTGATGCCGTCTACTTTTTTTTTTTCAACTGCTTCAATTTAATTTTCTCACCATTTTTGAATATGTAAACATGTTAAAAGTTAATCAGAAAGTACAACAGGACACTGCATATTTCAAAACCAGATCTGACCCAAAGCTGATTTATTCTGCTCTTTCATTCTGCCTTGCTTCTTCTCATTAAATGTACTGTATCATTTAGAACTAATGTAACGTCACAGTCGAGGAAGTTGAGCAATCAATAAGCACTGATTTTATGATTAGAAACTAGAATAGTGTACTGTGTCTCCAATGACTGATCTCTGCTCACCAGCAGGTACAAGGCACCGGAGACTTTGTGTTTCTATACATTTCACTATATTCAATCGAAAAGAGGATACCATATTATTTCACGTTTCTCTTTATTTTTCCTCCTGAAATCTCAAGGCACACCTAGCTTTCTACAAAGACAGAAAAGCAGATAAATGCTGCTTACTGCATTAGGTTTGGTACAGTGTAACTTAATCCTTAAAGACAGGAAATCAAATGCCTGCCACAAAAAATCATCCAGCTGTCAAGCATTAAAAAGAAATGTGCATGAAAGACTGTGCGTTTTGATTTGTGTGCATAGAACAGATGTTTCATGCAGTCTGTCAGGCAGCATGTGGTCTCCTGCAGCCAATACTCTTTCTGGACGACTGACTGACAGAAGTGGATGTGGTCTCACTTGTGTTACACATGTTCTGGGTACAATAATCTGTTTACAGAGTCATGTTGTGGAGACCAAGCTCTCTTTAAGGGGACACAAAGCACCCAAAGTCTCTTAATTCTAAGTCATTCAGTTATATTATAAAACACTAAGGTTGGATTAAGTACGTCATACTTAGTTTTGAGATAAATCTAAGGAAAAATACACTGAAATCAGCGTAATGCCCTCTGAAGTGATGGGAATACTAGCTTGTGTGTGTGTGTATTTGTGTTTTCTTGAGTGTGAACAGAAGGGAGCTTGCTCTGCCTCCAGCAAATCAATGTCCCCTCGAGGGAATGTGGAACCTGAGACAAAGAGCAAAAGAGGCTCGGAGACAGAGGAAGACACCGAAAGAAATAGAGGAAGCTCTGGGCAAATACGTTTTGCTATTTCCCTTTCCGATCTCAGCTCCATGCTCCCAGAATGAACACATTTTCCAGTAAAATTTGTATGATAAGATTTTGTTGGAGAAATTCAATTAAGAGGCTGAACTAAAATGGTGAGAAATTAACACCTGCCAACAGCTATTCATAACTTCAGGGACTCTGAAATTTTCTAAATCTTCCTTTCGTTACTGAATGAAAATTCCATTTATTGGCAAATAAATCTTTCAGTGGTCTAGACTCTTTGTTTCTTATTACGCCTTACTTCCACTCTTCTACAATTAGTTTTTGATGACAAAGTGAAGCATTTTTTGTGGCATATTCAGATGTATTTCACAAACCTGCATAAACACAAAAATGTTGTCTAAATTGTATAGCTTACTCTGCTGTAGTACGTCACTCGAATTTAAGAAGATAATATGTAGGTTACTTTTGTACATTTTCCTGAAGTCTCTTCAAAAGCGTCTTCAACTGAACAATGATTGAGCTCTGTGTGAGCAAAGACGGGCAAATTTTGGCAGAAATTACAAATGCTCAATGAAATGTACAGTGATAGATAATGTTAAAAGTAACTGAAAAAGGAAGTACGGTTTCTATAATAATCCTGTCACTGCTTGTGTTTATCCCACCTAGACTGTGTATGTATGTATATATACTGTATATCCATTTCTGCTCCTGGACCTTCCTTTCCCTAGCAAAGGATGCAGATTATACCCTTTCTCACTAAAAGTAAGAGCCAGATGTTTTCTCCTTTTTAAGTTTAGCAAACAAATTAGGCTTAATGTTAAAAGGATAGTCAAAACCTTTTTAAGTGGGATTATGTGGAGTTGTAATAGTCAGTCATTATCTTACCTGCAGTAAACAGTAGTCTAAATAACCAAACAGATAGTCTTACTTGGGCCTTTTAGAGCAAATTTTATTCCCTTAATACAGCTCAAACCTCAAAAATTTTAAAGTGATTGAAACATATTATTATATCTACTTGTACGCTTATTAACTTTGCATCAGGAGGTTATTTACATGGAAGTCTGGAGTTATTTACACTGAAGACTGGCCATGGTGGTCCAGTCTGTTATATGTTCAATGTGAAACATGTACAGAATGTGTTACACATACTCATCTAAAATAACTATCTGCTGCACAGAAATGCACAGTAAACTCCATCAACAATCAAGGTGCTTAAAGCACACTTTTTTGTCTTTTTTAATCAACCCCTTGTTTTCTAAAGTGATATCATAAGTTACTGAGTGCAGAACCTCATTTCAAAAAATCTGAACTATCCCTTTATTTACCTCATATGAGCATTCAAAATGTTTAATCAAATAGGGAATAGTGTACAGTAAAAATATAAACATAAAACCTAATGCACACCAGTATGTCAACATAGTGAAGTTGTCTAAAATCTGCTTTCGTTTATTCCATCCATCCATCCATCCATCCATCCATCCATCCATCCATCTTCTTTACCCGTTTCTCCATTCCGGGTCGCGGGGAGCCGGTGTCTATCTCCAGCAGTCACTGTGCGAGAGGCGGGGGACACCCTGGACAGGTCGCAACTGCTTTCGTTTATTCATTTTCCTTTTTTTTTTTTTTTTTGGTAAAGTCATACATTCTTACGCTGCTGCTTATTGAATTATAGAGGACAGAATCATTTTTTAACTTTCTGACATTTTCTGGCTAGACTGTGATGCATCCATCACGGCAAACTCAATTGAACTGACAAAAAAAAAAACATGATTTTAGCCGAATTACATTTTAGCCTCAATCTCCAAGAAAGAATTCAAATATTTGTAAGTGTGGGAGGGAACAAGTCCACTACTTTTAAACGCAAGTGGGAAAAAAACAAAAATAAATGAACTACCTGACAAAAGCCTTAGATGGGTTGAAAAGGTTGCTTGTATGATTCACTGAAACTGTCTAGACACAGAAAAAAAGTCTTTTTATTCACTCAAGCTTTCAACAAGCTTTATAGGAAGGATTAAAAAAAACCTTCTCGGAAAAAAGAGGCACATGAAACTACAGAGTCTCAAAGTTTAGCAAATATGTCAAACTGTACTTCAGAACCACACACACAAGTTGATCAACACAGTCCCTGAAAACAAAGATTATTGCTAGTTTATGCCAGAGCGAGCATGTTCCGACAGATACAGTATATTTACTCTATGGATGCCAGCAGCAAAAAACAAAATAAATTCAACTAGCGAGGAGAGGGAGGAACTCTGAAAGGTAAAGTAATAATCATCTGCAGGCTTGTCAGATAGACCACCAGACACCACTGGTGATACAACCCTTTATCACCCACTGGCTCCATAAAACCAAATAAGCCATATCCACAGAGATGCTCTGTGTGAGTGTTGCAGGCATCTTCACGGAGAAGAGGGGGTGTTTATGCACAAATATGTTATGAGCAAAATGTATCCAGATTTTGAAGCACAGAGAGAAAATAAGTGGCCAAATCAAATTACATATGAAATAGTCCTTGGCAATGGCACTAATATGTACAAACAGAAGCTGAAAGTGTTCCCTTTAAGTTGTGAGCCACCAGGAGACAGAAGACAACTTGTGTTTTTATTCCAAGTAAAGTCATTTATTTATTTAGTTCCCCTCCACCTTTCTGTCTCCTTTCACAGGGAGTGAAAGGCATAAAACATGTCACACATTTACACAAAACACTCAAGATAAGCAGTTCCTGGAATGGACATTCACCTTCCTTATTTCTCTTTGTGTCTCTCAGATGGTCAATGAGTGCACAGCGTCGAAAGTAAAGACGTTATTGCCGCAGATGTAGCAAACTGAAAGTATTGTGTACAAAAGACGACAGCTCAGTTGGTAAATGCACCACAACAGATCTTTGAGTCTTACATATGCTTCACTGGAGTCTGTTTTACAAGACCAATACAAGACCACAACCCATTCTCTGGCATGACCATAATACTGTCCTGTATTTGATGGTGTAGTCAGAGCTTTCAAAACCCTGTAGGTTTAGTTGCTGATTAACTATCAAATAAAAGCAGTTCAAGTAACATTCTGATCTTGTTGCTGCTTCATTTCATGCAACAATTAACTTTTGAATGGCGTTAGCACCTTTGAGTATTGACTGCCACCACTTTGCTGCCAACGCGATAAACTGTCTCTTCCAAGTTATCCTTTTTCATTTGGCTTCAAACATAAATGTGCCCAGAGTAATCCTGCGGTTTTGTGGCTTTACAACTAAACACATTACTTTGAGTCAATAGAGGCTCATAGAAAATGCACTTGGTCAAATATTAGAAGGGCTTCCAAATAAACAAAATGGTACCTTTATATCAAACCAGATGATTAACTAGAAAACATGAATGGCAAACTGAAAACAGCAATAGAAAAATGGCATTTCTTTTTGTATTTTCCAAATGTTTTAATACAGTAGTATAATACAGAATGAGCATGGCTACCATCAAAATTTAGCAAAACCATTACAGTTTTACAGAAAATAAATGGAATTAAACAAATGGCCTATCTAGTGTATGGTTTGTCAATATATTCTAAAACAGCTATTCCTACCCTAAAAACTTGAATGAAGGACAAAAAGTGTTCACTGCAATCCAAATGTTTTGTATTTTACAGAAGAATTATGGCAACCTTGCCAAGATGTCTGGAACAACCAAACTGCTAAATACTGTATCTTTAAAAGACCATGTTAATAGAAATTGCATTCATTTGGCATTCAGGAGTGCTCAAATTTTCTCACATTTACACACACACAAATTTTTAAAACTACTCTATTTGCTTCTTAAAACCCCAAGACAAAGCCAAAAGAACACGCACAACTATCCTGGCAATAATGTGAAACTTTAAAACTTGTGTTTTGTGTTTGTCTCCTCTGTGGGATTCCTGAGGGGAATATCTGTTGTATTTGTGCACTCCACACATTTACCTCTGACTGTTTTCTTTTCCTGCGATGCGATCTCCAGGTGGATCCAAGGGAGAGGGGAGCAGGTTGAGACAAGAGGTCAGAGATTGGCTCGAGTCTTCTCTGGACACTGTGAACCCATCCAAACACACCCATAAATCACTACATTAGGATAATTGTCTTATCATAACTTATATGTGTAGTTATAATAATGATAGGTCTGTTTTTAAGGCCATTATAGAGGGGAGTGAATTAAGTTAGGTGACAAAAGTCAAAGATTTCTATATTCTTCCTGCTATTGCAGACTTTCTACTGTGTGAGCATGTGTGATTTCAGCCCTGCTGCTGAACACTGTTGGCCATAAATTGCAGTGAAACAGCTTTCTTTTTAATAAAGGCCTCAACAGGCCACATGAGAGAGGTAAAAACATGAAGCACCAATGAGAGTGTGTAGGTGTGTGGGACTGTGGGATGAGTATATACTGCATATCCTGTTGTGAATGTATGTGTATATATCTTTAAAGGTGCCTGTGCATGTTTCTGAGGCTGTCTTCATTGTGCGTTCAGCCTGAAAGCGTGAGCATGCGCGTGTCCCTAACTGACTTGCTTTGATTAGGTTGAAGAACCTTATTCTTTTATTGCAAGCACAAAGTCTTAGTCCCTTGACTTTATGAGAATAATTCATCAAACCTTTAATTTCATGCTACAGTCTGCAAACCATTAGGTCTAATGACTAAGCATGCACGCTTGTGTGCTAGTGTGTATTAATGATGGTGCCTCCTTTAGCTCTTTATCAGCCGGCGCCTGTTGAGATGCTTTCATTATTTTGTGTAACTCTATGGGGGCCCCTGTTCAAACCCAAATTCTCTCACAAAACTCTTTAAACCCTTTGAGCACAGGAATTTGGTTGATTAGGGTTGAAAGTCCAGATGTCGTCTTTATACTCTTACTAAACATTTACCTTAATTTGACAGGAGTTCAATTATTATTGTGAGCCAGGTTGGAACTTACAGATAGGCTTGGAAGTGATAAATTCAAATTTTTGTAAACATGTACGCCCACTTGAAGGACTTAACATTGATCATGTAGACGGTGATCAACTTCAAACCTAAAGAATGGAAGGTGATTGCATTTTAAGCTTAAATTTACTTTACATTGTAATATAATCTGATCTTTTAAAGGGGTAGTTTGTCTTTTAGATCATGTTTTTCTTCTTTTTTTTACATAAAATAGGTGTTTACTGTTCACTATTCACTACTTTTGACAAAGTCTGCTTTACTTTACGTTAGATTGAACTGCTAGGAAATTTAAGTTTGAGCTGTTGTAGATGGTAAAAATCCATTCTTGTACGGATCATGTTCTGAGTAGCTGTTAGCTTGATTCTTGCATGAGCATCTCTCTGATTTTTCAAACTGTGATCTTTTTGACTGCTGCCTACTGCAGGTAATATACTGACTGCTCATGAGTACTTCACATAATCCCACTTTTAAAAAAAAAATAAATAAAGAAAAATACTACCCCTTTAAAGATTACGCAAATAACTGCACGTAAAATAATCAGCAACATAATGACAGTGTTTACAAAAACATAATAATGGCCCTTTTATTGTGATGCTTCTGTAATTAACACTAGTGCTTGCAAAAGTTAATAATTTAACTTTACTACATCTATTTACAAACGCAAACTTATTCACTACCTTCATATGACATGAATGTGCAACAAATGAACTGATGAATGCATCAAGAGATTGTTTAATTAAGTTCATCTTAACATATTCACATATGGAATCTTATAGAAGCCTAATGCACTCAGTCACCATAATAAAAATCTTTATGCACTGTATGAAAGCTGAAGCTACAGTTTGCCACTTGCTGCACTGAGGTACGACATGAGCAAAGACAGCCATGAAGCATGTCAGTGTGACTGAAATGCTAAAACAACAAAACAGATAGAATACTGTAAATGAGGTAGCTGGATTGAAGTTGTGTCACATGTTGAAAGAAGCTGGAGGAAGACTGGTTTCATATAATAAGGTGATGGAATTGATGCGATTTAATGCAAAACAAACAAACGAACAAAAAAAAAACAGAGTCACAGACAGTGAATAAAACGACAGAAATGAGAAGGAGAGGCGATCCAGCGAAGGTAGGGAGAGGAAAATGTCTGACATACAGAATGAGAAAGTATGAGCAAATATTTACTTGAACCAGAAAGAGGAAAAATATAAATAAATCTAAATGTGTGAATATTTTGAGTCAGAGCAGAAAGCAGAAACTTGTCTTCTTGTTTCCAGAAATTAATCAAACCCATTAAAAAAGTAAACCACTGTAATAACAGTGAAGGAGTTACCGTGTCGATGTCTCTGATCATCAGAGAGGTCCAGGTCTAACATGAGATCGTCTTCATCCAGTTCTGAGGAGCCCAGGTTGTTCAAAACATCCTGTTCAGAAAACGTAAACAAAAACACAATATATAAAACATTATTCTTTTATTAAAGAGACTCATGTGAGTCTCCTGCATTTCTGACAGGAAATAAACACCTAGAAGTTGTTCTTTCAAATAAAGGGAGGGCGTCGTTTGGTTGGTTGGTTATTTATTAATCCTATTCTCCAATAACATGAGTACAAATCTAATTGTTTTGTACCGTGACAGTATTTCATGAAATTGTCAAATGAATTCCATTCAAGTAATCCAGATGGTTTATAAAACTCATAGATCCATGATACAAAAAATGATAACACCTTTTTATTACACATTTATTACATGAGTTTTTTTTTTTATTATTCTCATGTCGGCAATTACCAGGTCATTCATCATCGCTTTCAAAGTTATAAAAACATTCTGTGAGTTCTCTAATTCAGGGGTGATAACAGTTTGAGTTGACAAAGGAATGAAGAAGACAAACGATCCTGTGTGTTTTGTGTAACATCTGTCAGCTTTCCGTTTGCTTGACGAGCAAAAACGAGCTGCTGGAAGATACTAGAAGATCTTCGCCCTTCAACGGCATTTAATTCCCATGAAAACAAGACCATTATGTAGTCATGAAATTTGCCAAAAGGGAAAAACATCTTAACAGTCTAATCTATTAAAATAAGTAGTATTGAAAACAAAAATCTTTATTCAATTCAACTGAATGTTTGCGGCCCAAAAAAAATCCAATTATTAGTGCTGACAACCTTAACTGAAATTCTTAATGCACACCTACTGTATACACAAATTCCAGAAACTCATTTTAATAGATTCAGACCTAAATAAAACAACTTAAGGAACAGAATACAAATGTTTCATAAAGATTCCTTCACCCTTGCTAGCCCTTAATACTACACAGAAGCCAAGCTAACATAGCTTCAAAATATGTTAGGGTTAGGATTTAAGATTTGTCCTAAAGGTCTGAGGTGTTAACTGAGCAGCACCAACAGGGCTGTTAGAGTGATGCAGCACTTCCTGCCAACACCTAGCATTTATTGATAACATCGCAATCAAGTTATTTATTTTTAAATCATAGGAATGCAGAACAATTGTGTTTATTTTGGTTAAAATGCGTTGCAAAGGTCAATGCTGCCATCTAATGGCCTTAAAATAATTTCTTCAAAACAAAAGCAAAAGAAAAGGGGGCAAAAGCAATTGACAAAAGAAAATAACGCATATTATTATAGTAACAGAAGCTAATAAAAACAATTGGAGCAGAAAATCAATTTTTGACAAAAATATATGTATAAAAAATAAATAAAAACAAACTTAAAGCTTAGGTTAGAAATGATTGCATTAGTCCGCAATCTTTAATATTTTCATTTGAAAATATACATTCATCAAGGTCATGTTAGGATGTGGAAAGAGAATAGAAACACAGAAGTCTACACTAATAAAACTACAAGTCTGTAAAATATATTTATTCTTTTTTAAATGTGGATGGTCTGCAGTCCTCAGGGCACAGCAGGTAAAATAATAAACCCTCTATTTAGTCTGGTGAGCTCTCAATACTGTCTAACACCTCAAACAGCCTTTCTGAAAACATTTTGTAACATTTCAAAAGTTTTTCTTTTCTAACTACAGCTCACTGCAGCCTTTAAGAACACTTCCCATTGACTGGGAGATGCTGCAGAAACTTCTGTGCGATACAACAAGCCATAATCTTAGAATATCTGCAGAGGGATCAGAAAATCCAATAACCAACTCTGTTTAGCTCACATTACAGTTATATGAACATAAACAACCTCCAGGCCACTGTCTGTATCGATCTCCTCCTGTTTGAGAGCAAGAGCCACTGACATTCCTGACTACCAAGACACACGTCTGAATTTCCAGCTAAATTGTTGTTTTCTCAGGCAAGACCTATGTGAAACTAGTCTAGGCTGTGTATGAACATATTATATTACAATGCTGTTTTTTTTCTCCCACCCCTCACTGGAAGTCCACTGCAGTAAATGTCAGAAAAAAGCAGAAAGTCCTGCATTTGATGTATTGCACCTAAACAGAAGAGCTCATTTCAGTTATTGAAGCTAATAGCTGAAAAGATATTGGAAAAGAAATGTAGACCAATGCTGTTTATTACTACAGCTCACATACTGCATATCAAGTTAAATTGTCATCTTTAATGCACCTCTCTAACCACAGAAATACCATCTTACAACCCCACTAAGTCACCTTTTTATTTCACATGCGATTTGGTCGAGGGTAATCCTTGAGATAACAGAGATAATATTAGATTCATTAAAAGACGGCTCTATCTCTTGATTGCTGACTAAAATGACATCCGAAACACAGATCAGGGAAAGAATGAGGTTCTCTCTCTGGCTATTAAAAACCACTGGTTTTTGGTTTACGTTCTGTCTAAATCACATATACAGTCAATGAAAATTACATGTTTTCAGTGGTACCTAATGCATCAGGATGAAGGGAGAGCTATTTTGCTTTGCAGCCAGGTATTATGGCCTCTAGCAATGGAAAATATACGAACTAACAAATGACTTCATTCTATCTGAGCAGGCACTTCACAGCCACTTGTGTTTACAGTGCACCTCAGGGCGTAAAGGATTGAATGTCCAGTCAAATTAGAAATCCGTTGGCTGAATAAAATCCACACAGAAAAAAAAAAAAAAGTTTATCCTCACAGTCTCACAGCTTATCACCGGATGTTTGTCGTTTTCAAGCAACTTGGACTCAATACCTTGTTAGTCATTTCAAAGCAAAGCAAATCTCTTTTAGATCTCTGATAAAAATAAATACTTTAAATTTTAGATATTCCAGTTTAAAGTCCAAAACACACGTGTATTGACGTCATTGAAAAACTTTACTGACACTGTTTCTACTTTTGTTCACAACCAATGTTATTCCATTTTCAGTTGCCTTCATTTCAATTAACCAATTTTCCTCATGGGATTAATAAAGTACTGTATCTTTCTATTTTATTTATATTCTTTTCTAATCTGGACATTAAGTAAGGACATCATTAGAAGATACTGGATTAGACAATGACTACACATTACCTGTTTAGACTGTATTCTTTCCACCGCAAATTATTAGCATTTTGGCTTATCTCATCAATAACTCTGAATACTTGTGTATTAGTGATCATACTTTCACCAATCACAAATTCTCTACATTTAAACTACAAACAATTCAAATGGTCTGAACGTTGCCTCTGAAAAAAAAAAATGAAATTAAAAATTGCTGTGTGAAAGATATTTGTGATGCTTTCATATAAACCAAGTGAGTATTAAAGACCAATATGTGCAAATCCTCTCATTGTTTATCAACCATCTGCCTGTAGTTTTTACTATTTGTCTCAGAGAGGAAAAGCGTCTTCATCTGTTGTATGATTTAAACTAGAGTCATTTATAATAATTAGCTTTTAAAAGGCTGCAAAAAATAAAAAATTGGAGAGCATGAAAACAAGAGGTGTTCTGCATTACAACACTGTCAGCCAGCAAGCTGCTGAGCGATTGTTGAAATGTAGAAGTAAGGAAAGGGAATTGCAGTTGAACTTTTCTGCCATTTTCTGAATGTCAGTCTAGTGCTAACAAAAGCACATGCACAAAGTTGGTCTGCCTGTCTCTGAGATAAGAGAATTTCTTGCGAATGTTTTGTGTAAGTCGTTTTTGTGAGCAAGTTTTGAGTGTAATCACAATCGGCCTGTCACAGTACTATTCTAGATGTCACTGAGAGACTTCTGAAAGACCAACAGTGTGTATGCTGGAAAGAAAAACGTCTAACAGCGTCTCAAAAGTACTTTTTTTTTTTTTTTTTTTTAAATCAGACACAACTGGATTGAGATCCCCCAAACTGCATGAGCAAACAAAAGCCGGCCTCACTTCACAAAAGCCCTTCAGACGTGCAGTCGAATTACATCAATCAGCCGATTCTCGGTGCAAAACGAAGCTTGATATGCTTTATGACAATTATAATCTGTTGGGCTGTGATAAAAAAAAACTTTAAAAAACAACAATAAAGCACGTCCACCTGGCAGATTGTTTGTATGCTTTAATGTGTTTCTGTTTAGTTCTGCACAGGTGCTGAACTGAACAGGCCTTATCACAAAAACACCAGTGAGTCACATGGTAAATCTACAAACAATCTGCAGACCATTCTAATTGTTATAGTCATCCACTCACTGCGGTCATGTATTTATTTAGACATTACTGTCTGCATACATTCATTTGTTTCGTTCATATTACACTCTGTTAACGTTAAAGGAAAAGCTAGGGTGTCTAAATGCAGTTTTTCATTAGCAATAAGTGCATTAAGCTGACAATAAACTTTTATGAATGGAGGAGAGGCAGGATATAGTTTAATATACACTCCCTGGCTCTTACCTTTCCTCCATTACTCAGGCCCTGAAGGGTACTTCATAGGCACAAGGAAGGAAGGAAGAAGATTACACCATGTTTAGTAAAGTGGACGTTGAGAGGCAGCTGCAGCCTGTACAATACACAGCGATGTGTTGTGTGCATCCACACCAGGTTTATTCTCTCCAGGAAGCTTTTTTCTCTCCAGGAGAATAAAAAGGATTGATTTAAACTAACTTGCCTCCCGTAGTGCTTCCTTGTGTGTGCTGTGGAAAATCCAGCCCAGTAGTCGCTATGACCAATTTCCAAAACCAAAAACGGATATAACTAAAGTATGCACCAACAAAGGCTCCTGCAATGTGTGCTAGCAGATAAAACAAACAGAAGATAAAAGCCCTTAACCCATCAGATGACTGAAGAAGTTTTCTAGTGTGTCATAAATCCATATTTACACTGATCTGCAGAAGTTTACCTTAAATAGCCTCTAAATTCACCAAGACCATTTCTTCCCACATATTTCCAAATCACGTCAACACCGTGTTTAAATATTTAAAGACTCCTATCTTAAAAAGTGGTATGTGGTACAACTACCTTCTCTTACTGTCTGTAAAGCCACCTGATTATCAGAGTTTTCATAAATGTTTGCTGATCTGTCTAAGCTCTGCACATTGGTGCATTTTTTGCGATGGCGAGACAAAAACAAGCCCTCCGTGATGGTGTCGAGAAATATTTATTATATTTTCACGGTCAGAGGCATCAGTAATGACTGAAATCAGCAAGCATTTGCAAGCAACTGGCCGTAATTGTGGCCAAATTGCACCCACTCATTCTAAACTCTGTAAGATTGGAGCTCATTGTGTCGATGCAGATACAATTAAGTGAAGATTTTCTCTTTGAGGAAACTATTATCCTGGTTTTGGATGAAAGCATATGGAGTCAAAGGTGTTTGGACAATAAATATATCTGAATTATTTTACACACATCTGCACTTAATATGTGTGAATCTCCTCTCTTTCCCTATGAGTGGAAGAGTAATTACAAGTCCAAATAGTCTGAAAAGAAAGATCCTTTTCACATTTGTTGTCATGCTTTGTTGGGGACTCGCCTCAGTATTGTAATTTTTGTTTTGTATTTGACAATAAGTGTTCCTGCTGAGGCGTTGTAAAATGCTCTGGATTAATCAAATCACAAAAATCTGAGTTTTTCTGTGTTGTGTCACCAGTGAAGCAGCTTATCAACAGCACTTGTCTGCACAGCAAAGTTGTGTACGAAAACAGCTGACGGCCTGCTGGTGAGCTGCCAAAATTTAGGTGATTAAAAGCTTCATTGTTTGTTTTTATCAGCAAAGTGACACCGAGCTCTGTAAAATCCCAAACTGTTTATGTTATGCTCTTTTAGTTCTCAAATTGCATCTTTTAATTAAATGAGCTTATTGAAGTTTTGTATTTAGTTCAGTAACAGATGCAGCTCAGGAATCTGAAACATGTACATGTCTGAAGAACAAGAAAACAGTAGTTCTGGTCACTGAATGAAGTCGTGATTTTGCAAAAACATCTGCAGACAAGCTGAAGGCTGGTTTGGTGCTCAAATGACAGCTCACGGTGTGATGTCGCTACGTGTTTACTAGCAAATCAAAAGAGTAACCTATGAACTCAGTTATTTGTTCTTTTACTGGACCATGAGTAGAGGCCCATATGGGCTCATGAGTATTATAACAAATAAATTAAAAAGTGGTATGGACAGCATTTAAATAAAGACAGGAAACATTTACGTCAAAATATACAGTTTGCACCTGTTGCAAAGTGAGTTTTGGCAAATTTCCTTGTACAGGTGTTTGTAATATTGATAATTCTGCACCTGAAAGGTCTGGTTACAATGCTCTTCGTGCCATAGTTTGCTGCTTTGAACATATATTTAATTACAAATACACATAATTCTGAAAAACTAAAGGAAACAACGTGGAATTTCTAACCCATTTCTTGACCACATTTAAAATATGTCCTTCTGTTTCTGGTTCTGAAAGGTTCATTAAAAAAATCATGCCATGCTGAGGAAAGACTTATTGAGTGTGTGTTTATGTGTGTGTGTGTGTGTGTGTGTGTGTGTGTGTGTGTGTGTGTGTGTGTGTGCAGTTTTATCTATGCTCTAGTTATGCCCTACCTTGACATTATATACAGATCTGACACTGTACTTTTCATAAATTGATCATTAGTGCTGTTAAAGTGTGAGATCACAATGACTGAGCAAGACCCAAAACCTAAAAGCAAGTCACGTGCACAAAAAACAGGCCATTAGTATTCATGGTATAAATCTTAGGGTTTTGTGGCTCAGAAAAAGAACGCCACACACAAACAGGTTAAGACTTACCAGACTTCCTAGCTTTGATGATGAGGAGTTGTTTCTGTGTTTGAGCAGACTGCATCCCTCCATGCCCGGGGTATCCCTGTGGTTTCCATGGACACGAGGTCCACCAGCCCCCTCAGATGAGGAGCGCAGACGTCTCTCCATCCGCATCACCTCGTGGTAGGGGCTGGCACTGTTACACAGAGAAGCTGGAGGACAGAAACAAAACAAAAAGAAACAAAGATCAGATGTATATTGAAATTATATGGAAAGGTTGACATAATGATCTCTTTATTAATTTCTAAAGCAGTCAGACCTTCTGCCTCTAGGGAAAAGGGGCTCTTTCAGAAAACTAAATGACAAAACCACTTTTACCTTTTCAGCTTTTTAAAATGAAGTTAAAACTTCCCGTCATGAAGCTGTTCAGCTATATTGCTTTTTTGCTCAAATTGTATTTATTGTTTTGCGATAATCAAGTTTATTCAGATTACCTACACCGAGATCACTTTGTAACAATGAAACTAGAAAATGAACGTTAGATTTCAGGGGAAATGTTTCTCAGAGATACAAGTGGAAGATTGCAGTAATTGCTCTGTTGTAATCTACAGGAGCATAGAAGTGAAGCAGAGACGACATCACGTCCCCGCAAAGAGCAACAGGCTTTTAAAACAAAACAAACACAAAAAAAAAACAGAACCATTTTCTCTCTCCACCCACACACCCACACACATAGTATACACAGATAGCTTTCACTGTATGTAATGTGTATTCTTATTTTTGTACAATTGGAAAAAATATATAGCCCTAAAAAAGAACAAAGCTAATGGCATAATTTCAACCACAAATCTGTGCAGCACTGAGGGAACTACATCACAAAAGGCTGATGCTAGAATTAAGAGTACAAATCTCTGTTGTTGTGGAGTCCGATAGATAAGCGCATCAATTTTTTATGCTAGACTATCTGTAAGTTCTGCTTTTTGTTAGTGAACACTTTACAATCTAATCAATATTCATCTGCATTCCTGCAGGCCTGGACTGTAACACAGTGGTTGTGTTTGAGTTAATATTAGACACTAAAACACAGCAGGCCCCAAGCACTAACTAAATGACTGCTGGCAAATCATCGTGTCGGTTTTGTAATGCACAACATCACATTTTGTATCACTGCAAGTCAAATTTGCCGTTGACGTTTGAGTGTGAGTGCATCCATTCGTCCATCCATTATCTTTACCCGCGTCTCCATTCCGGGTGACGGGGAGCTGGCCCATACATCTTAAAATGAATCGTAATCTTTGTTACATTTTTGTACACTTTGGATATTTATGATAAAAGATCAATTCTAAAGATATATATCGCGTAGATTTTTTTTTAAATTAGTGCCCTCTCAGTTTCAATTGCAGCAAAGTGGTAAGAAACTAACATTAGTGGTAGAAATATGCCAGGAAATAAATGAAGAAATGTCTACAAATACTGTATGTAGCTACTTGAAAGTGAAACCAAATCATACAGATTTTCATTTTATTAACTATCAGCTTGCTCCCTTGAGGATCTTTTTATTTTTATGAACTACTACAGTTAAAAACTTAGCCACGGTTTTCTTATCAAAGTTGGACAAGAGAACTATTGCAAAATAGGGTATATACTGGGCGTAAAGTGTTTTTGTTGTTTTATCAGAAGTAAAAACAATTACAAATCATGTCTGCTTGTGGAGCAACCTCTTTAAACCTGTTTTGAACTGTCTATATTTTTAATTTCACTAAACATCCTCATTCAAAGCTTTGAATAAGTAATTTTAATATCCGTCTCCATGTGACGATGCTAATTACCCTACAGTCATGAATACAGCTTGAATTTTTAATGAGTTTAGTTTGGACCACCAGCATAACTACAACAACTATTTTATAATCAACTCTAAGGTACTTTTATAGGCCATTGTGTTTTTATAGATTTGTAAGTAGTAAAGTTAATCATTAAAAGAAAGTGTCAGCATTGCATCATTTCAACAAACTAATAAATGTTTACCATCAGACAGAAGCGTTGGTGCCTGATATAACCCGTTAAATAACCCTCCCCACACAGGATCGTCACATGAGAAGGAAAAGGACAAGAGTAGCTTCCCAGACAAGAGTTTCTGTATCTCTCCTTCGACAAAAATTCAGCCTGCCTGTGTTAGTGACTTTGCATATAAATCTGTTTCAGTGGCAAGTGTTTGCTTGAGTTTTCTACCTGCGTGCGGCTTCCTCAAGTGAGAGGACCTGGGTTCATGGCAGCTGCAGAAGCTTCCTCTTTCTTGAAGAGAGAGTGTGTGTCTCGCCCTTCGTTCTGATTTCTCAGGGTTTGAGTGGCAGCCCTTGCTGCGACCCCCACACGCTTCGCTCTCGCTGGTGGTTTCTGTGTGGTAACCTGTCTTCCTCTCCGGCGCCAACTCCATCCTGTTCCCTGCTGATTCTTCTTTCCTCGCTTCCTGTCTTTCTTCCTCCCTCTCCTTCCTTTCCTCCAGTGATTGTTCCTGCAGAGGCAGGCAGGGTACAGCTGTCTCTGGCTCAGAGAGGGAAACAGCGGTTTCATAGTCTGTGTTGTTGGCCGTGCTGGTGTCAGGGAGTAGAGGTTTCTCAGTACTGGATTGGGCTGGAGTGAAGAAAACCTGAGGGGAGAATATTTTATTGACTATATTTAAAACATATTTTACAAGCAGTCTGATGACTTTACAGAGACAAGTTCCTGCTTCAGCAAACATTAGGTAGAAGAGTGTATAAACATGTCCAAAAAGTAAATCTGTTGATATTTAATCTTCAAAAGCCAAAAGAAAAATCCTTGCTTTGGCTTGTAAACTTTCTGTTTTCTGTTTGCTTTTGAAGATGGTGCTTCTGACAAGAACTTTAAAAAATTTAACATTTTTGAAAGAGTATTTGAGAGCTCAAAGGGTTTCAAAAATTAATGCCATTCTTGAGACATGAATTTATTTATTTTTTATTTTTTTTCCCCCTTTTTCAAGCCTGGGCTCTTTCAATAAAAGGAAGCAAGCTCAGTTCTCAATTTGACTTTAAATTTTAGATTTCTGGCTTCTGGCTTCATTTCAGCTTTTTGAGATGTGGAAGACATCTCAGCAAAGAAATAACAAGCAGAAACAGTACAGCGCCTGAACAGAAAGTAAACTGAATCTCTGCCGTTTTAAATAAGCCCCTTCTGAGTGTAAACCAAGTTCAGCCCAGTGAATTATATCTTTATTGTATCTTTTTACAAATAAATTTCTCTTTGAATGCATGTTTGTTTACAAGTATTATACTGTATATGTCGTATTATAAAGCATGTCAGCTTGGGTTTTCTACCTGCATGTGGTTTCCTAAAGCGAAAGGAAATTGAGGAATTGTCATCAAACTCAAGCAACTGAGATTTATATTTTAAATATGAATTTTACTGCATATACAAAAGGCATGGGCCAACTACCGGTTTCAAGGTACACCATGGCGTTAAAAGGCCACGGTGTTAAAACCACCACATTTTTCTGTCACACCGGTCCTATGATTTAAATTTCTTTTTCAGAAGACACCAGAGACAAAGCATTTTTTTCCAGATCACAAATTAGTTTAAAATCTGTTCTGACTGCAGGAAAAAGATGACAGATTGTGTACAGAGGGACTGTCATTATGTTCACTTGTGTTTTCTGTCTCCTTATTTATATCTATATTTAGAATTATTTTGCTGTTATGCCTATTAAATAATCATTATTAAGCGATATGTGTTATTATTTAGGCAGCAAAAGTAATAGTAATTATGTTTTTGTTTTTAAATAAAAGCAAGTAAATCATGTGATGCATTTTTAAGCTTTTGCTTTACTAATTTTGACATTTTTTAGGATCTCATAACCTATGCCTGATATACACTTAACTATATTGGACTTCAAAGATTCTTAGGCGAAGGTAGTACACTACCTGGGATGCAGAGACTGCCACGCTGAAACTTTCTGGTGCAGGTGGGGGGTCAGGTGGAGCAGGCTCAGTGAGCGGTTCAGGAACACAAACAGGTTCTGAGGTTACACCAGGACTGGGAGCTGGAAGTGCGTCCACCTCAGATACAGAATCCTCTGTGATGGGAATGAACTCTGAAGGAGTGATGACTGTAGTTCGATCTTCTGATATCATTGGGGACTGAAGGGAGCTCTCAGCACCAGCTCCAATCAGTTCACCAGGCCATGACCCCGGGGTGAGCCCTCCTGCCCCTGGAGTAATGGTGGTGGAGCTCGAAGGTTCCAGATTGACTTCTGGCGGTCTGTGGTGATCAGATGTGCGAGAGAAGCGGTGGTGAGCGGAAAAGGACTTGGGCAGCAGTTGTTTCTTCTGGCGTGACGAACGTCTGTTGTTATTACTGCCTCCACTGTAGTCATCGAGAAACCCGGAGTCGTCACCTTCGTTGGCTCCTGAGTTGCTAATGCAGTTGATGAACACATTTCGATTGGCTGTGGAGGAGGATGAGGAAGCCTTGTCAAAGTCTTCAGTCTGAGAGCGTGGGATTTTCTTCTGCTTGTGGCTGCCAAAGCCAAATGAGTGGCGTGACTTGGAACGCCTGCCACCCTCGCTGAACCCCGTTGACGCTGATGTTGTTATTGTCTGCTGGTTATTTCCATTGGCATCAGTAGTCTGTGTCAAGGGGGGGGTGAGGTTCAGGTTGATGGGCTGGACACGTGGATCACTGTTCCGCTTAGCTGCGAAACCGAGAGACGGAGCGCGGAAGAGGCTGCGGCGTTTGCCAGTGCTGCCAGAGCTGGAGTTGGTGCTGGAAGGCGACGAGGTGTGGACGCCATTTCCCACTCCGCCTGAAGACGGAGAGGAGGGGAGAGACTCCTGCTTCTTACTGCCGCTGCGGCGGAAGATTGGCAGGCGGGAAACTAGCGTGGAACGGCGTGAACTTGATTCACCCATTGAGAAGCTGAAGCAGGGAGGCACTCTGGAAAAACACAGAGACAAAAAATGAACACAAACACATCTCAGCATAAATATTTATGCTGCATTAATACTTATTTCATCCCTCTGTGATCTGTTCAGCACAAACTGTGACCAAGCTTTCTTAGACAATATGGTCTCTATTGTGGCAGGTGAAAAAAAATCCCACACAACAAAGTTCTGCTACACTAATGCACAGATGATGCACCCATATGTCACACCACCCAAGAGGAGATATTTGGCTTTTTTAATGAATGCAAATAGCTTCTGTACACAGGCTGTTTAAAATCCTGTATTTCTCACACTGAATGAGTTGAACAAGTTTCTGCAACTTTTTTACCGTGCAGAGGCCTCTGATCCGAACGGCTCTGTCACGTTTATGAGACAGATTTTTGCTGTTCAATTACTGGTAATGCATCCACACACAAAAACAGTGCTGTTTACTCTGTTGCTGCATGCTGGAGTCTCAGTGTGAGGATTTTGAGATGAAAACCTTTCAAAACACAGCTGTCTGTAAAGAAAAAAATAATAATTAAATACAAAGCAGAAACTTGTTTAACTCTTTTCATGTGTATACACAGCATACTAAAAATGCCAAATTAGTGTGTACTGTAAATTTATTTCTAGTGCTTATAATGAGATCAAAGATGAGTCTAATGATTTCACATGAATCTAAAATCTCTCCGTAAAAACGAGTAGGACTGTATTTGATTCATTCAACATAGTTTCTAAATCATAAATCCAATGCAATCTGACACCTGCCACAACAAAGATTGTTTTTTTTTTCTACCTGTGATGAGGTCAGATAATATGATCTGTACAGAAACACAAAACCTGTGACCCAAAAATGGCAAGTTCTAAGTCTGTTTTATTGTGGTTCTTGCTGGGATGAGATGTGCATGGATGACTAAGTGGTTTATGATTTGACAACTAAATAATGCAGAGACAGGACTAACCCACAGAGAGAGCACAGGTTTAATGAAAGCACTAAGAGCACAACAAGCAAAGAGAAGAAGAATTACTGCAGTTTTTTTTTTTTTTTTTTTTTTTAAAAAAAAA
>JAOXNZ010000001.1:20101157-20119083 GCA_028566095.1 Kryptolebias brasiliensis | reverse complement strand
GGAGGCCCTCCGTGTGATTATTCACACATGGCTGTGGCCCTGGCGCTTTGAGCGGGAGAGCAAGAAAAGGAATGCTTACATTTTATTATGCGACTCAAGCTTACCTGGTGCAGGTGGTGTGTGGAAGGTGACCTCAGGACTGTAGGAGCTGAACATGGAGTTCCTGCAGCTTTGAACTCTGAAAGCGTACAGATTGTTTGGCTCCAGGTTGCTCACCACAGTGCTGGACCCATAAACTCTGTCTGTGGCCCTCCAGACTCCACGGTCCTCACCGTCCTCCTGGGATGGGGACTGGCTAGGACTCCCAAGCCTAATTGAGAAAAAAAAAAAATCATAATTATCATTTTCTTTTTTTAAATGAGCACTTTGTGTGTCTACTCAATGACACTCTTCTACGGTTGTGTTTGAACCCACTTGCGGTACTCGAGCACGTGGTGGTCAGTAGGCAGATGGTCATCAGACAGCCTCCAGCAGATTGATGCTTCATTATAGACTTTGCTGTGGGACAAGTCAATCAGCGGGGGATCAGGAACTAGAAGAGAAAGTAGACCATTATTAAATGTAAACAAGAGCTGGCAAGGCTGATCACAAGGTTCACCACTAAAATACCTCATACTAAAGTCCTATTTAGTCATTTATTGTGCAATAGCTCTTATTTTGTCCCAAATTTAATTAAAAGTTAATCAATTAAAGATAAATCTTTGTGGCACTTCAGCTTCATCTACAAACCTGAATCGCTGCAAGCGAGAAAGATTAGATTTGTTCGGATCAGGACTTTCCACTTGAAGAATGGTGAGTGTGAACAACAAGAAGACTTTGCATAATGGACTTTAAAAGCTTTTTACAGACTCTCTGCCTGGAAGTGAGCTAAAGTAAAAACATCTCCACTAGCAGTACTTCTCACTTCCTCTCTCCCACTTAACCTTTCCTCCATTTCACTGTGTCATTTCTCCTCCAGAGTTACTGAGAAACCACCATCTGGTGCTGCTTTTACATTCATACACAACTTTTATTTTATCCTGGTTCATGTTAGACAGGCTCACCGAGTGACTGTAGTTACCTTATTGAGTGTTTTCAGTTTGTTTTTCTTCTCAAATAGAATCACATTACTGTAGGTAATGTAAGGTCACATTTTCTACACAGATTACACTTCTTGTAAGAATATTGTTCCTCATCTTATTCATAATGTCTTCTCCCCCTAGTTGTCTCATTTTGTACATTCCCTTTTCTAAAACTACTTCCTTAACAGATTGGTCAGTGTTAAAGGGAAATAAGTCAGTAGCTAAACCTTTTTAATAACCTTTTATTACAGCCAGCTCTGCTTTGCAAACAGCAGAAGCAGAAGAATGCACATGTGCAATGCAACATGGGTTACAAACTTGTGTGAGGAGTATTTTTATTTAAAACAACAAAAGCTATATTAACCTTTAACCAAACCACTTCTTTATATGGACATTATTACTAATGCCATTATGTGTTACTACTGCATGACAACTGCTCCTCTTTTTGTACTCTTTTCTGTACTTTCATTATCTTGCTGCTATTTTTATGCTGATGTTGTAATTTTGTTAAGTACCTAGATACTACATCCTTGCATTTCAACTGAAGACTTTTACAGCTTCTTCAGAAAGAAAGTATGGACTGACCCTTTAAATAGTAATATCCAAGTTAACGAAGAACACAAGAGAAGCAAGAAAAACTAATGAGAATGAATTGTAAGCATTAAAGAAACACAAAGATTTATACACAACCATGATTTACTCTATGAAAACATTTCAATGCATGTTCAGACAAAAACAGAGCAGTCTTCTATTCTTTTCCAGAGACTTTGTTTACTGCTGCATCATCTGCCAACATTGAGCTAAATGACTGCAGCACAGAAACACTTCCACTGCATCTTTTCCCTCTCTGAGTGCATTGAGACAGTCACTGCAGAAAAGGCCTGCAGGCTGAATAGATTAAAGGCACACATAAATATGACTGCCACCTAAATGTGCCATGTACTGTAGCATCCTTCCAAAAGGGAATGAGGTTGTAAGGACAGCACTAAAAAAATATTAAAAAATAAAGCCAAGTTACTAAGAGGCGTTATAAAAGAAAAACATAAAAGAGAACGAAGAAACCATTTTTGGAAATATATACAGCACATTTATATGCATTTAATATTAAAAACAAGAATAAAGCAGTCTACTACCTACTTAACGCTCAAATCTAGACCAAGAGTTTCTGAAGTCGTGGTCAGGTTAGTGATTTCAAAAACGGTTCAGTGCCACTAAAACACTAAAATCCAGCAGCTTTGGTCACCAACAGTCACCAAGACAACAGTCTGTTGTGTAGCTGCACTTTAGGAACAAATGATGTGTGTCAAGAAATGTCAACTCCATCTATGATATCAGCAACAAGTCATTTCCAAATTATTTCCTACAATTTAGTATTGGGGAACAGCTCCCGCTCAGAACGACAGATTTTATCAGCACCAGACCGCTCTCAGTTACGAGAGTGCCCCTAAACTCCGATCAGCCGTCACCATGTCCAGCTATGATTGAAAGAACTGTCAGCACACCGTCACCACTTTAAACTAAATATATTTTGGAGCATCCCGTCTCCCAGTCACTGACTCATTAAACGCTCCACAGTTAGAAATGAGCTTCAGCCAAATGTCACAAACCATCACTCAGTCACAATTAGAGCGTCTCAATCTCACAGAATCTACTTTACTTTAATGTATGATTTTAAACAATGTGTTTGGGGTAAATGTGCAGGCTTTATAAAAATCTAAAACTTATAGCCAGGTATTAAAGCTTTCACTAAATAGTGCAACAAATAAATTGTTTCTTGTTTAAAATCTTAATGCATTATTATATATTTCCATCTCATCTATTCATTACTTGAATACCAAATTTAATTTTGTAGATTTCTGTAAATATATTTCTACACCCAAAGTGGTTTAATCTTAAAGATCTGAAAGTTTAAAAAAAATCCAAGTCAAGGACTGTACCTGCAGTAAAGCAATACAGATTGAAATAAATTAGTAATATCTGTATCTTGTCAAGCAGAAATAAAAGGAATGATTCCGTGATTATAGTTTGCACAAAAAAAAATAAAAAATAAAAAATAAAGTACTCCAAAATGGAGTACAGAGCAATATGAGACATGAGTATTTCTGTTACTTGCTTCAACTTGCTCTCTCATCATGATAAGCCAACCTAAGACAGCCTATGTAGAGCAGCAGACCAGAACTGAGCTTCACAGAGCAGTAAAATCTACAATCAGAAGATCTCTGCCTCAACCTGAAATAACACAGCCGACCTCTGATCTCTAAGCACTGAACAATTCACAGGGCTGAGCACGTGACAGGCAGGTGGATTACAAACTGCTTATTCTGGCACTCACGTTTTCAATGACATCATTAAAACCAGAAAGCCTCCATTTGATATGGACATTTCTGACATGATCTAGACAAGTGGTGTCCAGTCCTGGTCCTGGAGGGCCACTGTCCTGCATGTTTAAGTTGTTCCCCTGCTCTTCAAGTTCTGCAGAAGCCTGTTAATCCCTCAGTCGTTCAAATCAAGTGTCAAAGCAGAGAAACACCTAAAAACATGCAGGGTAGTGGCCCTCCAGGAGCACAATGAGACACCACTGACCTAGGAAATACATTAACCACCAGTGCCCTCATACTCAGAAATATAAATGTCATCAAGTCACAACTGACTAATCTTTAAAGGTTTTCATTTGCAACAAAAAAAGTGTAAAAATAAAGTGCACCTCCTCCGAAGCACATTTCTTTAAGCAAAGCTTCTTCTCTGGACGTGTCGAGCACAAACTCATCAAAGGAGGTGTCAGCTGCAGGATGGAAGGTCTTCAGAGACTCTGTGGCTTTCTGGATCCTAAACACATACAAACCAGACCAAAAAAAACAAACACAAAGCATTAATTTTAAAGAAGGTAATAACATTTTCTAACATTAGACACATTAGAAAGTACCCAAAACGCAACCAGTATTAATTCTGAGAAGACTTACAGGGCATATCAGTGCTTTTTTTTTTTTCCTGGGGATATTTTAGTACAGCGGGGGCAAAAAAAAAAAAAAAAAAACCCACACAAGAAACTCATTGTTGACAAGAGAACCAAACGTGCCACAGCAGAACAGTCTTAAGTGAAAGGGTTCCCAGATTACCTTGAGCTGCTAATGCAGATCAATTAGTCAGCTTAAAGCAGAAAATACACCAACACAGCTCTCACTGGACACTGCAGCAAAACGCTTTTCTTTACTGACCTTGAGTTTAGTAACCTGTATGCACGTGTGTGTGTGTGTGCGCGTTGTTGTTGTTTTCAGTTCTTACTTTCATAATTTATGATACCTACCTAAATACATACATAGTATTCTTGGCTGCTTAGCAACCATCTCAGTCATACTCCTGTTAAACAATTTATACTAAAAGGAGAGTTTATTTGAGTGCACCACTACACCAAAAACATGACTGAAAAAATTACAATTTAATCATTCATGAGTGAGACTAGTAGGACTACTATCACACCCTCCACCACGTTCAGTCAGCTCAAGATGCTTCAGCCAGACGGACTAAAAAGCATAAAACTTCTCTGCAAACCATCCTTCCTGTCAGATTCTATAATTGATTGTTTTTGGGGGTTTTTTTTGTTTTTTTTTTAAATTGTCTCTCCTTTAAAGTCTTCATTGGATTTGCTGCTAAATATAGACTTATAGACACTTACCGACCATTGAGATCCATAGCCAGAGACTTTCTGTTTTCAAGCCTCACTTTGAGACAAAAGATTGAGTCTTTTTAAAATCAGAGCCATTGTTTAATGGAGCCCTCTTCCTGCAGAACTCAGGCTTGATGCTTTATCACCCCCAAAATGAAACTTAGAACTGAGCTCTTTGTAAAAGCCTCTGGCAGCGTGACATGTTCCCAGACATTTATTGTTGCACACCCAACAGACCAAACTTAAATTATGTTTCCCCATAAAGAACTTTGTAGCTTAAAAGGTGCTGTATAAATATTTTATTATTAGTGACCAATAATATGATCAACAAAAACCTTGGAGACTTTAATGGCCTAGAAAATGATGTAGACAATTGGATGCACATTTTAGTTTATTTACTTGCTGTACTTTAGCAAAACTCTACAAAACTTGTGCCCTTTAATTGTGCAGATTTGTCTTTATTTGATACCTAAAAGATCTTTAACATCTTGAGTATTGTGTTATGAAGACAGTCATTATTGAACTTTGACTCCTAACATTTACAGAGACAACAATTTCCACATTTTTGGTCTTAGAACATTCACTATGCAGACTGAACATTATGCACAAGTAATCCATGAATGTTCAGAACATTATTGCCAACAAATGGTTTGAAGAATGATCAACAATCTGCTGCGTACCTGATATGAAGCTGCTTTGCAGTTTGTACGAAGCAGGACTGATCGGTCTCTTTCAGCACCTCCTGAGCGTAGCCGACCAGCCCGCTGTTCTCCAGCATGCCCTGGTACTCCTCCACCTAGGAAACATTTTTTTATTAGTACAGTTCTGATATTCTTCCCTCAATGGCATCATGAGGGGAAATGAAGGCATTTGATTTTCTGTTCGAGAGGAAAATAATACACTACAGGTTTTTTGCAATCTAGTTTTATATTAACTTAAAACATAAGAAGCAGTAATATGTGGACCACATAGTCATAAGAACAGGTTCAGTATTTTGTACCTGGGTTTTCAGTTGAACCAGGCGTCTGTTACGGGACTGTTCAATGGACCTCAGCATCTCTGATTTTCTTTCTTGAAGAGTCTCAAACAGACGCTCAAAGTGCTCGTTGGCCTGACGCTCCGCTAGCTGCCCATTTTCCTTTAAGAGTGAAATTAAATAAAATCAATACATTGTTTCCCGATAATTGAAATATAGAGTCATTGTGAAAACACACAACAAGATAAACTAAACTTATCTAAAAACATGAGGTAAGATAAGAAGTAAACAATCACAGTGCAACTCATGACTTACTAATTCAGACACTGTCAATAATTGTAATATTTAAGAGTCTTTGAAAATATAAATGTTGCATTAACAGCAATTTTAATTTAAGGATCAAGCCAACTCCTTTTTCCACAAAACACCTCAGGCTGGACGCCCTTCTGGTTGTGTCTGATTTCTGAATGGACCACCCATGATTTCTGAACAACCAAAAGCAGCTTAAAGTCGCACTGGTCTGTGCAGCCGTTTCGCTGAACTGTTTTATGAAAGCGCCTTTTGTTACCGATACTCAAGACAAAGAAAAGCATCAAGGTTTATTGCACAGTTACAGATGAAACTGGGAACAGCTATTGTTCGTTTAAAAACTACAGAGCTCCCAAATCACTTTCATACCACTTGAACACTTAAATGTACTTTGATCTTGCACCTGAATAGGAGAATGATCAAAGTGAAAAGGAGGAAAAGCTTTGAAGCTAAAATACATACATGCAAGTTGCTAAAGCGTATTTTTCCACGTTCATGTGGTTTGCAAACGGTTTGTTTAGTAACCTTTTTGAAATTCATACCCAGAACGGTTGATTGTGTCTCCACACAGACTGGTTTTCAGACAGTCATACTTCTATTTACAACCTTACAAAAAACTCATGTACAGGTTTTAAAGCACACATTCATGCTGCTGAATAGAACCATTTTCAGAGGCAATATCTTGGGTGAAATAGCCTCTCTTCTACACAGGTTTAAGACTGACATCTTCAAAGAACTGATAGATTTTGGGGACTTCTAAAGAAAAGAATAAACTTGGGGGAACACAAGAAAGGGCATATTTAAAATAGAGTTAAACAGTGACAAGAAATTTCACTTGTTGGGACATCTTAAAATTGATACAGTAAGAGGGAAAAACTGATGCACATTTGGAGTTAAAGCAGCATGAGTCAGCACTCTCACCTCGGTCTGATTGATGAGCCGATCGAGCTCGGTAATCTGAGTCCTGACCTGGTCTTCTTTGCTGATGAGGTAATGGATACTCTTGGCCAGCTTCTCCTGAGGAGAGAAGACATCAGCATTTACAGACTGAAAACAAACAGCACATCGATTCAAGGAACATTTGTTCTGAACATCCAAGTGTTCTCAAACTCTGAGATTCTTAAGGAATCATATTGGATTCACATGGATCCATTTATGATCTCTCATTTAGGTCACTCCTTCTAAACTGGCTTATGTTATTTTTTTTCTCCTCACATTTCACATCATTCGAAACAGCAGCTATAAGTAGTTCTTGATAAATGAAAACCTCTGCCACATATGCAACAGCAAAACTACTGAAACCCAAACCGTTGCTGCATTGGCAAAGGTTTCCAGGACCGCTCGGGTCATCCGATACACACTGCGCCAATATGATGCTATAATGGAAACGATGATGGGAAACAAATATTCTCATTAAATATTAAACAGCAAATTGTTTGTATTCACACAGACGAGAGTGCTGAATTTCACTGATTCTGCTTTGACTTGTTGATCCACCTCACATCAAACCCTTTGAGCTGGACGATGCTCATAAGATTTAATTACTATTCAATATATTTTATTCTAAACTAGCTCTCTTTAAGGTTTAATATTTCTTTTTTGTGTGGCCTCATGTCATAGCTGACATTCTTGTTTCCCTGTACCTAAATAAAACATTCAAACTGATTAAAATGAAATCTGCAGGGCTGCAACAATCTGATGGCCACCCATGTGGCCAGGATTCAGTTTCCAATAGGACTGACAGTCTGGCACACAGATGGGTCAAGCATCAATATTACAACAGGAGAAAACATTTCCAGGGACAAGTCAGTGCATAGTACAGGACAACAGAATATTTGAATTTTCTTTTCCACAATCTTACACGTCAACGGATTCAAAATCAGGTTAAACAATTCTACAAATGCGGCAACTTTTGGCTGATCTTGTGACAATTGAGCATAAGGATTCTCAAACGTAAACACAAGTCATTCAAATAGATGCATTTGTGTTAAAATATCAATAGTTCAAAGTTTTGGTTTACTTTAAGACACTAAACTGTGGCATTGTGTGCATGTTCAGATTAAACTATCATAAGATAGGATTGTGTTACACTCCAATACACTCAACCACTTCAGATAAAAACTGCTTTTAAGTATATTCAGCTGATACCTGAACAATTCAACTTATCTTTCCTCGAAGAGCCACAGAGTCTGATTGTTTTACCTTCAGGATCTTGTAAGCGCTGCTCATCGAAGTGACTTTGTGGTTGGCGTGGGAGCCCCCCAGCTTGCATAAGTGACACACGGGTCGTCTGCAGACTTCACAGTACATGTTCACCTTCTCCATCTCATGCTCCGGACACATGAGCACCTGAGACATTTGGGATAACACATGCTTATTATCTGAGGAGAAATGTGTCCTTACACAAGTGCTGAACACAGCTGCAGACTATACCGTTACACAAGCTACATCTACGGAACGAGGAGGTAAAATTAGACCAAAGAATGCAGACACATTCAGCTGTAGTGTTTTACAGCACAGATTACTGCATGTTGGTTTAACTCAACATGGACTAAAAATTTGCTTAAGTTAAACATCTCATCTTTAGAAAAAAAAAAAAAAAGTTTAGTTCTGTCTTAAAATAGTAGGATTTAAATCAGTATTTTTAAACACCAAGAAGTCAAATACATCTGCAGTGAGCTAAACAAGGATTGAACAAAAATGCAATGCAAAAAAAGTAAATATTTTCTAGAATGGTTAAATTGCAAAATCGATTTAATTCAGTTGACAACCATCGTAATTACAAACTTCAAAGAAACATATTTTTAAGACAGTTAATGCTACTTGCCTTAGGCCTAAAATTAGTGGTGGGACCCACATACTCATGCTGGGCTTTGGGCGTGCCCCAGGGGTGGTGCATTTTGAAGCACTCGTTACAGTAGCTAGCCTTACAGTCCATGCAGCTCTTTGTCGCCTCCTGCTGTGGAGGCTTACAGATGTTGCACATGATTGCGACGGCGGCACGGGCGGCCTGCCTGTAGCGCTCCACGATGCTCTCCAGGGTGAAGTTGCGGAACAACATGCTGATGCCGCGTTCACCCAGGTCGATGTCGTGCTGGCAGCCTGGGCATGGGATGGCGGTGATACGGGGAGTCACAGACCCCCTGCGCCAGCCCGGGGAGGAGATTGAACCTAAAGGAGGGCAAAAAGGCGCGAGTGAGTAAAGTTCATCTGTAATAAGGATTCAGATTCGGGTCAACATGTTTCCAGTCTTGTTCGAGGCCCCATTTGGACATGAAAGCAACAATTTATTCAAACTGGAAAAAAGGAAATCGTTTCCAAGAACGTCAAAATGGGGCCTTTGATAGAATTTCCATTTGTGTCAAATTCTGGGGCAAGTTACATCACCAATAGTGACTTGCCAAGTCTAAAGGCAAAAAAAAGCCTTCACAAAACAGGGCCTCAGCAAGTTTCCCCCTTTGTGCTTTATTTCCACAATGACAAATGCTCAAACAGAGGCATGGGTGTATGGAGCAAAACTCTCACTACAGGCAATGCAAGGAGCCATTGTCATTCAGGGGAAAAAGGTCCAGAAGGAGAAACCATCCAAGAGTACTGGGACAGTAGTAAGGAGTGATGAGATGCAGGATAGTCAGACGGCATCCATAGAGCTTTTAGAAAACGGACCGTTTAATTCATTCAACATTTACAAACTGGAGTGAAATCTAATTCAAGTGCAAACAGTGATCTAGACAAAAATAAAAAAAAAAAAATAAAATAAAAAAAGGGTGAAATTGGGAAGAAAGAAAAACTCAAGCAATTAAACTGGAACAAAAATTAAGCAAATGTTAAACAAAAGTTAAAAAAAAAAAATAAAAATAATCTAATAACCAGTGTCCAGTTCAATGCATCAACACTTCTCATTCAAACGACAATTTCTCTTAAAGCAGCATCGCTTTCAAGAGGTTTTCACACTGATCTTGTTACTGATCCAGCAGCATCAGAACAAGGCAGCAACACAACATGAGGAACGAACAGAAAGCAACTTCAGCACGAGACCACGCCACAGACACAATCCTTCAAAAACACATTTAAACACACGTAAAGCCAAACTTAAAAAGTCACTTCACAAAAAAATTTAAAATGTTGCTTCACGTTTTTGGGGGACAGGGGAAGCGAGGAGTGCTGGATTTATCTCAGTTTGAAAGCCAGTATTTCCACTCCGTTTCCGAGGACCTGAAAATTAAATCAAACACTCCTCAGGTAAACCAAACACAAGGAGGCTACTTCCAATAGCACTTCTGCAAAACAAAGGTGCAGCTGAAGGAGAAGTTGTGACAGAGCAGCAGACAGACAACATGAAGGCCTGAGCCGTGTGCATGCCAGGTGAAATGGGGACAGTGAAGGAAAAGTTCACTAGAAGGTGGAAAATTAGAGTAAACTGAACTCCTGCCTCTTAAAAAAAATAATCCTATCCTTCATTATGGGTCCTTATTTGATGATGGTGATGAGGGTGACATCTTGTTTAAGACAGCTCTTTAGATGAAAGGCAAATTGTTTCAGAAAGTCTCCTGATTTTTAAACCAGCCAATAAGATAAGGTGATTATCAGTTTTGCACAAATAAATCGGTGCATTAAATCTCTTTCATACACTGACTCAGGTTCTTCAGTCAGGACAGGAAGTCTGAGTAAACTAGCTGCAGGCAGAGTGTGTATGTGTGTTTAGTAATAAGTGGATCTGCAGAGTGGACAACAAACCACTGCAGAGCTCAAGCTTATTTCACTGCCGGGCCTTGGCACAGATCTTAAAGCCAAGAGGGTTTCTTAAAATGTAGCATCAGTACATGAATATTTATGTTGGCATGTTTGACATGTGGAAAAAGATTAACCCAGCTGAGATAAGTTAATAAATTCCCCTCTCATAAATATCTTGTGTTGTGGTTGTTAAGTCTTTCATGAATGCAATTTAATAATCCAAAGGGTTGGAAGAATTTTGTGCATCAGTAGCTGCACAAGATTAATTTACTAGAGTAGATCTTAAAATCCAGTCAAATATTGCTTAAATCTGCCAACTGAGCTAATATTCAGTCTGGCTTCATATGTTTGAGTCTTCCTAAATCATTATGTACGTAATAATTAGAGGTAGACACAAATAACTGCGCTCCTGAAAATTGTTTTCCAAAACACAATGATTACCAAGAGAAGTAGCCTGAAGGCAAACAAATGATAAAATAAATTATAAATCCTTCCAAGCCAAAACATTAGTCTTTTTTTTTTTTTCCTTTTTTGCTGTGTCTGTGTTTAACTTGGAAACAGAGCCCTATAGTTATCGGTCTCTATAAAACTGCCCTACTTGATTTATAAAGTTAATGAAAAGTTTAGCTAGTGAACTCACATTCCTGTTTCAGTTCAACTCCCAGGGAACTTCCACACTCATTTTGGTTCTTTGTATTCTTTTGAGAGTGGGCAAAGACCCCCCCAAGACTATATCTTTCTTTGTAAAAACTACTTTTATGTTCAACAGACATTTTTAGGAGTCTTAAATTTTTTAGGAGTCTTAAATTTAGTGCTCACAATTGAATTCACTTTCAGAGGCGCCTCCAAAACGTTTTCAAAGGGGCAGCCAGATGGGGGGCGACTGATAATCTTGAGGTGGCACACCATAACCAGTAACAGAATTTCATGAGTTTTATTACACCACTGTCATATTTTAAATTGAAATCCTGCAACATGAGAGTTAGGGACTCGCCTTCTAATAAAGGCTTACTTTAGTTCATCTAGTATCAGTTTATACTGATATTACTGAGAACAGCACAGGCATTACTCAGCTCCATTTGTCCTATTCATAAAAATATTATACATACAGGACTATACATGTCTGGAGGAGGGCAACAAGGAGGCCAGCAAGTTTATAGGGGTAATAATTGGCCTCTTCTGCCCCCGTCTACAATCGTGTTCTTGCATTTATTTCAAACTTGTTAAGCTCGTTTGCTTGTGTTGAGAGCGCTGATGCAGAATTTGTAGGGAAAAAAAACAAAAAAAAAAACAAGGTAGAACCAAACTTGGGTTTCAGAGGGGTTTCTATAGTTAGCACTGTACTCACTACTATAGCTACTCAAAACACGGAGCCCGCGTCTACCTCGAGTTCCAAACGGCCTTCGCACTGTGGCTGCAAGCAATGGACAGAGAGGTGAGATGAGACCAACAGGAAAAACTAAAAAATGAAGCTGTACATGTGAAGCGATGAGTGAATCCAGCCTTTCACATTTTCACATCGTTACACTGCAGACAAAAAGCAAACTTAAAAAAAAAAAAACAAAAAAAACAGGAAAAAGTGTGTTTAGAAAGAAAAACAGGCATTTAAAACTTTTATACAAGGTGTGAAGATATAGTTTGCATTTTATGCTTAATTTTCTGAATTCATGAACTCTGAAAAGATTTGATCAAAGCCAGTAAATATTGATAATCAGAACATGGACGCTGTCTTTTCTAAACATTTACATTTTTTGGCTCTAAAGTTTGAATAAAAAGGCACGACCTTAGCAAGCTAAGTTTTAAATCTCAACCAGCATTCTTGCCAACTTCAGGTTTTTTATTTGCGTTTGTTTTTTAATCTAACGAGAACTTATAAAATGGCTGTATGACAAATAAACACCAAGAGACAGTCAGCTCAGAGTTCAGACGGTAAAACGTCAGATCAATACAAAAACCAAAGCCATTGTTCATCTACTTCCAGTTTTTATAAATCAGTTTCAGTTTTTTATGTTTTTATTTAAAAAACAACAAGCTGACAGTCACTGGAAACGAGCCAAATTTTCGCTCTGAATTTTAAAACCTAAATTAGCCATTTCAAGTCCTACATTTGTCTCTTAAACTGCAGAGTTGAACAAAAAGCCTGAATAGCAGAGCAACAGTGACGGAAATCTGGTTTTAGATCTTCATCCTAATGGCTGTAGCTGTGCGTTTTCTATACACAGCAGTTAAACAAGAGTTAATTTCATTAAGTGCATAATTCCTCAACATACCAAAATATTAATTTAAAAAAAAATAATAATAATAAAGTCATCACTTTTAGAATTCAAGAGTTAGGAATTAGACACAAAATACAAATCTGAGAAAGAATGCAGACGGAGTTTTGGTAAACACATTTTCCCTTCCCGGTACAGCAAAGCTTATTAAGCTGCATGCTGATAAATGTAGACTCAAGTCTTTTCTCTTCCTCTCCCTTCATCTAATCCCTCGTTCATTCCTTCCAGGCAGGTCGCATCTCTATGGCTACAGGTTATCTGATCTCCCTGTAGTGGAAGCAGCAGAACAACAAGGTTCTTCCACTCAGGAGTTTGTGTTAATTAGGTCTTCAAAAAGTTTGCCAAAAATGTCTTAACACACACAGGGTTTGAGATTCCTAATCTGCAGATTAAACGCTCCTAAAACAGGAATAACGTCACCGAGTAATCCCAAAGATCCAGGATTTAAAAAAAAAAAAAAAAAACTGCACTTAAGAGGAACAAATATATAAAACTTCACTAAAACGATCCCCTCTGTCAGCAAGGCGTGAGCTTCGCTTCCTCAAAAGCGGGATTTCATTCATTTCCTGCATCAACAGATGGAGTCCTGTCCGTGAAGAAAGAACTCATTCAAGCAAACTCTGAATGAGGGAGTTTGTGTTGGAGAGCAGAGACTCTTTGGGTTTTTATACCAAAGCAGAATAACTCACAAAAAGCTGTTCACCTCACTGTACTCCAGGGATTTTTGTTGCCTCGGGCATTTTGATTCATTTTCTCGATGTTCTTTCATGGCAACAAGGCATCCAGCTTAACAGAAACCCAAATCTCACAGTTTGGTATAAAAAGGGCTTAATTTCCATATTAATGAACCATCCATGAAATGCATATAATATTTGTCTGATTGAGCCAGAAAATGAAAAAACCTAATATCAACATCAAACTTGAGTACCTCAGCTTTCAATCAGAAGTGAAAAGAACAACATATTCATGAGTGAAAAGCAGCCAAAGTCTAAAGAAAAGAGATCTTCAAAAAGCCTGGAGAACTACTGATGAAAACAGTTTTAAATCTTTACAAGAAAATATAATGAAATTAGAGCTGGCTGAACCAATGTTGTGTCTACACAACGGTCCCATTTTACTTTTTACCTGTAAAGCAGTTTATTTTCTGTGTGAAATGCATTGTGGGGCAAAAGAAAACCTTAAAGAAATCCAAACTTTAGTTTTAGTTTGTAGAGTGGAAGTCAGATAAGCTCTGGTCCTCTCAGGAAAGGTGGTTAGAAGTGCAAATTAGATGAAAATGTCCTGGAGCCCAGAGCTCAGAAAGGCTGTTTTGTGTCCAGGTATGACGTTTAAGGCTTAGACATTAACCAAACCTGGACTCGGCAGTGCCATATATATAAGAAAATTATCTCCCTGCAGCTCAGCTTTGTTTTAAGAGTTTAAAATCCTTTAAATGAGCTTACAGATGTGCTGAGTCGCCTCATGTGCACACAACACACGGCTGTAAATCAGATTAAAGGTGGATTGTAAATGATAGCTGTTTTCTGTTTCTAAAACATTTCCATACAAATACATGAGCTCTTCGATGACTGAAGGGGATGTTTGATGCCCCGGGGCCGTTTAAAGCAGACAGAACAGATAATTAGAGCTTCAGAAATCTTTTCAACAGTTGTTGTTCCTTTATTATTATTATTATTATTATTATTATTTTCCTCCCCTCAGTGATAACATAACTAAAGCTCATCAGGTTCCTCTGCTCTCTGCTTGACGGTGTCAGTAAAGCAGACAGGATGAAAAGAAGTGCTGACTGATGTGGTGGAGCGATAAAATTATTACAATTTTCACTTATGCTTGTTCTTGTTTATCTGGGACAAGAATGGGAGGAGGGGCAGTGGCTGCACCACCCACACCCCAACACCCATTTAAAACACAATACTTGGCCTATTTCCCCCCCACCCACAAGCCAACTCTCCAAAGCCTATTCACTAAAACCATTCATTTGCATTGGCTGAAGATTTGTTTATCGCTTCATGAGCTTCTCTTCAGTGGAACTACTACTTTTGTCCTTGTAAATCTAACACGCAAACTTACAGATTTTGGCGATTTCCATAGATGTAAAAAAGCAGGTTCTATCAATTCACACCTGTTGAATGAGACGCATGCAGAACTGAAAGCTGAAGCTGAGAGATTTGGGTAGATATTGTAACAGGAAATCAGCATAAGCAATCCAAAAATAATTTTGCCTTCCATGGAAGCCATTGATATGGACTGAGATGGAGTTCTTGAAAACATTAGTATCCATCAGCTCAAATAACTCCTAATCAGGTTGGTCCACAATTTCTCAAACAGCTCCTACTAATACACAAACACTCACACAAGCTTTAACTCCAGAGAAATGTGAGATCCCCACTCTAATCTGCCAACAACAAATTCCTTCCTGCACACAACAGACAGATTGCATCTTTAGGAAAGCTCGATCGTTTCACTTTCTTACCCCCCGACACCCACCTGATCTGACAAGCCTGTCCAGCTTCTCCATGGAGGGGGACGGCACCCTGGACCTGGGGCTGCCAGGCATGGAGCACTCGGAGCCAGCGTCGAAGGAGTCCTCGTGGTTCAGCATCAGCAGCTCTTTGACACATTTGTGGCAGACGCTGTGCTGACAGGGCAGAATCAGAGGGTGGGTGAAGAGCTCCTTACAGATCGGGCAGATCAGCTCCCGCTCGATGTTCTTGATCGGGACCTGAAGAGAAGAGCAGTCACCATCAAAAAACACAAGAGACTTTAAAATGCTGAAAGTTTACCCCCTCATGAGTTGCCATCATCTTAATGAAGGGCAGAGAAAATACAGAACTGTGCTAAAGTCTTCAGTGATCCCTCAGACAGAATCTTGTAATCTTTCAACGTTCTTCTTTGATAGTTTTATTTTTAGTCCTTGTTCCTGACTATTTTAAGACAATTTATCGTTTTGTTAAACCACAAACTTTGACCTCAAATCCTTCATGTATAAAAAAGGCTCAGGCTAGAGTTGTGGCAACACAAACAACGTAAAGAACCAAAATCTTATCTTTTAGGAACTTTGTTACTAGAAACCAGTCACAAGAAGTTTCCATTTATTTTACTGAATTTATTAAACTTTTTGAACGGATATTAAAACATGTAGTTCAGCACCAACAAGGTGATTTCCAAAGAGCGGCTGAAAACCTGTCATTCTTTAAATCATCAACTTAAGGCTATAAATCTCTCAGGTCAATAGTTTTTTCATCCTGATGCTTTTCTTTCTGTCTCTGTTTTGTGTTTTTTATATTTAAGCACATTCGTGCCATATGCCAATATTGTCAGATCCAAAAACTGGACTGAAAATGAATGAAAAAGTAACCAGAAGTCTAAAATAATACTTTTAAAAATACCTTAAGAAAGCCTGAACTGCTAAAGGATCCAAAAGTATAAATATTTTGAGAAAGTCTGGCTCCTTCGATGCATAATAATTAAATGGGTGTGATTTTTAAAAGGCTGGCACAGAACTCAAGTCAGAAGCAAGCTGAAAGCAAAAACGCAATCATATTTTATCCCTAAAAAACACAAACTAAAAACAATGCAACTATAAAAACATCACATTTACCTGCAATTTTAACAACAAAAACAACATTTTGCTGCAGCCATGAGGTGGGAAAACTAGCCTTTAACAGTGGCAAACATTGGCAGCAGATAATGTCTTTATTCTACCTGTTCATGCTTTCATTTTCACACCAAAACCCCCCCCCCAGTAGAGACATCAAACCCCCACGTAGTCTTCACCATCACGTTTCTGATTGCGTTACATAAGACAGGATTAACTCTGGCTAAATATAGATGAACGAGAAGCTCACGTTTGAACACAGAAACCCTGATAAAGCAAATATTTTACCAGGCAATAATAATAATAATAATAATAATAATAACCGTCCTCCCACGAGCAGCAGCTGATTGTTCATTCAGTTCAGGTGGTGAGGTCCCAACTTCCCTAAAACTACCGACTCGGTCCAGCTGCTTGAAAGTCCAACAAACACGAGAATAAAAAAGGAAGTTTTAAAAGACGAAACAAAACCAGCGAATTACTTCACAAAACACGAAGCAACAACAACAATGAATGGACAACCTCCACCACGCAGAGGAGCCGCGGGCTGTTTTCAGACGACGAGCCGAGGCGAACAAATCCGCACTTTTCGCCGACTTACCGCAACAAAAGTGCCGCTACGCCGCATCTCTGCGGTAGTCATGATGAGGGAGAAAAGGCTGGATGGAGACGAGAGTTTTTAAAACGAAAAAGACACATAAACAAAAAACAAAACACAACAACACAGAGTTAGCCGGTTAAAAGTGCGGGCTAGCAACAAACTTCTCGCACGCGACGTGAAGATGCGGACAGCGAGGTCGGGGGGGGGGGATTTAAATAGAGTGACGCTGCGGAGGGAGGGAGGCTGCGCGTGAATCAGCAACAGCAGCTACTCTGCTGCAGGCCGTGCAGGGACCCTGTATGGCAAGCCGTTGTACCATATAATCAAAGCACAGTCCTAATTAACTCTGATTTTAAAACAGAAGTAATATAAATCTTGGAAGATTATACTAGTCAGAATTGAAATCTAATAAATGTAGTATAAAAATCCTGCTGATAATATATATATATTTTTTTTTCAAGGCGTTTGCAACTGCAGACTAAACTGCTGTTTTCAAAACAACCCAATTTGTGTTGAGCTATCAGTTTGACCCGGCGTACCTAATTAAAGCCATAATAGCTGTCAAAATACTCATTTTCTCAATGTTTTTTATTTGAAATGTTATGCTTCTAACACAAATTCTTGTTACATGAATGTTTGGGGGTTAAGGTAAATATTTCTTGCTTTTGTTTACAACTCTTGTAATTGTTGGCAACAAAACCTGTCTCTGCTGA
>JAOXNZ010000001.1:20053040-20064970 GCA_028566095.1 Kryptolebias brasiliensis | reverse complement strand
GAAATCTAAAGTGAAAGTCTGTATGTTTGTGTGTGAGGTTGTGATCCTGACGGCTCTTGTTCAGGTGTATGATCGGATCAGAGCCAAACTCTGAGGAAGGTCCTGTACGATGGAATCAGACAGGAAAAAGAGGCACTTTGTGGAAATGATGGATCCTCAGATGAGCGTGGGCCGGACCCAATGAGTCACTGTGGATTTGTGGCAGATGGTTTGACAACAAATGTGGGCACAGCCAAACACTTAAGCCAAATCCAGATAAAGGAGCTGCAATTTTTTTTTTTTTTGACTAGAAACAAATGAAAACACTGTTATCTTGAAAAGAATTTAAATGGTTTCCTGTAGTTGGTCCTTGCAGCATTTTCACTGGAATTTAAAATAAGACAAATCCTCTCACGGAGAAAGAATGTGACTCGGATAAACACAGACTAAAACAAAACTAAAACAAAACTCCTCCATAAATCATTTTCCAAAGATTAAAAATGGATGAATAATAAACAAGAGCTTGTAGTCAGGCAGAATATGTTGTCTTTAACAGTTTGCCTCGCTGTGATTAGTTAGCAAACCTGCAATTATTTAAAGTAAATAATAATAAAACTTCATCTTTAATGCCAACTCTATAACATGAGGTCTGCTTGCACAGAAACTGAGGTGACAGAAAAACGAAATGTATTTATGAAGAGAAACAACACTTATTTATTGTTTTTATTGTTCACAAGATTCTTCAGTTTTTCAGCTTCATGTGTGATTATTTAATGTGTGATTATTTTAGCAAACTGCGCAGAAAGTGCTACAGCTATCGACTGCTTCTGCCGATAGAGTTCTACGTAAAACTGAGAAGGGAAAAGGACTAGCCCTTAGCTCGTCAGATCAGAATTCAGCTCTTTTTTCTCCAGAGTGAGGTTGTTTAAAGAGCAATCTACAGCAGGTAAGATGACCTGTCTTTTCTTCCACTGAACCAATCGAAATAAAACATAAATGTGTAAAATGTGTCACTCTTGCACAAACGATGAGACAAAGCTTAAAATAAACCTAATGTGGAGATGAGTTGTGTGCGTGCTTGTGTGTGTGGGTGTGTGTGTGTGGGGGGGGGTGTGCGCCCAGGTGGTGTTGTTGGGAGATAAGTTGTGGTTTGTTAGCAGACAGAAATATTTGTTGGCCCACTTTTTTCTTCTTTAGGCTCCATAACAAAGAAGCTACTGAAGAACTAGCAAATAAAAGTGCACAGTGGATTGTGTGTGTGTGTGTGTGAGAGAGAGAGAGAGAGAGAACAACTTCTTCTACTGATTCCTCGTGGATCTAATAGTATTGCTGAAGACTTAACAGTGCTCAGTAATTAGCTCCAGTTGCTGTCAAAGCCTCCATCAGAAGAGGCTCAGACTGTTTGTGTATTGAATTTGTGTATTTGTTGTTACGCCAGCTAAATCTCCCTCTATTTATACGAGAGTTGCTTTGACAGCTGACTCAAGGTGGCAAGTCTTTGCTTAGAGAGCAGCAACCACTCACTCATACAGACACACACACACACACAATAACACATCCTTCACTGCTGCACAAACACACAGTTAGCCGAGCCTCCCGGTTCAGTCAGTGCATGTGTAACTTTGTGGGACGGGCGATAGAAAGTGTTGGGCGGGAACCCAGAGATGTCCAGTACGGCCCAGTGTCAGGTTCACCAGTGATCCCCACGTTAATACCCGGCCCGGCTATTTTAGCTGCAGGACCTATTATGTAATTGGTCACATTTTCCCAGCATCACTTTCCCAGTGACGAAAGGTGGGCAATGATGTTTTTGCCTGTCTCTGTTAGAAACACATCTTATTAACCAGATTTGAACAAAAATAATGAATAAATGCACATCTTCAACAGTCAATCCCAGTCAAGATGGCTGCTGCAGCTAATCAACCTCAGCAAACACAAACATGGCTACAGCTCAGTCGGTTTTACAGATATTGACCTAATATTTGGCGTGGCAGTAGCTGAGACTCATTCCCAATAATTATTATTAACAGATTCCACAAGATGTTTGTTTAAAATATTGCCCTTTACTATTTGGAGGGAACTCTGTCTGTTAGCAAAACATGCCATGAGCCCCAGCGTAGATTTTAACGAAACCCTCGTGAAATTAGCCTTGGATGTACATCTACAACTGATTAACTTTTGGAATTAATCCAATTCAAGATGGCTGCCATAGCCAATTGGTATTAGGCAACCCAAAAATGGGTATAGCTCAGTCACATTTACAGATGTTGAGCTAAACCTTGATGTGGTAGCAGCTGAGAGTCACTGCTGCAAGAGATTGTCTTATTTTCAAGGTTTGACAAAAGCAGCTATAACTACATGTTCATTTTTGTTTTGCTTTCCCAGTAGGTGCCTCTTTTATTCAATGCGATGCCTCGTTAGCATTTCAAAGTAAATAAAAAACCAAAGTGCAGCACTCAGGTGGAACCGTGCAGAGCACATTTGTTTCCATCTGCACTTTGCCTCAGAGGGACAGTGATGATAGACGTCGACTGTTCCTGTCTGGAAAGCGTCTTCAAAGCGCAGGTTGTGTGTTCAACAGGTTTTTTGAATGTGTTTGAAGAGTTTCGCTCCGGCAGGTATGCAAACAGAGAGGCACCCCAACTGATCTTTGGCATGGAAAGATCCTCGTGGGTCAGACTGTTTCAAGTTCCAGTGAAGAGAGGGACATAAGGATGAGGAATATGATTCAGAACGCAGCCAACTGAGACCAGATTTTAACATCTGGCTCTATGAAATCAAATGAAACTAGACACTTTAGCATTCCAAAGGTGTCACGCAATGGATAGCGCTCTGAGTATGTTTTGAGGACGACTTTCAGCTACTACCACACCAAATTGTAGCTCAGTATCTATCAAATTAGTTGAGTTATAGCCATTTTTGTGTTTCATGATTCAGTCGACTGTAGCAGCCATCTTCAATTGGGTTGACTCCTAAGTTTAATCAGGTGTAGAGGCACACTTAATGACTGTTTTCTGAAAGTTTCATTAAAATCCATCTAATAGTTCATGAAATATTTTGCTAACAAACAAACAGACTTGACTCTAATACTTATGGGCAAGGTTTTCAGTACAGACATGGCTCATTCAGTTAGTGCTCAGTGTGTCAGGGGAGACTCCCAGCTCCTACCGCGCCAAATCTTAGCTCAGTGGCTGTAAAACTGACTGAAAATTTTCATGTTAGCTGAGGTTGCTTAGCTGTGGCGGCCATCTTGAATGGGATTGACTCTGAAATGTAACCTGACAAATACTTTCTGAGAGTTTCAGTAAAACCTGTCCACTTATTTTGCTAACAAACGAACACACAGACACGAGAGCAAAAACACCAGTTTTGCCTTCAGGAGATAAAAATATGAAACAAACACTTTCGTCGTGGATTGCACCGACCTGGTAAACTGTCAGAAAATGTCTGTAAAACATTTGGTGAGCCACAGATCGTTTCAGTTAATAAAGATGCAGAGAAACCCCCCCCCCACCAGAGACTCATTCTGGCTGGGAAACAGGTTCATCACACTTCTGCAGATCGACTGAGTCACTGTCTTTCACAGACAAGTAATTAGCTGCCTGTCCTGACAGATTTAGATGTTACAGTTTCTGATGAAAACAGTTTGTGTGTGAAATAGATGTCCCTGTTGCTTTTGTCTTGTATTGATCTGAAATAGCACGAAAAAGGCAGAATGAAATGTTAGGACAGTCTAATAATGTCCACTTTGGAAGGAGTCGCCACCTAGGAGAGAAAAGTCTCACTTCCTGCTTTTCCCCCCATTGTTTCTTAGTTCTGGGAGATTTATCTGCCTTTGTGCTCTTTTAAGGTTCTACCTACAGTCATTTAATGAAGTTCACTCAAACATTTTATCATTATCTTGTTATAAAAGCCTGTTTTTTTGCAGCCTCCTTCAGATGATTGTTAATGTCAGAATTTCTTGATTTTTCTCCCCTTTTGAAACGTTACCCATGCTGCTTTGCGGCCGAACAGTTGGAACGCATTCTTTTAAACACAGTTAAAAGGACATGTTCCCCTTTTCTGGTTCTCCTTTCCCCACCAAATACAAACTTGCACATTTTAGCCAGAAAGACAGATTTGTTTTCTCTTTTGACAACAAGTAGTTCTCTCCAAAAGAGTTTCTTGATGTCCCCTGCCTCAGCTTACTGCTGTTTCTTAGCTACTTTATTAACTGACGTATGAACTGCTTTTATACATTTATTTAGACTTCTCCTGCATGTGGGTTCAGGCAGCTGCTTAAAAGAACCAATGACTGGTGATTGAACAGGTTTCTGAGACTTGTATTATAAACTATTTTCTAACTATAAATGCTGCATGTGAGCAAACAATTGGATAAAATGTGTTAACTGAATAAAAAATGAAAATGAAAAATACATCAAGTCAGTCTGTGTGAACTCCTCCGTGAAGAGAAGAAAAAAATGATAAAATAGGGAGCAACGGGGCACCTCTGCAATGACAAAATAAGTCAGTCAGACCAGAACTAAAGACTTATTCTTATTTTAGACGCCCCAGTTTTTGTTCTGTTTGTGGGTTTTGTCAGTAAAACCTCAGCTGAAGATGACTGAGCGGCACATGTCGACGGGCTGAAACTCGAGGACAGAAAAGCCATCCCGTGACGGAGACGTGTTCACCTGCAGGGACTCAGAGAGGAGACAGAGGAGCACACTTAATGTAGGACAGCTTTCCAACAGGGCATTATTCAACACTAAATATAGACAGGGCAGAAGTAGGCTGAGCTGATGGTTCTGCCAAAAGGCCTGAAAAAGAAGCTGTCATCACTGAGGCCTTTCACACAGCGAGTAAGAAGTCCGGTTTGACACCCTTATTCAGGTTTTTGTCAACATTATTTGGGCTTCTTTAATATTCACCCCATAATTTTCTCTTTATCTGTGGTTTATCCAATCCATCAGATTAAACCATTCAAACATCAAAACGTTCAGCTTGGTTGAAAACAAGCTGTGACTTTTATCCATGTCAAAATGTTTAACTGCAAAATAAAATTCCCCATAGAAATGCATAGAGGTCTCTTCAAAACATAGTTTTAGCTACTGTTCAGCTGCTTTTAGCTTGTGTTCTGCCCATTTCAGCCTGTGTTTTGATTAATTTAGCTTCTGTTCTGCTTGTTTTAACCCAGTTTTAGCTTCTCTAGCTAATTTCAGCAGTCATTCAGCACTCACACTGCATTTTTACAAAGAAAAAGCAATTTCTCGAGTTTAATTAATTTTTCTTGTCCTTATATTTGTGTGCTTGAAGGAATCAACGTGTCATCTAAAACATAAACGAGCAGAAGTGTTGTGTTAAACCTGGAACGTGTAGCAAACTGCACCTATAGGACGTTAGAAAGACACATGAAATGAGAGGATGACAGATCATTGCCTCCTCTGTTACTTTCAGATTCTGTAAGAGTCATTCCTCATAGCTATAAAAGCCACTAAGATTGTTTAATGGTTTCAAATTCTTACTTTAAATTATGTTAAGAGCCATTTATTTGTGGTGCTGGTCTTCATGCGCCGCTGTTGCGTATTGATCTCATTTGAAGACGCTTCTTAAAACAAGGAGCAGCTCAGTTTTTCGCTACATCCTGTTCAAATCCAGTTCATTGTGGAAGTTTCCCTTCAGCTCCTTTCCTGCGAGGTTCACGGACAACCCTCTGACTCAGTACACCCACTCCCTGCTGAGCTGACAAAGAGATTTTCTACAAGTTCTGGCTTTTCTGTGCACAGTCCCGGTACAAAACCCTGCTTGCTTCTTTTTCCCTGATCTCTCCTCAGTTATGCCGACGTGTAGTCGGACTCAGTGCTGACGCCACCACAAACCTCCACCTCCAGCGTGTTTCAAGTGGGCCAGAGTCCTGTGAACATGCACTGCGACAAGCTTTGACTTGTACACAGGTTCAGATAAAACACACACACACACACCACATACTCCACAATTACCATCACAAGAGCGCTCTTACAGCACACTTGGATGTAGGTCAGCTCAGGTTTTACTTGAGCTCCAATAAAAAGATGATTTTTTTTCTTATTCTGATCATCTCTCTTCTTTTCACCTGTGCAGGTTTTATAGAAGGGTGGCGTAAAGTTTATTGATGCTTCTCTGAGTGGCCATTCCAGTAAAAGACTTGGACTCTAACACCCAAAGCATGCTGTTGACAGTTCCTTCCTTCTTCTCCTCTCCTTCTGACCGGTCCTGTCAGGTCAGACAAGCTGTTGGTCCACATTCAAAACCAGGTTGTTTCTTTAATGCAACAGTGGAGTTTCACTGGCTGCACTTTGTAGCCATATAGTTGGCCAGAAATATGAAACAAAGTGGAATAATCGAGAACAAAATGGACAGATATTTAGCCTAACTGCTTCTGCCCTGCCTCAGCAGCTTGAGCCACACACGCACACACAGGGACTCGAGTGTTTGTGACTCGAAATTCCCACTCTGTTTTGTTCGAGATCCTGGCAGTGAGTCATCACCGAACATTGAAAAGGTGCGACATGCCGGGGCTGACTGCTGCTGCTCTACATGTGGAGGAAGCAGGTGGTGAGAGCAGAGACGCCAAAAAACCAAGTGAGAAGAAAAATAATAAAAACAGGATTCATCTGGACTTTTGCTGATTATTTACCATTTACTACTATCCTGTGAGCACCAACCTTAAGATCCTTAGCTTCTATAAAAGTCAGTTATATTGCCCTCCTATATAATAATAACAATATAGCTAATTGCTTAGAATAACAATATTAGACAAGATGATGTCATCAGGTGATCAGGTCAATATTCAGTTAATCTGACATTAAATTTTGTCTCATTATGGGATCTATTGTCTCCAAAAAGCAACTTGAGCTGCTAGCACAGCAAATTGGTTTAGTTTTAAAGAATAAGTTAAATGAGGGCAATTATTAAAGTTACCTAGAACAAAAAATAAATAAATTTAATAAAATCGGATCCTGAAAAAGGCAGCAGGAATGTGGACTAATTTAACTCAAGGGTTTTGCAAAAATAACGTTTGTGCTTTTGGCAACCGAGTATGACTGAGGATAGAAAATGGCTGCCTTTTCTATTAAATGTACTTCTGTGGATGAAGGTAGATGAAGTTAGACCGTGAGAATCCACACAAAACAAAAAGGTGGAAATCTACAGAAATCCCCAGCAGTAAAGCAGCCCCAACATCAGGAAAAATGGAAGCTGCAAATAAATAAAGACATTCGGTCAAGAAGACATGTGCAACATGGTTTTATTGTCAAACTGGTAATTAAGACATGAACTTGATTAATGCCATATCAAATCCTAATCTCGGCTGTAGTAAAGTGCAGGTTCAAATCAAGTTGCCCTGGGTGTCCTGTACAATTCCTGTCCGCTCTTGAACTGCAAAATGAGTCCCTACAAATGATGAGAAGCCCTTTTGTTCAACCCACACGTCTAAAGCTAGTTGTGCAAACATGATCAACACAAAGCTTTACTATTCTCAAGCCATCTCTCCTTTAGCTCTGCTGAAGCCGGGGCGATGGTCGGACGAGCTGAGCCGAGCTATCCCAGCGGTCGCTTGTGGAGTGTAGTCGTGAAAACGGTCTGCTGCTGCTGCTGCGCATGCACAGCGGGCAAAATGTTGGCGAGCTACCGAGACGATTTCTTCGCGATCAGGATTATTAAAATACCATTTAAAAAAAGGTCGGCCGTTTATGAACGTGGAGAGGTCACTTTTTTTTTTTTGTTGGTTTTTTGTTTTTTGCACAAGCCTGCGCTCGTCAGAAGCTGTGGACAGTTTGGCCGGTGTGCTTTTTTTGTAGTGGCAGTCATGTGCAATACGGAATCATCATGAGCGCAACGACACCGAACTCCAGCCCTCGGGTTTGTGTGAGCTCATAAAAACAAAAACAAAACAAAAAACAACAACAACGCACATCTTCACTCACGCAGTCGCACAAGTTCATTCACTCTTCTTCCAACATCAGTGTAATGGCTCTGCACCCACCTCTCCCAACAGAAGCAGGTGGATACCGAAGGAAGCGGCAGCAACGAGGTAAACGCGCACACAAAAGAAAAAAAACAAAACAAAAACAAACTCATGAGATATTGCACAGACAAGTGCCGGCACAGAATACAACAGTCTCTCTTTCCAACAGCCCAGCCTGTGCATAGGAAGAATAAAGCACTTATGGTGTTCGCACACATTAACCCCTTTCTCGTAAAGCTTTGTTACACAATAAAGTGGGAGACGAGTCAAGAATCTACTCCACTTAGCAGATATCCAGACTTGTATGACCCAAAAAAACAAAAACAAAACAAAACGATGCGTTGTAAAAAATACAAAAACATTAACCTACACGGTGACAAAGGAAGAGTTCAAAACTGTTGGCAACTGTGAAGGGATGACCAAAACAACAACAATATTAACCTGAAGTCCCAGCATTTGCAGAAATACCTGGAGGCTGCTCAGACAGGAGAGAAGCAGGCAATGTTGAGACTGGATTAGAGCCAGCATGGAGAAAAATCTCTCAAGTTTCATTCAATAAATAGCATAGTGGAATATGAAAAAAAAAAAAATAGATCTCATTTTCCCTTAAGCAAAAAAAACAACGAGAATCCTTTTTCAGTTCATCCAGAGATTTAAGAGTTTGCCATGTTGCAACATGTTTCCAATACGTCCCCACAGGTCAGGCTATGATCAGCCACAGAAGGTCGCTCGTTCCTCCTTTCATCAGTTCTCAGTTCATTGCGGATAAAGGAGGACGATTCCGGTGCACGCAAGTTCATTTTCTCCCAATAGTCACAATTTGCAAAAAACTAATCCACGTTAACAGTCTCTTCGTGGGTCAGAAGCATCGAGCTGTAAAGCTCCTCAACGTGTTCGGCGGAGTCGCGCTCCTGTGCCTCGTTTCAGCCGCCCGATTTACAGTCATTATCTGTGGAGCAAGACGAAGGCTTCTAGCTTCTCGGGAATGTTTCCCCGGTAGTCGAGGCTGTGCTTGATGATGGCCCGGGCAGCGAGGCACTGCAGCGTGGTGTGGTTAATGGGCTGGATGACGTTCCTGGCCAGCTCCTTCTCGTCCAGGAGGTCGCAGGCAGTCTGCTGGAAGGCGTTGGTGCTGTCAAAGTGAGTCCCGGAGGAGATCAGCAGGTTCATGATGTCGGGGTGACCGTTGGACGCAGCTATGTGGAGAGGACTGACAGGAACACACACAAACATGCAATCAAGTCAAAAAGATATATTTATTTGGTGATGCCTGAGGAATTGCAGGGACAGATTAGAGTTAAATAAGATAAAAACAAACCTATTGTCATCTTCATCTCGGCTGTTAACATCTGCCCCACACTCGAGGAGAACCGACGCCACAGTGAGGGACGGGAACTTGCAGACGGGATAGCGGCCCACACAGGTGGTGTTGCGGTCAACTGCCAGGTGGAGGGGGCTGTAGCCGTTCTTCCCACATGGCTGGAGTTTCAAGAATCTGAAGGTGTTAAAGATGGATGTTTTTCAGCCACGGACCAGCCACAAGGTGACTACTAAGTCTCATCAGAGCTCAACACAGTTGAGATCATATTTCTCCAGTTTTAGCTTCTCTCCATTGGCTCCCTTCCAACATGCAAAGCTCCAACTTATATTAAAGATCTTATTGCTCCATATTTTCCAAACAGAGCCCTTCGCTCTCAGACTGCAGGTTTACTTGTGGTTCCTAGAGTTTCTAAAAGTAGAACGGGAGGCAGAGCTTTCAGTTCTCAGGCTCCTCTCTTTACGAACCAACATTCCAGTTTCTGTCTTAGAGGCCGACACCCTGTCTACTTTAAAGACTCGACTTAAGACTTTCCTTTTTGATCAATCCTATAGTTGGGGTTGGTTCAGGTTTTCTCGGGTATCCCTTAGTTCTGCTGCTGTAAGCTCAGACTGCTGGAGGACAAACTGACCACACCTCTTCACTTTGCTGCTGTCTTTACTCGCTCTACTCCCCATGTTTGCATTTGCAGCTACTGCTGGAATCAACCTGTGTTTATCTTCCCATAGAAACTACACCTAGACCACTTTCTGTTGGTCTGTGTCCCTTTCCTTTCCTTTCCTCTCAACCCCCAGCCAGGTGAGGTAGTCAGTCATCTTTGCTGAGCTTGGCTCTGCTGGAGGTTTCTTCCTGTTAAAAAGGGAGTTGTTCTTTTCCTCTGACACCAGCATGTTGCTCGCGACGTGGGGGGGAGCTTCCTTAGAGAAGTTTCATTAATCAGCATATCATAATGTACTGCATGGGAATGCATTGTGTTATAATTGGATTTAATTGACTGAACTGGATTTGAATGGACTCATTTTCTTTGGTTTAGAGATTACTTTCGTTCTAACTTGTATAAATAAATCGAAGTGAATTATCAAAGTATGAGTCTGTCTCACTTGAAAATCAGGATGTCAGGTCTGAGCTGTTATGTTCTTTGTGTAAACAATCAAATTCAGAAGCCGCTGGCAGAGGAGCAACACCAGTTAGTCACACTGACCTACTTTTGTTTGTTGCAAAACAAAGCCTTAAATATTTCAAATTGAAATAAGGTCATAATGAGACAGATGTTTTATTTATTATTATTATTTTACACAAAAAACACACACCTGTAGATGGTTTCCTTCTTGAAATGATCCTGCTCCGAGGTACACGGCACCTTTTCCAAAAGACAAATGAGGTGCAGGATGATTGACAGGGCCTTGCTGAGCTGAGCCGGGTCAGGAGGCATCGGTCCACTTTGTTTAACCGCTCGCTCAATCTCCAACACGCTCTTGGACAATATCCCCATCAAGTCTTCAAAAGACACCGACGTCCCCAGGAGTCCTTTGGCCCTGTCCTGCAGCATGAAGGAGAAGAGCTCGGCGAACGACAGCAGGCTGGAGGTCGTCATGGGGCTGAGGGGCTCCAGGTTGATCTGCTGCATTTCCAGCGCGTACTTCCACAGGTTGATGCAGCGCTCGAAGTTTCCAGAGTCAGCATAGACGGCGCCTCGGTAACGGATGTAGTAGGACGTGTCTGGGTGCTGTGGCCCGAGGATTCTCTCGCGGATGAGTAGAGCCTGCATTCGCATCTCATCAGGGTCAGATATCAGCCCATCCAGCTCCTCTCCATTTGTTACCTGGGAGGAGATTTGACAGGTTAAAATGCGTTCCCTCCCTACTAAAATGTGCCAACATCAGCACAGTAAAGCTTGCTTTACGAGTAGTAAGTAGTCACAAGGATGGTGCCGGGTGAAAAGATCAACTCACCTCCCTGGCGTAGTCGTATGCCATGGTCAGCTGCTTGGGTTCTGGTTTCTGGACAACGTTGTTACTGTCCAGGTATCTGAGGTCCATGGCTCTCTTCCAGTATTTTAAAGCTCCAAGCAGATCTCTTTTCTTGTCTACAAACGTAGCTCCCAAGAGCTCCAGGGCATCAATACGCTCAGTGTGGCTCGTCTGTAGAACCAAAAACAGCATGTTTTTCCCCCGATAATCAACTGAATTAAAACACCACAAGCTCTCACATGTATGTGAGCAAGGACACCAGAAGGTCTGACCTGCGAGTGCGTCGTCAGGTAGTCTACAATGTTAGTGTGGCCTGTAACACTGGCAGAGAGGAGGGGAGTCATGCCGTAACCGTCCTGCTCCATGGTTGCACCATACTGCAGCAACATCCGCATGATCTCCAGGCTGCCTGACTCCGCACAGTCGTGGAGCGCCGTGTTGCCTGGGAAGAAACAACACAGGCCTTACAGTACGAGTACAGATTGTTATTTACTTCAGATCAAGGCAAAACAAAGACGACAGTGTGGGTTCTCAGACGCTGAGCAGAAATTCAAGTTTAGGTCTTTATGCACAATGTACACATATCTATCAAAACTATGTTATTGTGCCACACCTCATTTCCTTTTTTTTTGGGGGGGGGGGGGGGTTGTTTAAGAGAAATACGGTGTTATTGTAAATT
>JAOXNZ010000001.1:20027393-20052940 GCA_028566095.1 Kryptolebias brasiliensis | reverse complement strand
CAGAGAAATCAGGTGTTCTTGTAATTTCTAAAGCGGTCTTAAGGAACGGACATTGGGAGCTTTAAAAAAAAAAAAAAAAGCATTTAGTCTATTCATTGTTCGAGGCAGTTTTGTTGTTATGCATTAGGCTACTTAACACCAAACTGAAAATCATTCAAGCCTGATAAAGAGACTCAAAGGAGGAAGCAGCGTTACATCTACATAACAACAACTTTTTAAATTTGACACTTTTCATACTTGCAACATAACAAAATACCCCAGCAGGGTATAGCTGAGTGTTCACACGCAAAGCAACACCCTGACTCCTGTATGTCATGTCTTCTACTAATTTATGGAGAAATACTCCTAGAAGTATTATTTTTGGCCTCCCAAACTGTGTTATTGTTGGCATTTTTCACAGACGCATTTAAAAAAAAAAAACTTTGCCCTTGCAACAGTCTGCTGACAAACTATCTAGAGATACAATTTAAGATTGTTTCCATGTTTGTGTAATTGAGTGTAAAAAAAAACCCCAAAAAAAAACTCAATTAGAATTTTCTAAACGTTATATTGACTTTAAAAATGAATGAATGGATATTTATGCCTGAAGGAAATTAAACGCAAGAGATGCGGAGCCTTTACTAGCACAAGAACATGATACAATTTGTACCAATAATGGGTTCATTCATTATTGTTGGAGTAAACAACCTTTTTTAAGTAAACACTAAGTCATTTATACTTTTCAGTTCTGACTAAATTACACTAAAAAAAGTTTCTGTTTGATCCGAGCCAACTCTAGACAATGAAAGGTTTGATTAAAAGGACAATAGATGTTAACATTGATGTTATAGATTTACGCTGCTCAAGGGATTAAAGATTTTATGAAATGTACCAAACCTTTTCTGCTTTTTTCCCCCAAAACACTCCAAAGATTACATTAGAAGATGTGCTGATCCTCAAGAGAACAAATCACAAGTTTTTTATGCTATTTAATCAGCTTCGATTTAGTCTTTTTTTATGACTTGTTTGTCTTCATATTCAATTCACAGTTACTAGTTTGTTTTGGTTCAGCTGATAGGGAAGGAAAATGTCTGGGTATGAAAATAGCTTTTTTGCCTTGAACATTACACTTGAAACTTCATGAATTGGTTTTAACAAAAAAAGAGCACCTCTTGCTAAAAACAGCACTGAAATATTCAGCTGGCACTGCCTGCTTACAAACAGATGGCGAGTTCACCAGGGAAGCTAAAGGTAAGCTCCAAGAGAAGCGTTTTCATTCGGCGAGGCGTGGGAAGTGGGAACTAAGTTCTGCCAACCCAATCATACATGTGCCAGCTTGCATGTTTGTCCCCGTTATGTACGAGCATTACCACGACCAAGAAATAATCCAGACATATTCTGAGGACATGGCGTGCTTTGTCAAGTCCTTATAGATCCACAGTGGACACAGGCTTGAGTCCAAATTATACACTGGTTTTACAGTTTCTACAGCACCATCTAAGGAAAAATAATTATATATGTATATACATTTTTTTTTCCCCATTAAGACACACCCAAACACAAACAACAGAGCTGACGTAGCCAGCTTGCAGCTTTCCCATTGTGAAACCAGAAGTTCATATTTGTATGTTGAGTCACTTCAGTCAGAAATATGTAAAAGCTTAAACTATCGTGTCACATGACAAAGCAGTTCCCAGTTAGTCGAGTTTCCACTCGGATTTCTAAAAAATTAAAAAAAGCCTTCAACGTGAAGAGTGTTACCTAGTTGCTGCTGACCTACCTTTTACACTTTTCCTGTTCACGTCCGCGCCTTTCTCCAGCAGATACTGCGCTATCTCCTTGTGCCCCTTGTAGCAGGAGATCATCAGACACGTATGGCCGTGTCTGTTCGCGACCTCCAGGTCGGCCTCGTGCTCCACCAGGTACCTGACGATGTCCAGGTGCCCGTCGAAGCAGGCCGCCCTCAGGGGCGTCGAGTTAGTGAGGGTCGTGCTGTTGACGGAAGCTCCGTGGCCCAGGAGGGACTGGACCACCTTCAGGTGACCCGCCGCCGAGGCGGCCCAGAGAGGGGGGGCCCCCTCGATGGTCTCCCCGTCGAAGTTCACCGAGCCCCCGACCTCGACCGGAGCGCTGCAGCACTCCAGCAGGTACTCCACCAGGTCCAGGTGGCCGTAGCGGGAGGCCATCAGGAGCGGCGTGGCCCCGTTCGTCTTCTCGCCCATCAGCTTGATCACTTCGTGCCCATCTTTGTTCTCCAACAGCTTCTGGAGCAAACGGAGCTTTCCGTCCCTGGCTGCGTTGAACACCGCCGTCTTTAAATCCATTTCTGACGGCGGGGTTTCGGTGTCGAAAGCACAAAAAGGAGGCGACGGAGCGAGTCGGAACAATAAGACGGGGACCAGTCGAGGTGTAGCGTTGTCGGTGGGAACCCTTTGTTTACAACAACCTCCGACTTTAGCTAACAGTTAGCTAAAGCTCCTAGTATGAAAACAGGACGAGGCTTCCTCCGGATCGGCTGTAAAAATTTGGCATCACCAGACTGTTATGTGAAGCTTTTCTCCTATTATTAGCTCAGTTGTTTTAAACGACCCTTGATCCATGATACATTTGACGCCGCGTTAGCTAGGTGGCTAGTTAACTTCCTCGATCCGTTTAGCTAACCAGCTAGCTGCGCTAAACTCAACTACTTTCACCTTTTTTATTGCTCCTTCGACCGAGTCTCTTCCGCTGACGTTTCCTCTCCTTCGTCAGATCTGTTTCCTTCGCTTGGCATAGTTTCGCAGCCTTTGACGTTATTTATATTCCCCGTTTAAGAGGGCCGAGATGAAGAAATCCACCCCCACCCGTAATGCTGCTGCTAGCTTAGCCCGTAGAAGCGACGATAAGGCTGGGGGACACCCCCCAGTGTCGGCGCCGTGTTTTTCCTCCCGCGGAGATCGACAGGCAAAACCAGAGACGTTCACTTAAAAAAACAAAACAAACAAACATAAAAAGAAACAACCGTGCGTGTTGTCACTCAGCAAACTGACACGACAGTAATATCGGAGTGGGAGATGGTAAATAACGGCTAACCACCCACGGCTCGACCGGATGATCACGACTCAGTTTCTGTCAAATCACAGGCTCGACGCAGGCTTTTCTTTCCACAAAGGCGAATGATTGACGTGTCGCCGTCCAATCACAGGGCTGAGAACCTGTGACGTAGTAGGTTAAAGAAAAAAAAGTTGGGGGCTTTTCCACAAGGTCTAGTTCGCCGGTTCTCTAATGGGGCTACCTGTACCCCGGGGGTACTTTAATTGTTTTTAAAGTCTAATAAAAATAGCATCCATGGATAATTAATCTGAAGCAGTTATATACTAAGTATTAAATCCAAATAAGAGCATAAACGCAATTTTAAAACCCGTAGGCTGTTTATTTAAATTATTCTAATAATAAAAAAATCTAATCACACCCCCCATATCAAAGTGGTATGATCCAACTTGTCTCCTGTCATATGGCAGCACCTGTCAATCAATGTCACTCCCACCTTGGAAACGTAAACAATGGAGGCATGGTTTAAATATAGAAATATATTCCAGCAAATATTTCATTTAAAATTAAGTTTTACTATTTTGTCAAGAATGTTTTTTTGTTTATAAATACCTTTATGGTTTCAGTTTGAGAACAAATCTGTTTTATTTTTCAAAAAAGGACTTTTAAAGTTGATATTTATTGTTCATTAGTTGCAAAGTTCAATAAAGCAGCCACAACATTGTGTTTTATATATTTCTACTTTGTGCTGGGTATTTCACAAGGGCTACATTGCTGTTTTTGTTTATCCTGGCTTAACCTGGCATTGATTTAATTGTATAAAAGCATCTCCTGGACCTAACCCACTTTAGACCAGACCTGGTTTAGTTAGTCCTGGTTTTGAATATCCAGCCACCTGACCAGGAGTGACCTTTTGTATAAACTCTTTATGTGTGTCTTCAGCTTGTTTTAATTTTTTACATTAATTGTTTTAATTAATTACATTAATTTTGTAATTAATGTGATTAAAAAAATAAACAATGTTGGAAAAAACAACGCAAATATAAAGATTGAACCATATCATCTATTTGTTAAATATTGTATTAATGCAAACGAGCTCCAACAGCCATGATTATATCACCTCCTACAGGACAAAAAGGGGTATGACATCCTGAAACGAAGTTTTTTCTAATGACTGCTCACATTTTGGTTTCATTAAATGAATGCATACCTTATCACTTGATCAAAAATTTATTGAACCATCCCAATAACGTAACAAAATCCAACAACGCCTCAGAGACGTCCACAAATGACCTACTTGTGACCTTAGTTATTAGGAATACCAACACTTCACCACAAACCAAATCTGACAGCGAACATCTGAATGGAGACAGGTTAAATGAAGCAAAGCCAAAACACAAATATGTGGCTAAAATATATATATATAATTTTAAGTCTTTCAGCTGGTATTAATCAGTCTCCTGAACCTGTTCTGTATATTTAACACAGATTTAAAATAAAACTGAGAAGTAAAAGTCAAACGAGTGTTTAGTTTTTGGGGGGAATTTCAATAAACAAACGCAAAACAGGATGTAAATGTAATCCTCAAAATTGAACAAAGAAATCTTCTAGCTCATCTGATCTCCGTCACATTCATTTCTGTTGAGTACAGTAAAAAAAAATGTATGAAAGTTACGTTTACAAAGACAGCAACTCATGTGAATCCTGACTGGAGCTACAGCAATCCTTAGTCGGAAACAGACTGAAAAATAAAATAATTCGAATTATTTTAAATGAACATGTCAAAATTCTCCCATTTATTTAAACAATCCAATCACTCAGCAGATTTTACCAAAGTCCAATTTTATCCCAAAACCTTCTGAAATTCTTTTTATGTCGAAACAACACTTTTCAGTAAACACATTTACAACAGTGCTGTATAAAGGCAGAAGCAACACCATCGACCCACAAGATAAATATGCCGCTATGACAGGAAAGACAAAACTAGTTGAAAAAGAACAATAAAGATTGTAGATGATGCATTAAAAACTGTTGGTATTGTCCCTTCTAAACACAAAATAGTCAAATAAACTAAACATTGGATAATTCCTTCTTGTTCCTCACATCTTTTCAGACAAATACAAAACCACCCCTAAATTTAAATTGTTTTTTAACTTCAATCACTACCACTGACTTAAATGACTTCTTTACTCAAAGAAAACCAAAACAGCAATGCAACAACTTCATAAATTATAATTATTTTTAAGCTATCGGGTCACTCAACGAAGACAAACATCCAAACAAACTTTTATACATCAGTGTCAACCAAATAAAGTTTCTTTAAAGTTTACTCAAATTTGAACCCAAGTGATTAAACCAAACCTTTATTCAAATGAAAACAGTGATTTTTCTGTATTTTAAAGTAGAAGGAGTGCATTTGTTGGATTTTATTCCTTTTCTATTAAAAAAACAAAACAAAAAAACAACAAATAAACCTTTGAAGTACCTTTTGCACTGAGATGCAGATAAGGAGAAAATCCACAGCTGCTTTACACTGAGAGTTCATTTACTTATTAAAAGACTGCAGTTCGGGCTGAAAAATGGAGCAGACCGTGGGGAGGATATGAGATAAAGGATCAGAAAAATGCCACAAATAAAACAAGAACACATTTAGAGCTTAGGAGTTGTTTTAACTACAGGACCAGTGTGAACTGTCCCATATACACACAGTAACCATCAGGCCTTCCATTCGTTTTGTTTTACGCCTCAACGCATTTTTAAAACATATTTTCCCCCTAGAGGCTAATTTGCATGAAGTTTTAAAGAACTGCGGTGCTAAATGAGGAGGAATTGTCAGACTGAATGACCAGGCAGTTTGATATGATCCAACTTTAAAAATGAGCACTGCTGTTCTTATCCACTCCATACACCTGAGCCCAGGTACAGACAGAAAAACAAAAAAACAAAAGAATCACGAATCAGACCCTGACACTCAAGGGCTGTTATGATCCCACACGAGTCATAGTGGTTTTCTTGTCAGAGAAGAAGCTTCGTAGCAGGACCACCTGGCTGATGCTGACCACCAACAGGATAATGGCTTCTCCGATAGACCAGAATGCAACACGGGTGTTGAGGTCCTCGGCCCGACTGCGTCCCTGGGCCTCACGGAGGCGAAAGTGTGTCTGGTAGTCGATGACTGACTTCAGAGCCTCATGGATCGACACGCAGGCTGATTCCATCTGTAAAAAGGTCCACAATTCAAAGATTAAGATAAAACAGAGATGCTTTAGAAACACTGCATTCAGTCTCATTCACAATCTTTCTTCCAGTGTGTGAACTTACGATAACAATTATCTACATCTGTACAACATCCTGTTTTTTTTTTCCCCTTTCTTTTTCACGCAGGAATATTCAAATTCAGTAACAGTAAACTTGTTTGTTATAAACAGCTCAGAGTAACTTAACAACATCTGTTTGGTTAAGATCCAGTTTCAGACGTTTACCTTTTCAAATTATTCAACAAAACTGTATGAGGCATACTGTGGTTTTAAGAAAATTAGGGTCAGCCAAAAATAAAATTGCATTTTCTTTTTATAATAAAGACTAAAAGCAAATGCGAGGTGCTGAACAAATGTTCATGTAGCGCAAAAACATTATTTATGTATAAACTGGTATAATTAGTCCTTGGTGATTAGATTTTTAAGCACAAATGTCTTCAGCATTTGATCATGCTTTAGAAGGAAATTACATTTTGTTTTACTGATTTTGACATAATTAGGAAACTGATCAAAAGGCTTTGCCCCTTTTCAACTCACTCCTTCAACCTTATTCAGTGTCCAAAACTTATTTCCAGGTGAACGGATACAAAAGGTTTAGCCTGGTCAAAAGATACACAGTTGCACCCACAATGGTCTCAGGTTCAGTTCTACATTCAGTTTGAGCCAGCCTATGATCTCGTTGTCATAATACAAACAAAACTCTTTACCGAGCTGTTGTATAATCACCTCAGGACAGAAATATAAAACCCCATGGTTGCTTCGTGTACATTCTTAAAATATTCTAACTTAGACAAATATAACAAATTTAAATTTATGTCAGTATCATCCAGAGAATTAGAATCGCTCCACTTCTTTACAAACACATAGAGGAACAAAGACCTCACCTGAGTGAGAGCGGTGACTCTGTTCTCGTTGGGGAAAAGCGGAGGGTCATCGCCGACCTGGAAGTCGAAGTAGACCGTCTTGTGCGTGAAGGTGGAGAACTCATTGCTGAAGCAGAACTTGTACGTCCCGTTCTTGGCTGCTGTGAAGGTAAAACTGTCGTACTGCTTTTTCATCTCCTTGTAGAGCGTTGTGCCATCTGGGTCCTCCAAACGGCAGTCAACATCATAGTGGCCACCAGTTACCACCTGGGAACACAAAAGCAAAGTCCAAGTTTAGCTCTACAGCACATTTAAAAAGAACCGTCGTTGACCAAAATATTGTGCACGGTATAAACACAAGCAAATAACCAAACCATCAATAAATACAAACGTCAATAAAATGATAAAAACATCAAATAAAGCTTAATTAAATATAAAGGGATATATTGAGCTTGCAGAATACCAGGACTAAAATTGAAAATGCACAACAATCTGGGCAGTTCTAATTTGCAAAGACAGACTGTCGCTGATTTAAGGCCGCCACGATAAAGGTAATGTCTCACTGGAATGCAATTGCTGGAGACGAGCTGGTGACTAAATATTGCAAGAAAATACGCAAATTTTCTGCTGCAGTCTCACTGAATTCTGAGCGTTCTCAACCAAGTGGCCAGTGAGCCGTGCAGATGCATGACTTATTTTTGTACGGACAGCTTGCAGAATTGTATTTCATTTTCCGTATCATGCCCACCAGTTTATGATCTAATCTACTGAAGTACACTTTTGAAATAAAGATGGGCAGATTTAGACCACTTTCTCCAACAATTACTATTTATCAACAGCATGGTTTCTTTTTTTTAGACCTGGACGTGACTTCTGTCAGAGGACCGCTGCCGTGGAGGTGTCAAAACTCATGCGTTCTTGAGATGAGCTGAAGATGCCGTCGACAAAATCTAGAAGGGTTCAAGACACCCTTGACGACTCTGGCTACTTTGAGAGAAAATGTGCCGCACGGCTGCAAGCCTCTGCTACTAAAGCCAGAAAATTGAGAACCTCCACTAACGACACAAGACATTCTGAAGACTCCCTCAGGAATGTTGGTCGCCAACTAGTTGCAGCCCAGCAAGATACTATCTGAAAAGCTCTGTCGCCTTTAGTTTGGAGCCTGGATCTAATACAGCACAAAAGAAATTGCTTACTAGACCTCAGTGATGTGGCAAGAGTGCAAGGGAGCAGGATAAAGCTGAACTAATATCTCATTTGCATAATTTTATAACATTATAAAGTTCTTTAATGATATCAATATTGGGCAGCTCTAATTTAGGAAATTAGGTATTAGGCCAAGGAAACAAGTACAACAATGTGAACTTATCTGATGGCTGCTTAAGTTCTCAGAAATCTTCTTTTAGAAAATTTACATTAAACATTGTGTTTATTAAAGAAAGGTTATTATAATTCTAAATGTGATCCCTGACGAGGTGGAAAGCATAAACCTCCCGGAGACGGATGGGCTGTTATGTTTTTTTTTTGTTTGTTTTTTTTAAGTACCTGAAACTCCAGCGTACACTTGGTGCCAATGATGATGTCCTCGTAGAAACACTGCTTGGCGTTGTCCGGCAGCTCGAAAGTCAGCTCGGAGCCGAGCACCCACCCACAGAGCAGCTGGGCCCACAACACTTGGAACAGCACCCGCAGTGATCCGAACATCCTCAAGACTGCGAGCCAAACAGCTTCAATGTTAAACCTAAAACGAGAAACATCGGCAGTCGTGAGGTCAAAATAAATACTAACGAGAACATAAACACAGTAACGGCGAAGGAAAAACAAACAAAAAAAACAGGTATCAGCGACAAGTTGTTAGCTTAAAGCTAACTAGCTAGCTACCTTTGTGTTTTAGACACGGAAAATAGCTCGAGATTTGTAACATTTTTCTATGGTTAATATATTTGTATTATCTTTACCTATATGCATCCAGTGGAGTTAAATTTAAAACACTGTCACCTTATGGATCATTAAAATTTTCCTCTCAGTCTGAATTACCGACTCACCCCAAAGTCCTCACCCGGATGCGACTAATGCAAAGAAACGTATTACAAACGCGCCTCTCCATTGGCTACCATCCTCGGAGTAGCCCCGTCTCTGCCCCTCTCCCATTGGTCAACAGCCGATGACGAGGCGCGCTTGTGCAATCACGTGGGCCACGTCCACAGCGTCAAAGGGAGAACCTGTCTTCCTTTTTAAAACACGCTCCAACGTGGCTGCTGCAGACATTACGGAAGAGGCTTTAGTTAGATTTTCAATTTCCTAAACTTTAGATTGTAACGGCTGCTTTCTTTTAAGTGTCTATAATTACGTCTATAATTCGATTATAATGGTTGCAAAGAAACCTCCATCTTATCCTATTACGAGAACAGAGATAATAGACATGTACTCATTTCCAACAACATTAAAGGTAGTTTACCCCATGGCCAAGAGACACCTGTAGATATGTAGGACACAGCAAGAAGGCTTGCTCTGAACATGTACCTGCCTGCCTTCAAACTAGTATTGAGGTTAGACAAACCTCCCTCATTATGCCATCCATGGCACATAAATAGAAACTGGCCTCTGGGCACAAGTATGTAAATTTATCCCATTTATCCAACATATAGACTCAAGAAACCCATACCCACAGAAATAAGAAGCAACCAACCAAGCAGATTCAATTGGGGGCGCTTTGTCTCCAAAACAGACAAAAAATCTGCATCATTCTGTGTGTTTGTATTTGTTTTATCTCTTATTTTGACTATGTATGATTTTGGTACTACTTTCTCTGTGACATCTCATGTTTTTCTCTTATTGCGGCACATGACAGTCTGCATCTCTGCTCAATTTAAAAGGTTTTAAGCCATATCCACGTATGATATACTCATATAAACAGTGGTATGGTCATATTTCACAAATTTGTAAATATTTGTTGGCACTCCATGGTTCTTTGTGGGTATTTTTAAAATTATTTTTATTATTTTATTGTGTGATTTGGGGTAATTTACATCTGTATGTGGTCTTTTGTGTAACGTTTGGTTGTTCATCTTGGCTGATTAGGCTACATTTTGGCAAGCTGCTCGTTCATGTTGATGTAATCTCTTCACTTTTTTATGTGTGTATTTATACTTGTGTTTTATACACAGCCCGAGGTATTTTGACCCCCTTGGTTCAGTAATTTGTCCTCATATAAACATTACACACCTTTCCCTGGATGTCGCCGAGTTCATCTTCCTTTAGCTACTGACCATACTGACCTTAAAACGAAATCTCGCGAGAACCTGAACGAGATTACAGTATAGGGAGGGCTGCATGGAGAGCTGAAAAGACAAAACAAAAGCCACACTCAGTTAACAGGCGCTGGTCGCTTATTTTGTTTTTGTTATAAAAAAAAAAAAAGAAACAATTTATTCGTCAATCACATTGATTTCAGTTTAGCCGCCATATTATATCCGTTTTGCATGATGCCCAGTAGCACGTCTTTGCTGGAGGCCGATGAGGGAGAGTCCGAGGTCCCGCCGCCGCTAGTGCACGCTTTCGCCGGTATGGGCCTTGAGGAGCACCACGGCACCGAAAGCCAGACCCCCGAACAAGATGACATTTCTTTCTCCCACCACCACCAGCTCCCCTCGGTCTCTCATTTCAGCCTCCTCGGTCCGGTCCTCGACTTGAAGCCTCTGCCGCTGCATCGGCCGCCCTCGGGAGATGAGGCGAGCAAGACGGCGGACGACGAGGAGCTCGAAGCGGCCGATTCGTCGAAGGCCCGCCGCCTTCAGCGCCTCGCATCCGGGCCGAGTGGCTCCGCGATGTCGTCCGGAATGGACGTGGAGACGGTGCTGCTGTACGGCGGAGAGGAGCGGGACGACGGCGGCGCCTTACCCCCGGCTAGCGGCGTGGTGGTGCTGCCGCCCGGCGTGTACGGGGAGCCGCCGGGCTTCGAGGCCGAGCCCTCGCTTCTGAGCCGGGGAAAGAGCGTCAACACCACCGAGTGCGTGGCGGTGCCGAGCTCCGAGCACGTCGCAGAGATTGTGGGCAGGCAGGGTGAGTGATTCCCCCCCCGTCGTTTTAGCCGATGTACGAGCTAACCTTTAGCTTCTATAATGAGCGTGTGGGTAAAACTGGGTCAAGAAGGGGGGGGGGGATAAAGTAAACAGAATGAAGGTTTAGGAATTACTATTTTCGTCAACCACGTCTTTCGTTTGTTTTGCGTTGGCTTTTTGTTTTGTTTTTGTGTCGGGGACAGTGGCTGTCTTCAGCCGTGTTCAACCCAGCTCGTCTTTGTCTCGGAGCAGAGCAGAAAGAACCGTGTTGGTCACCATTTCTGTGCCACATCAGCTGAAGGCTTCACGCGACTCTTTGTGGTGAATTTTCAGCCGAACCTGGTTCATTTTTGTCAAGCATCCATCGCTTTATTTGTTGTTCTTCTCCCCCCCCCCCACACACACACACACTAAACTTTCCACGGGCTGATGGAGAAGGGAGTGTTGTTATGTAGTGTTTGAGAGCAGAGTTGGGGGGAGGGTGCATCATGGTGTTGACAACAACAGGAAATGGCTCTGGTAATGATGTTGGACTCTCAACCACTGCTGAAAGGAATATTTAATTCATAAGCCGAGCAACTTATAAGTGGAAACAATGACTGGGGAATGGGACTTCGAAGAAGAGGGCACCGGAATCACATGTTGGAAATGAAGTGGTCGCGTGAAACTATGGGAGTTTTCCAAATTGATCTGTTTTAAACACAAGCAAAGATTGGGCTGACATTGTAGTGGAGTGCTGCTGCTTTAGAAGTAAATATAAAAATGATTTTATCCGTTTAGTTTAATGCCACAAACCTCTGCGTCTCCTTTCCTCTCGAGTGTCAGACGAGAAAAACATTTAAGCATCCAATGTTTTGCAGCTAAACTAGTGGAAAAATCTAACTGCATTAGATTCGATTCAATTATAAAGCTTTCTTTTCTGCTCATCTGCCAAAAACATGTGAACTAGGGGGGAGAAGAAGAAATTTCCAATTAAAAACACAGTATTGTTGCCACAAAGTGCGGTGTTCATATTTGACAAAGGCTTCAGCTTGTATAGATTAAAACACAGTGCAGTAATCTTAGCTTATTCACTGGACAAATAGCTAGTGATCAAAAGTTTATTTATCCTCCAAACCTGTTATTTGTCCCTTCGGCAGGGGTAATTTTGAACCTTGTATTGTTTCAGCATCAACAAAGCAATGGGCACTTGCACAGTAGTCACGTTGTTTTGTTCGCAAAAGAATCTGAGCAGCGTTTATATGAATAGAGATGTCTGGGTGAGTCAGGCTGTTTTTAATATTATTAATAACGTCTGTGTCAGAGTGAATCAGAAATATTCCAACCTTTCTCCACCCCCCCCCCCCTCCTGTGCTTAGGCTGTAAGATCAAGGCACTTCGAGCCAAAACAAACACCTACATCAAGACGCCAGTGAGGGGCGAGCAGCCCGTCTTTGTCGTGACGGGGCGCAAAGAAGACGTGGCCATGGCCAAGAGGGAGATCCTGTCTGCGGCTGAGCACTTCTCCCTCATCAGAGCGTCTCGCAACAAAACGGGGCCCCTGTCAGCTGTTAACAGTTTAGGGGCCCCTGCTCTACCTGGACAGACAACCATTCAGGTCAGCCAGCGCACAGTTATGAACCACTAACATTATTCTGCAACGACTGCATTACGGACAGTTGCTTTTTATGTAGCCATCCAAACATTTGGTTTTTAAACAAAGTTGTGTTTCCACCCAACAGGTGCGGGTGCCATATCGTGTCGTTGGATTGGTTGTGGGTCCAAAAGGTGAGGATTTTTTTTTTAGCTCATTTTTGATTCAGATTAACGTGGTGCGCTCCAGCTCCAGTTGCAGTGAATGTTGTTGTAAAGACAGCTAAATATATAAAATATTGCTTTCGTTTTTGATAAGAAGTTTTCCACAAGAATAAAAAAAAAAAAACGAGCAGCAGCACACATGAACAAAGTTAAATAAATATGAATGCTCCAAAAATGTTAAGTGTCACCATTTTTAGACTGATTAATGTGTAGGTCAGGGGTGTCAAACTCCAGGCCTCGAGGGCCGCTGTCCTGGAAGGTTTAGGTTTTTCTGCTCCAACACACCTGATTCAAATGGTTTAATTACCTCCTTCACCAAATCATCAAGTTCTCCTGAAGCACGTCCACAAGTCATTCATTTAAACCAGGTGTTTTAAAGCAAGAACACGTCTAAAACAAGCAGGAGAGCGGCCCCCGAGGACCGGAGTTTGACACGTGTGGTGTAGGTGAACGAATGGTGCGTTCCAGTAGTACTGGGAAGTGGCAATTTCCGAGTTCCTAGTGGTAAATTTCAACAGGAACACCCCCTCAAGTGGGACATCACAGTCAGACAGTGGGAGCAACGACTACCCCCAGTTAAGATTTCAATATGGCTGCCACTCGCAACTTTAGAAAGTAAACTGTTTCTTTTACTGTTAAAATTCGTTCTTTAAGTGTTTTTTACATTTAATCACTCGTACAACTAGTACCTTTTAACGTGTATATAGCAAGTATTTAAACATGTTCCGAGTGGAGCGCGTATCCATTTAGTAAGCTTTCGTATTCAGAAACTGCGAGGAAAAATAAAGGCTTTGCTGCGGGCGTCCATCTTGTTTCTGACAACTGGAACGCGGTGGTCACTCCAACTTTCCAGTTCCGATGTAAATGGAACGCAGCAGAAGCTTAGGATGCACCGTAAAATTTTATTTCAGGTTTTATTTTTATTTTTATTTTTTTACATTTGTCTATTTTGTGCAGGCACCAACAAACAGAAAATGTAAAATATGCTAAAAACCACTCCAAAATCTGCACCGAAACAGTCTTCTTGTTTCCTTTCTGAGTATGTTGATAATTAGCAGCAGTCCAATCGAAGCCTTAGTGCGTCTTTAATGACTTTTCAGTCCTTAATCTTTGGTAACATTACCACTTTGGTATCAGAAAGCCCTGAGGTTGATTTATGAAATGTTTCAAAGCACTTGTACCATTACTCCGCAGAGGTTGAGCTGATAAATCAGCCCGACTGATTTGTTGTGGCAAATAATTTAATGACCGCAAAGCAGGACTTGTTTCTGTTTCTACTCTGTAAGACGCATTATTTTTATTTTTGCGCTGCAGTTTTCAGAGTTCTTTAGAGAATTAGACGGAATTAGACTGGATTTTATTGTTGTGCTCTTTAGCCAGGTGAGTCATTCGAACAGCCCACAGGCCAGAGCTGTAATTACTGCACAGCTGTTCTCCTTTAAAGTCACATTTTATTATTGTCAGGAAAAAAACGCAGAGCAATTACTGAAAATGTACATGACTGTGCAGTCTTTAGTGTTACTTTGCTTGTGCTTTGGTCAACCTGCCCCTCTGCTGTTAGCAGATCTTATTTTTACCCTGATTATTTCTTTACTTTACTTTTATCTCCAAATCTTTCCTCATCTACAGTTCAGCTAAGACAAGTTGGTAACGATTCCTCCGTTTTATTGTGAGTCATTTGTTTAGCTGGCTTAGCTTGGTAAATCTCTTCACTGCAGAGAAAAATGCAGAGTAACGCATCAGCTGAGCCGTTAATACACAAGATGCACTCATGTTGGCGTTTCTTCACCACAAATCAGCTCCAGTGTCGGTCGGTTTTTTCCAACTTTTGAGGCAAGTGTTAAAAACAGCTGCTTGGCAGGGCTAATTTAACAAAGTCAAATGTTTATTTTAGTTTTTGCTGGCTTTTATTAACGGCACATTCAATGAGGCAGAGTGTTAAAATGGCAATAATTCAGGTTTCTAGTTGGAACGCAAGTCTCTGAGCAAAGTGCTACTGCTCTTTTTAAAAATTAAATACTGCATGTAACTTTGCGTAATAATTAGCAGTTATTGGCAAAGGAAAGAAGTTTGGCCTTCTCACTTTTGGGGTACAGTAAACGCTGTGAGATGTGATGTTGAACTTCAGAGGAGATAAAAATGTGGACGCTGGATTTCTCCTCTAAGTTGAAGAAGTGCTGTTTCTTTTTTTTTTTTTTTTTTTTTCCCCATAGTATGTTCCCTTTCATACTCTCTCCCAGGTGCAACCATCAAACGGATTCAGCAGCAGACCCACACCTACATTGTGACCCCAAGTCGTGACAAAGAGCCGGTGTTTGAGGTCACGGGGATGCCGGAGAACGTGGACCGGGCGAGGGAGGAAATAGAGGCGCACATCGCCCTCCGCACTGGAACCTGCGGGGGCATAGAGGCTCCGGGTGTGGACAACAGTGACTTCCAATTCAACGGGACAGATGTCAGCTTTGACACGTCTGCTGTTCCAGTTGGACTGGGGGAGGCTGGGTGGCTTCATGCAGGCACATCATCACCAGGCAGCAGAAGCTTGGTTCCTGCGACCATCAACGGTACTCAGCGGGTCAACAGCAATATGAGCGGCGCTGTCAGGATGTCTTCCACCTACCGCAATGACAGCTCCAGCTCGCTGGGCAGTGGCTCAAGCTCAGCCGATTCTTTCTACAGCGGGGGGAACGGGAACCAGATGGCAGATTTCAGCCCAACTTTTCCGTTCAATGCCAACGCTAACAACAACAACAACAACAACAGTGGTGGTGGCAGCACAAGCTTCTGGTTTGGTGATAACCTCCTTGGTGTGGGGTCTGAGGAGCTCCTTAGTCTTGGAGGTGGAGGCTCCTCAGGGTTCGACCCGTTAACCATTTCCACTGCCCATACCTCGCACTCCGCTGCACAGCCGCACATCTGGAGCCCGTTCGTGGACAACCAGTCTCTTCAGGCCTTTGATTCTTTTCAGTCTCAGGTAAGTGAACAGAAGAACCGTTGCAAACATTAAAGAGTTTTGCAGTTTAAAACAGATATATTAACTCCTAAGCAGGAATGATTTTTTTTTATTGTTATGGCTGTTGGATATTTCTTCAGACCAGCCAGCCTGGCACTCCCCGCCTCTCTCCGACCTTCTCTGGGACCGAAGCCTTGGAGCACCCTCAGGCCCAGCGTGTTCACCGAAGGCCTTTTGGGTCAGCTGGCACCCTCGATGCCCACAGGATCCCCTCGTACAGCTCGGCCTTCTCCTCCTCCAGTGAAAGCACCACCTCCTCCTCCTCCTCTCCTCCCGAATCCTCTTTCTCCTATCGTCCGGGCCTCGGATCATCAGGGAGGGGGCAGGAGGTGTGCATCCAGTGTATGGATAACCAGGTGATCGCTGCCTTGGTTCCTTGCGGCCATAACCTCTTCTGTCTCGATTGTGCCACCCAGATATGCCAAGGCCCAGAGGCGGTGTGTCCCGTGTGCCTGTCCCCGGCCACGCAGGCCATTCAGCTCCGCAATATGTGATTTCTAATCCATTTACCTTGATGTGTGATGAGGGGTCAGCCTCTGCAACAAATCTGGTTCATAGCATATGTGTGAAGCTTACAAAACAGACCCCAAATCAGAATCAGTGTTTAGGTCTCGCCCCGGCTCTGTCCAGGCTGGTGTTAAGTCAACAAAGGCGCCGAAGTTTAGGTGAAGCGAAATAGGAATGATGTTTATTTAGGGCATGCGTTCGGGTGTTCAGCCCATTCATGTGCCTGCTGTCGTGAAGGCTTGATTGATTGATTGATTGATTGATTGATTGATCAACGAGAGGGTTAGAAATCCTCTATGTAGCATTGGGAGGGTTGGGATTTATAAGTTCATTTTATTATTTTTTATTTCTTTTTTATTTTTTTCCTTAAAACATTTTTTTTTAGGTATCAGTTTCTCTCCACCTATATTTTTTTAAATATAGTTTATTTTTATTGACGTCAAATTCTGTTGTAAAGATTACTGACCTTTGGGTCAACACTTTTCAGAAAGTTTGATTTTGCAGGAAACTCTGACAGGATGAGAAGCGAGCATGTTTTCTTACAGTAATAAGTCCCACATTTGGCTCCGTTTCTATTAAATACAGCATACTTTTTGGAATGAAACAGGAAGCTTGACATCTTGTCAGACTTCATCTCATCCGAGATCATTTTTGTAAAACATTCAGACTTTTGTTGTGAATCTGTTCCTTTCAAATATGTTTTACATTCTCCAAATCATAACACAGCATCTTAATGTATAAACAAACACTCCCAAGGAGGTTTTTTTTTTTTTTTTTTTTAAACCAAATGGGTCAAACCTGAAACACTGTCACACTCAATAAGCAATTGTTGCCCCATTTTTTTCTTTTTCCCGTCCAGGATAGAACCAAAAAATGTGTAACTCCTTTATTATTATTATTATTATTTTAAGACCACTGGGATGTTATGCCTCTTCAGCATGTTGTTTTCCATCTATACCTAAAACGGTTTACGGTAAACTTGTGCCTAATTCCAATGAGTTAAACAAAAGAAACAGCTGGTTTCACGGACACGGCGTTGCTCTGTCCTCAAACGAACTTGTGGCCTTTTTGGAAAGCCTATTATTAACTCTCAACACTATGTACAAATCCAGATTTTGGGCTCAACAGAGCACAAGCTGACAGACAGAAATCTTAATGTATTTGTTGGAGTTCGGTGTCTGCTAACTGCATCTTGATGGAACAAAGGTTGAATCACAAGGATGCTTTCTTTTTGCTCCTTGTTTAGCCTCGTCAAAGTGTTTTGTATCTAATTTTTATAATTTATCTCCTTTTTTAGTTCGTTTTAATTAATAATTTTTTTGTTTACATCTTTGTATGAGACACCACGTGCTGGTTTTCAGCTAGAGAGCTATGCACATCTTGTACTTTTGGAACATTCCTCCTCCGTAGGATTGCAGTCCCGTTTGTAGACGGTATAGATGCGACTCGTCATTCTTACATAAAGCTCACCTGGGAACAAAACAATAGTTGATATTCTCAGCTTTGATCTGGAACAAAATCCCAGTGAATACTGGCTGCTTTTTTTTTGTTTTGATGTTTTGAAGCCATCTCAATAATTTCCCTCTTTCGTTTTACTTGAATGTCGGTTCTCTCGGGCGGCTCCGGCCCCGGAGCCGTCCGGTAATTTAGCTACGATGTGAAATCGGGAGATGAAGACCATCCATTGCTTTACTCTGCCATCGAACATCTTGTCTGCCCTGCCTATGCAAAAACTCATCTCAGTATTTGAACTAGTCCAGGAACACAGCAAGTAGATGAAACTTAAACAGACTTTGGCTTCATGTTGTAAACACACACACATCCTTTCCGTTTTTAATTTTTTTTCTTTTTTATTCCCCCCCTTAACTCCCCCTTCAGTCTTTATATTCAAAGCATAAAGCATAAATGAGATGTTTTGGGTGGTACACACTTCTGTTTTATCAGTTTGGTTATTTGCTGCTAAGCACAGCCTTCTCACTCCTCTGGGACAAGCACATCTTCATTTCCCTCCTCCTGAGCATACCTTTCATCTTCCTTAAAAAAAAGGGTACAAAGTTGGTGGAAATCATCTCAAGTATTAGCTTTAAAAACCAGTGGCTCTAGACTTTTTACAGGCTTGAATAAATTCAGACTTTTTATTTGAATTTTGTTGTAAGAGAAGCAGCAGTTGTAATGAGTTCGCCGCCGACTGCTGACACTACGTAACGTCGATACCTGTTGCTTTTATTTCCTGGACGCCGGGCCGCAGTCCCTCTTGCATTCCAGCTGGAAACAGTATTTGGGATTCATGATGTCGCCTCGGTCGTCTGCATCTTCGTTTTCTTTCGTGGGTGATTGAGCTGTCGTGAGAAAATGGAACCAAACGTGCAAAAAAAAATTGGGGGAAAAACCCCGAAGCCCATCTGCTTCTGTCTCCACGGGTCTTCTATCCGTCCCACTTATTTTACTCTAAGAGTTGAATTTATTTTTATTTTTTTTTTCCTCTTTCTCTCTGAGGGAATGCAATACATAATCGGCCCTCAGTTAAATGACATGAATCTATTGACATTTTTGGTGTATGTATTATATAATATTACTGTTAATGACTGATAAATACACAGAACTTATTTTTTATTTTGTTACATTTCGTATATACATAAATATATCTATATTAAAAATGTTTACAATAATATTTTTAAAATTTTTTTGAATGATTAGGTGAATGAAGAGCTGGAAATCCAGAAACGTTGCAGGAGAGTTTCAGTGCTGTCTGCTTGTAGTCTAGTTGTTCGTTTACAGTATTGACGATGATAATAGTATCGATAGCTGCCGTTAAACCTAGCTGAAAGTGGAATGTGCATCACGAGCATGTCTTCATAATTTACCGCCATTGTGGAACGTCACTGCAACTGTAAAAAGGCCAAGGATTCAAGCTGCCTGTCATGTCTGTACAACACCAAATTTAGAACGGTATCCTATAACAAATGTATCTTCTATTATCTATATATGAATACATATTGTTGAAAGCTGTACCAATGGTTCAGAGTATTTGCTAATTTTACTACACTTTTGTTTTGTATATGTGTAGGAGGAGTCTTAAGGCATATAAATTCTTCAAATTAAGTCAGGAGTTTAAAAAGCAGACTATATTTTATAATGGCCTTTTAAGTTATTGCGGCCAAAGCACTGATATTATATATTTGCTGTAAAGAGAATTTTAAGAGTTTTATTTTTCTGATATTAAAGTTACGTAATAAAGACGGTTTCATTTAAAGCCATGCCAGACTTCCTGTCATTTGTTCATTTTGCAGATTCTTGTCAGGTGCGTGTATGAGTCCAGTGGAGGCTGCAGATTTGTCTCAAATATTGATTTCGGGCTTTTTGTGCAACAGAGGATCAGTCTTAAGAAAAGCACCATTTTGGAAGAGAGAAAAGTGTAACTTCAAGGGTTCAGGTCTGCTCAGATTCATGCCTTTAGGGCCTACAAGTGATCATTACAACCAAAGATTTGACATTTTAATCAGAACTTTTAAATAAAATATTGCTCACAGCACATACTGAAGAGTCAGGGTTTAAAACACGGTCCAAATGGCTGTTAGGTTTTTTGTTAAACCCCGTGGACCCCCAGAACACATGCATTCAGTTTCCTTTTCTATTTTTTTGTGGAAGAAAACCTAAAACTAAAATGTCCCAGGATTTCAATCTGGACCGACACGTCCTCCTAAAATAAGAGGACTTCATTCACCAACACAAAGAGTTTGCAACACTTCACAAGTTAACACAATAACAAGAATATACACTGCTCACAAAATTAAAGGAAACACTACATTAACACATCCTAGATCTCAATTAATTAAATATTCTCATTAAAAAACTTTATTAGCACAGAGGAATTGATTGAGAAGAAAATAACACAAAAATTATCCCTTTAAATCAAAATTATTACACCATGGAGATCTGGATTCATACTCAATATGAAAGTGTAAAACAACATGACAAGCTGATTCAACGTCAGTGAATATTCCTCAAGACAAGTCTAAATGAGGCTCAGCAGTGTATGTGGCCTCCACGTGCCTGTATAACCTCCCAACAACACCTGGGCATGCTCCTGATGAGAGGGCAGATGTTCTCCTGAGGGATCTCCTCCCAGACCTGGATTACAGCATCAGTTAGCTCCTGAACAGTCTGTGGTGCGACGTGGTGTTGGTGGATTGACTGAAATATGATGTTCCAGATGTGCTCAATTGGATTCAGGTCTGGGGAACAGCAGGCCAGTCCAGAACATCAATGCCCTCATCATGCAGGAACTGCTGACACACTTCAGCCACATGAGGCCTAGCACTGTCATGCATAAGAAGGAACCCAGGACCCACTGCACCAGCATATAGTCTCACAATGGGTCTGAGGATCTCATCCCGGTTCCTTATGGCAGTCAGAGCAAACACTAAGCAAGCTGTAAAGTCTGCTCCGTGTGCCTTTAATAACCTCCAGTCCAGTAAACACTTCCATCTCTCTTTAACCAGAATTAAATTCTAGATGACGCTGTGTGAATGAAATCTGAAAACCTTAAAAGAGCTCAACATGAACTCAGTGTAGGAAACTGTGCTAAATTTAGTCATGTCCAGAATATGCTCCATCACAGCGGACATTTTAACTTGTCGCAGCAGTTCTTGCTAACAAACGCTCCAGCTACCCGAACCACAGGATGCACGGCCCCAGGACCCTGAAATCAAATTATTCCCAGACACTCAGGCCCTGAATTGAGCTTCTCTTACTGTAGAATGCCATCTGTAATTAAAAAAAAAACTAGATGTTTGATACTTGTACGGGCAAAGCTTTGTTCAAACAAACCAAACACAGTCAGGAATTTCCTCGTATTTAACGTCACCTCCTCCTTTCTCCCAAACTTTTTATACCCAAAACACCCAAATCTCTCCTTTAGAGCAGTTCTATGGAAAACATTGGCTTGTTGGTACAGCAAACAGAACGTTCAAGTGGAATCAAGTTAGTGTTGTTAAATAAAGTCCTGCATTTTCCTGCAAAAAGGTCAAAACTGTAAAAAAAAACAACACACCATTGAAACTTAAACGTTAGTGTCACTCAGTACATTTTTGTGCACATTTAGGCCTTTGGATTAAAAATCCAGTTTATACAAGAACAAAATAAACACTACACCACTTGGATAACATCAGGCCATATTTAATGGTAGACTCACGTGAGATTTACAGGTCAGGTTTATATCCGATCTGTCGTAGTAGTCAACACAAACTCAACTGGGCTGTCTCGGCTCGTACGATAACAGAAAGTCATCTGAAAACATCCGTCCATCTTAAAAGCACATCAGAGTTTAATACTTTCATTTGTTTTTTTGTTTTTTTTTCATAAAATACATTGTTTCCTGTCATTCAGCTGGCTAAAACATCGGTGGGTATATCTCATAATTTGTGACAAACTTTCTAAAGAACACAGCTGAGAGAAGGAAAGGAGCAAACCGCTGCTCATCTGTTGGATACCAAACCATAAAAAGTCCGTTTTAAAACGCACACAAAAAAAATCCTTGTCATGCAGCTTTGTTAACAGATTGTCAGAACAGTGGGAATTAAAAAAAAAAAAAAAATTAGATAACTGGGTCTGAACAAAAGTCTTTAAAAGCAGTAACAGTTGAGCAGAAGTGAGAAAGTTTCAAGTTTGTCACCATCTTTGTACGTTTCAGCACTTGTGAAAGACAAAACCTCCTGCTTGTACTCAGTTTACTTCAAAATAAAGGCTTCTAGTTGAATTACACTTTGGATGACCCTTAGCTGGAAGCTAAAATGTTGACTTTATTTTATTAGATAAATTACAATGGAATCCAGAATCCTTCGGAAAGTGATTTTTCCCTTTTTCCCCCCATAAACTAACACGATAACACCAATATGCAGCAGGCTCTGATTTCTATCATTTTTAGATCCACTCCCCGTCTAACGCAGGGAAGGAGACATTCTATTTTTAAAGGTTAGACAGGTTTCTGACATTAAACTTCATGCAGACACTGACATGCATTTAAACAGAAAAAGTTATTTACATGGATTAATGATGAAAACCTTGAACCTAAATGATAAAATCCAACTAGTCTAACCAAAACAAAACCCAGAAATGTATGTGAAAGCTAAGTGAAAATGTAAAAAATGAATTTTAGTGTAACACACAGCATGTTTGCTCCTTTAAAACTACTTGCAGGACGTCATGGTTGCTGACTTAAATCTAGACAAAAGTAAAGTGCTACAAATATACAAATCACTTCATCAAAATAACAAAAAATAAACCCCTAAAAATCTGTCAATACTAGTGAGTAATGTCTAAGCTTTTCTTCTCTTTGTTGGTAAACTATACATAAAAAAAAACCTGGATCAAGTAATAAATAGTTGGTGTGCAACTAATACGTTTTAGGGCTTTTTTTAAATTTATTTTTTAAGGTACGATGGTTTAAATATCGCAGAAATTGGAAGGCTGGAAAATAAAAGTCAAATATTTTCCTCTTGAATTAAAAAAAACCACTTTCAATGTGATGCATCTTGGAAAGGACTTTTCTCTATCTGATCTTCTTTTGGATCACCAGAACGTTCATAAACCCTAATCTTTGTAGTCGTTATATAATCTTCTCTGCTTTCTTGCATCAACTCCTTCTGAACCAAAAGCCTCAAAGTTTGTTTTCTTTTCCTCGGTGCATGACGGTGTGAGAGAGGCCGAGAGCTTCCTGAAGGCATAAAAAGGAGGACGCACTATCCAAATTAGTATCCAGGACAAGAAACAAACCAAACAAAAGGCGATTAAAAACTAAAATGGGTGTTAAAATTCTTCTTGAGAACTGTTCGAATCACAGTTGAATCAGTCGCTGTAAATACATCCGCATGTGTGTGAAAACAACATTCGTGTAGATATGACATATAAAGCTGAACCACACAAACCAGCAGTTCTCACTCCTACTTCATCTGGTTTAGGAGGAAAGTTTTCCCCACCCGCTGAACACAAAACTTGTCTTTTTGAAGTCCAAATCCGTTGTTTGACTGTACCCAGCACGGACATGTCCAGACATGTTCCAGCTCAGAGGCTGAGACCCAGCTGCAGATACGGTTATGTTGTGTGAAATCTGTGGACGCCTGTGATTATCTGGTATGCTCTGTTCCAGCGCTTGTGTCTTTCCAGGGGCTGAGAGGGAGTGACGTTGAGAAAAGATGCACAACAGGTTTCCGTTTCAGCCCGACAGCCGACCGAACGAGCCTGTAGTTCCAGGTGTAGGGCTGTTTTTGATGAAAACTGACAGAGGGAACCAGCAGTGCTCCGGCACCCTGACGGTGCTTCTCTAATGCTCTCTGAGTCCATCAGAAGCTGGTGGTCGGGTCTGTCCACGGTCCAGTTTCACAGGATCTAGTCCTCTATGTGCACAGTGCTTTTTACCTCGAGTAACCTCTTTCTCTGATCAATCATAAAACCTAAGCCTTTGATCAAAACTGCAAACATAATTTTAATATACGGCTTTGGTTTGTGTTTTTATCATGAACAAACATTCGAGCGACAAACGCACCTGAAAATGTTTCTGTGATGAGTTTGAATTCACCTTCTTCACCACTGAGGAAGACTTTCCACGGCTCCTGTGAGTTCAGGCGTGAAGCTGCTGCTGGGAGGATCTCAGTCCAGAGGTTGGGGGTCTGCTATGGGCATGGTGTGGAGCACCTCGTCCAGCAGCTGCAGAGCCCTGTGCAGGTGGATTTCAATCCAACAGGGGGTCTCCTTGATGCTCTGGCGGGGGTAGTCAGGGCCCCAGCCTTTAACAAAACTCATCCGGAGTATGCACAGCCTCCGCAGGTCATCGACCCCGATCCCGGCTGCTGCAGACAGACCTGAAAGACAGGAGGACGGAGGCAGAGAAGAGGAGTTTGGGGTTTAATATATCGAGGAGTCAGTTTGCTTATACGTAAATGTGGTAGAATAAAGTATCGTTTTCAGTGTCACTGTTCATTTAAGATGATTAAACTATACAATACTCATACCTCAAAGGCTGATTATAAATAAAATTAAGTGTTTTGGAACAATCTTATTAATTTACCTGCACTTAATAACTACTATTGATGCAATTTTAAAAAAGATTGTAGAACAACAAGAAAGCTATTAATCAAAATTCAATACCTAAATGTCTTGTCTCCTTCCCCAAAAGCAGTTAAAACCTCCAGCTCAGTAAAATGTCTTGATTTCGTAACTATATAACATATATTTCTCTGCTCTTGTGGAGGCAGAAACAGAGAGCTCACATGTTTCTATTTAACAGTCCAATTTATGACTGAATGTACATCTGAGCGTGCAGTTCCTGGAGCTTACTGATAGCTGGAGCTATCCCTCCCACCGATCCAGGTCCAGGTATGTTTCCTGCCACAGCAGCTGCCTGAGCTGCTGCTGCTGCCTGAGCTGTAGCAGCCTGCTGCTGCATCTGCCGGTGGCACTGGCGAAGGTCAAACACCTGGAGGGACAGAGGACACGTTCAACGCTTGATACGTCTTTAACGTTTTTGTCCCGACTGGAAAAAGATGAAAAGATGGGGAGGAAACAAGCGACTGCAGCAGGAAGAAAAACAAAAACGTTTCTCCAAATGTTAACCTTTACTGGTGTCATCTATCAGCCTCTTGAATTTATTCCACAGTAATTGGTACTACAAGTGAAGTTTGCTGCCTCACCTTGATGTAAGCACTGGGGTAGATTTTGTGAACAGCATCTCCCGGAGCTCGGCCTGCTTCTCTGTCCAGGTAGTAGCTCTGAACGAACACTGCGTGGTCGCTGAGGCACCGCACCCACACATCTCCCTCACCTTTACACTCCAGCTGGACTCCTTTACCAATGTGAAGTCTGGGAAGTGAGGAGCAATAAAGCATAAAAACAAACAGAGAGAGAAATTTGAATATCATATTATAAAGCTTGGATCTTTTGGATTTCCACTGGGGGCCTGAGCAGCACGGCTGCTCCCACGCTCCACATCTCACATATTTTAACTGGCATCGAAAGTTAGCCTAAAAATGTCCCCCTCTTCTCA
>JAOXNZ010000001.1:19986769-20018691 GCA_028566095.1 Kryptolebias brasiliensis | reverse complement strand
GTTGCTTTTGTTTTTAACCTTTTTTGGATTTACCATGTCCTGGATGACTGAGAATCTACACCAGCTCTTTCACTATAATTTGAGTCATTCAAGTCTTGCTTCACGGAGGGTTTGCCTCCTGTGTGACTGCATTTGGGTCCTACTACAACCAATAAATAAATAAATTGTGGCAAACTCTAATGTCAGTAGTTTTTATTTCTGTTGATTTAACATCAAATAGTTTCTTTCTGTGCGTCAGCATGTATGTGAACTTGTGGACATGTTTATGGTAAATGCGGTGTTTTTCAGCTTCCACTTCCACATGTTGGAAAGTTGTTTTGAAATTATTATTATTATTACAGGAATCATATGCTTATAGGCTTCTACTTCACTGCAAACAGAACATTTCAGCAATGTCACAACTTTATTATATTAATTATGAGGCCACCTATTATTATTATTGTTATTTACTAACTTGAAACATTAAGTTAGTAATGTTATTTTTGTCAGTTTTGGCCTTGTATTACAAAATACAGCCAATGTTTCTAGGGGGATTTAAATAATATGTAGGAGAAACACAGAATCATTTTATTGAACTTTCCACAAGTGAGAATCACTGCACAGACTTTAGTTGGGACAGAATCTCACTCAGCCTGTATGTGGTTTTAAAGCTCACTGGATTTAATATGTTGCTACAGCCTATAAGAGCTTCAAACACATGATTTATTTGTTGGCTTGAACATTTGTGTTGGTTAAGTTATCCAATTTGTCATATCTGTATTGTGGGTGTGGGTCTATCTTGTATGAGTCAGTGCAAGCCTGAACATTGTGTGTGTGTGTGTGTGTGTCTGTCTGTGTCAGAAAGCCAATTTGTCCCAGTGGAACATGTCAAGTGTTGTTACAGCACTGAGGAGCATAAACATGGAATAAATATATACTGATAGCTGTGCACGCTCAGTTTCCCTCTATTACACATGTACACCTAAACATATGTGTGGTATTAACCTTACTGGATGTTTGCACAACTGTGTGTGTGTGTGTGTGTGCAATAAATCCTGTAAGGCCGTGATAGGAAGCAGAGAGACAGAGCCATGGGAGGTTTGGAGCTTTGTACCGCTCTTCTGTGAAATTTCCCCTGAGAAATGGCTATCAGCACAAGAGAAGCTCCATGAGAAAGAGGAGACACTGAAAGAGAGAGCAGGACTGAGCAACGTCTCAGGAGACGCAGACAAAGAAAGGGAAAAGATGCAACAGGAGGCACAGCAGGCAGAGTGCACGGTGGAGAAAAAGAGAGGGAAATAAAGAGGGCTGACAGAGATCCGGTGAGAACGTAACGGGAGAAACGTGAAGCAAAGTGCAGACATTTTAAAAAGGAGAAAGCTGGCACTTGTGTCTTTGTTTTACTGTAAATAAGGACATGTTAAGGTTAGCTTAGCACAAAGTCCAGGGGCTTTGAGAAACAGCTAAACTATCCAGCCATCCATTTTCTTTACCCGCTTCTGCTTTCGGGTTGTGGGGAGCTGGTGCCTATCTCCAGCCATCACTGGGCGAGAGGCGGGGGACACCCTAGACATGGGAGGGGACACCCTGGACAGGTCGCAAGTCCATCACAGAGTCACGTAGAGACAAGTGAGACAAACAAACTGAGAAGAAAACTAAACTTCTAATTATTTTGCATCAGGCATTCACTGAATAAACACGTGGATCTACATTTTTCAGTTTCTGACCCACTTGTGATCCTGACAGCTGCTGGCTGAGGAACACAAACAGCTGATGAGCCAATAAACAAGGGCAGAACAACACAATAAACTTCAGCAATCATTACTTCAATACATTTACAAATACTGTTTTGACCTTGTGGTGCTGCTAATAAAAATACGCCATTAGAATATTTTTTCTTTAGTTTAATTTTTCCTAAATCAATTTAGTATCCCCCAACTTGGTGGGGTTCTGACCACCATTTTGGAAACCAGAAAAGTGTTTTTTTTCAGCCTTGCACCTACACTGAAACAGTGTTTTAGGAGCCCCAAAATGGTATTTTATTAAATGGGTTCCAGAGTGAAAAAAAATGGACAGCCTTGTGTTTTTGTGTAGATTTCCAAAATGTAACCTTTTAAAAACAATGCTGTCAAAGTCTCACCTCCAACCTAACCTACAACCCAGAGACGCAACAACAACAGCGAAGGCAGATTAGAGACGCTCCACACCCTGTTTCCTGTTTTGGCTGTATTTTGGTGGCAGCGTTGTAGCACCACACACAGGCCTGGAATAGTTACTGCAGCGTTTTTGGGTTGTTTTTTGGGGGTTTTTTTGTGTGTGAATGAAGACATTTCGTGAAGTGGTGCCGTGTTTACAGGACTATTTTTTGAAATGGCAAAATAAAATAAAAAAATTGTTTTGGGAAAAACTGTGTTTTCATGTGGGCAAGGGCAACAACTTCATCAAGTGTTCATTACAATAAAAACATTTTCCAAACAGTTTGAATTACAGGATTGTGATTGCATTGTTTTTTTTTTTTGTTTTGTTTTGTTTTTTTATACTTAAAGCACGTCTTGTTAATATTTTAACTTTACAAACAACATGAAAAATGAGCATAAACCCACGGCCAAATTGTTATAAACTACTGTTATGAACCTTTCCACTGCAGTCAGTTTCACAGCACCTGTTTTTTTTTACTTTCTGTGGTTATTTGCAAGTGAAAATAGTGGCAGCAGCATGTAGCTGTAGCAGTCCCAGTTCAGCCTAGACCCTTCTGAAAGAAATATATTTCTGCTGGAATAATTGTGTTGTTTTAAAGGTTTATAAACCATCATCCACGTGAACTGCTATGAAATATTTGAGACTGAAGTTGTTTTAAGATGGCAGAAATCTATTTTAGTCTTGCCCCTATTGGACAAGCTGTCACCCTTTTGATCCAGTCCAAATTAAACTCTATTTCTCCAAATCAAAACGCTATCTACAGCAGGTGAGATATTAACTCTTCGTAACCTTTCCACAGAACCACACTTCAAAAGATCGGAAGTCTCACTTCAAGCAGTTTGACCACATTGACTCACTTGGTAAATCATTTTATGCGATGATTGAATGAATACAAAAACTAAAGCACTTGTATGTTTAAAATAAATGAAATATAAAACAAAACTGAAATTGCTTTACTTTGACTCAGTACCGGTGGTGAGGCGGCAGGCTAATGTTTCTGCTTTGGCACTACTTTTCCCTCAGACATGCATCATTGCTAACTTCCTCTCTCTCTCTCTCTCGAGTGTGTGTTACCGTTAACCCATCCCATGTGTGGAGACAGTCTGTGACCACACACACCGTGGGTCTGTCTGACTCTTGAATAGCTCGCAGAGATCAAACACTGGTGTCGTCATATGGCTTGAATTAGGAACAGGCTTCATGTTTCATCATAAAACTTCAATACAGAAAGACTCACACAACATGCACACACACGCTCACCACGTCAGGGTGTTTGCTTTATGCGAGCAGTATTTATTATGATGTGTGTCACACTTCCAGGCTGTTTTCTCTCCCCCCCTTCTGTGTCTATTTATATGGTTTGTAAAGACTGTGTGGTGGTGTGTGTTGTGGTTAGTATGCGCATGTGGTTTGGGACATTTTTTCCTAAACCACTGACCCATAAGCTATGAAAGGTTGTGGGCTAATGGGCCCACCCACAACCAGGAAACATTTAACCCACACGAAAACACACACACACACACACACCTGCAGTGACACATACATCTGAGGAAGCGTTACAGAGTAGATGTTGTTAGTGTTACACACAGTAATGTGTTTTTCCATTGGAATACTCTTGGTTTGCAGCTTTGCCCTGTTGTTTTATAAATTCATCATGAGTTTTTTTTCACCCGACAAACCTGCTCTTTATATGGATGAATGAGTTGTCTAAAAAAAGAAAACAAAGTATTATGTTTGGTGTGTGATTTTGCAGTGTTTTGTCTCAATTTGGTTATATTTTGTGACTTCAGGGCTGAAACTAAACATACTGCAGCTTGTTTTAGTTTCTGATCTAATTAGTGTCAATCACCATGAAAGGTGAGCAATAATATAGTGGCCTGTGTGTGTGTTTCTCTGTATCAATAGCAAAATAGCTTATGAACCACTGGACATATTTGAATGAAACTCAATGAAGGTAATGCTAGGATGTACATCTACAACTGATTAACCTTTGGGGTCGACCCAATTCAAGGTGGCCGCCACAGCTAATCAACCTCAGCCAACACAGAAATGGCAACAACTCTGTCAGTTTTCCAGACTTTGAGCTAAGCTCTGGCGCGTTAGTAGTTGAGAGTCATTCCCAACAAGGTTTGTCAAAACGGCTACAACTCAGCCATTTCTAAACATCAGATGATCTCAGACTAAAACTCTGGCATGAAATGCAGAAGGTGATATCAACTCCATCAAGGAAGACCTTTCATTAGCTAATTAACTTTAATTGTACAACTAAGAGCTGCAAACATTAAGGCATAGTTGCTGAAAAGATGGAAATATGTAGTTTCCAGGATATTTAAAATTTCACATTTTACCTCTCAGCCTTTGACCATCGCCTGAATTTAAGGAGTTGCAGATGTATCTCTGTCTTCCTGCATCTGATCTGAGAAATCTGTACCCCACAGCTCGGTCACACTCAATGACTTACATATTGTAAGTCTGTGTCGACTGTTTAAGCCAGTCACTTAGATTATGTAGCGTGAAATAGCTCAGCATTTGACATTTCTGCCCTTAGTAACTTCATGCTTCATGGAGTCTGACGGGACATGAAAGATTAGATTAAATGCATTTGGCAGACATTTTTCATTAAGCAGCTTTTCAACTTTCTGATACTAACACAACTAAATATTTATGGTCACGCTATGGCAGACATTCCGCTTCAAGCTAAATGTAAGTTCAAGATTTGCTCGAGAACCAGAAAAATCTGTGAGTTTGTGTTACATTTGTTCATTGGTAAACAACAACAACCTCCTACCATCAAGTCTGCCAGCCTTAAGTGACTTGGCAAAGCTAGTCACAAACTTTCATCTCATTGGATTGGTTGGATAGTCATCCTGTTGGACCCAGAGATCCAGATCCAGTTGGATATGATAAGTTCTGCTGGCGTCTTCAGGCCATGATGTTCAGTGTGCACTAGGGCGGTTCCCCGGCTGGGATGAGAGTCAGCTCCTCTAAGTCTGAGGCCATGGTTCTCAACTGTAAAAAGGTGGAAGGCTCCCTCTCGGTCAGGGATGAGTCTTAGCCTCAAGCAAAGTTCAAGTACCTGGGAGTCCTGTCCATGAGTGATGATAGGATGGAGCAGGAGATGTATCAACAGGTTTGGGCCTCTCCTGTAACAATAAGGGGAATGCTTCAGGGACGAAAGAGGTAAGTCCAAAGGTAAAGCTCTCAATTTACTGGTCCATCTACAATCCAACTCTTACCTATGCTCATGAGATGAGGAACATGATAGAAAGGACTAGATCCTGGATACAAATGGCTGAAATGAGCTTCCTCTTTAGACTCAGATTTGGAGCTACGCTGGTTTGGACATCTTATTCGGTTGTCTTTTAGATGTCACTCTTTGGAGGTTTTTAGGGTACATCCCACTGAGAGAAGACCCAGAACATTGGAGGCCTCTCTGACCCTAGAACGCCTTGGGATCTCCCAGGAGGAGCTGGAGAGTGTCGCTGGAGAGCTGGATGTCGGGGTTTCTCTCCTGGTCCCGGCCACAAATAAGAGGCATGGATGGACATTACAAAACCATTTACTTTATTACCCCCTTGGTGAAATTTGTTTCAGACTCGATGCTGTTCCAATAGCTGCCTTTACAAAGATCCACAGTAAAACCATAAACCGCTTACTGTACACACTGCGAACATGATCTACCAATAAGACACACTGCACATTTACAGTTTTAAAAACTATAGCGACAAGATTCTGTAATGAGGACTTGCAGGTTCACATGGTCATCATTCTTCACAGCAGTAGCGGTTAGAAGGTCACAATGGCCTTCTAATGACAAGAACCCAAAGTAAATTAAACATAACCCAGGGGAGAGTTGTTATCTACATCTCTTTTTATCACTTTGAACTTAGACTTCCTAGAAATTTGATTTCTCCTCCATTTCCGCCTCGTTGTGCTGCATTGTCAATAACCTAAACTGAACTAAATCCCTGCTGGAAAAACAAACAGAACTTTTGTGCGCACTTTAAAGTCTCATGGTTTTTAACCTCAGGCAAACTTGCAGACTGTGTAAATACAATTCTCTTCTAAACATTCACCCACACACTAACACAAAGAGCGTATTAAACACACCATATGAGGAGCTGGTCTAACCAGAGGGCAGAACATCGGGTTCTCAGATGAGAATGTTTTGGCTCATTGGCACAAGGAGGAGATTGGGACTTTAGTGCCAAACTTCTGCTTCACGACTGACTCACTTGACCGGGTATTCTGCCTGAAATCTTTAAGAAAGCATGCCAGAACAGTAGTTCGGTTTCTATCTACGTTCTGGATCTGAAAAAGACTTCAACACATGGGTGAAAACCTTGTTTTTTTCAGGTTGTCGAAGGTTTTAGGCCTATCCATCAAATCATTATTGACTCCGTCTTTTTTGTTATGTATGAAATTAATTGAGCCTTTGACATGAACCTAATGAAATGTAGCAAAAGTCATTGTTTTAGGATTAATCAATTATCTTTTCATAAATGATGTTAAAGTAGTTTGGCTCAGTAACGAGTTTCTCCCAACAGACTCACTAAAATGCTCTCAGCATGAGTATGGTAGCTGTAAAATCATCTTAAATCCTTTTTTTCCGTCCCCAAATTGTTTTTGCCTGTTCCTTTAAATGGGAATGTGCTGTCAGTTACCTTGTTTTTAAAAAAAGTTAGCATGTAGTTTTCCATTTAAACCCCCAAAAGCAGCTGAAGCCTCATCTCATTCACGTGTTTTTTTTTCCTCTTCGTCCTCCATCTTTCTGTCATTTACATTAAACACCGCTAATTCAAAAACGATTTGACTCCTACTTTTTAGGCCTGACAGCTCCATATCCTGTTTGAGGCCGCAGACAGCCAGCAGAGATGTGTGTTTGTAAAACATGCCACGAGTCTGAAACTAATTTGGAAAATACATTTTTCTTTAAAAAGAGAGATAAATGTGTATTTTCTGCGAAGCTGCAGTGAATGCCGAGCGTTGGATGACTTCGCTAAAATTTCCTGAACAATTCAAAGCCTAATTGTTAACTTAAACAAACAGAATAGAAGCTAAAATTAGCAAAACAATAGCTAAAAGCCTAAATCAACAAAACTAGATTAAATCTAAGATGAACAAATCTGTAGCTAAAAGCTAAAATTAGTGAAACAGTAGCTAAAATCTTATTTTATCAAAACCATAGCTAAAATCTAAGATGAGCAAATCTGTAGCTAGATGCTAAAATTAGCTAACTAGTAGCTAAACCTAGCTAGTTTAGCTAACCTAGTTAGCAAAACTATAGCTTAAAGCTAAGAGGAGCACAAGGTGACAAAATAAACCCAGTATGCTGAAGTAGATTAAGAAAAAGTAACATTTTGTATTTCTATGAGGACATTTTTTGTACATAAAGCTACATAAATAGCAAACACTAAATGTCACAGCACAGATTCCTGATTAAGCTGAAAGTTTTGAAATTTGAATGGTCAAAATAGCACAAAATATGCAGACATTTGAGTCCAATAAACAAACGAAGGAAACTACAAACAGAAGGAAAATGCCGACTCAGCATTAAAACAAGTATTTGAAACGTGGGTGACCTCTAACCTCCCGTCAGGTTCGGCCTCCTCCTCTCTGCCCTCGCTGCTTTCATGATGTGACCTTCTCTGAGCCTCACGATTGGCCCACAAGTCCTGACCTTAAAGCTGCCTTGGTTTTATCTCTGCCGGTCTAATGCTGGTCCGGGCTTTAGCGCTAGCCTGTATTTACACCTGGGATCCCTGCTGACACAGGGATAGCCATTACAAAATGTCGTAATGTTAATCTCTTCTAATAGATTAAGCATTGATCTGTGAGGCTTAAAGAGGTTAGGAAGGTTCACAAAAGGTCGAGCACACACGGAGTCTCTGGTGCTGTTTAAGTTTCGGATGGTTTTGTTGTTCTTTTGTAATTACATAATTAATTCATTAAGTTTGTGAGTACCACCGTTGAAAGGAAAAGGCGGAAAATAATGTTTTTGTCTCATAAATCACTGGATGAATTTTACACATTGAGCTAAAATTTGGTGTGAGTCATTCAAATCACGACATGTTGCTACAATGCACATTATTTTCCAGGTTTGACCAAAACGACTACAGCTTTGTAATTTCTCAACATAAGATGATCTTAATTTAACACTCTGACATAAAAGGCAGCGGGCAATATGCATTCCTTTAAGACATGCTTGGCCTTTAATTTTCTACTAGTTATTGAGCAACCCGGCTATATCTATGATTTTTTTATGTTCAGTATTTTTTTTATGTTCTCAGATGTGGTGATGTTGAAGCATTTTACTGACAGAAAACAATGATGTCTAGCAGCTGCGGTAACCCTCATCAGAAGGGATTGCAGCTCTTTACTAACCATCAGAACCATTTTGGGGAATTTCAGTATAAAAACAAAGACGACTGATGCAATAAACAAAATTCCAGCCAACCATTCATTCCTCAACATAACTTCATTTATTTTTGCTAAAAACTTTTATAGACGTTTTTTTTTTTTCATTGACTTGCGCATCATCTGTTAAAGTTCCTTTTTGTCCAAATGACTTGATTTTCTCAAGCGCATCAAGCATCAAATTAGCAATTTAGTCCTTATACATGGGATCTGCTGTTTAAGACGGGCTGCCACTGAAGAAAAACCCACTTGCATCATAAAATGTTTAAAATGGAAATAAAAAGGGCAATGAAACTGCAGTAATTTATTCCACTCTAGTTATTTGGTGATAAAGAATGACGTCAACACAACGTCACGACTGGTTGCAGTTGTTTACACAAAATTCTTCTGCTGCAAATAAAACCATTAAAGCACTGAAATAGTAATAGAAGATATATTTTTAGAGGAAGTAGGAAGCAGTTATAACTGTTGTAGCAGTCCATTTGTTCTGTGCAGAGGTGGATTTAGTATTTTTAAGGCCTAAGGCAAAACAGGCATGGAGCCCTCCATTTTCCTTCATTATTGTTCAACCTTCATTTATGTCTAAAACTTACTGAGGCAGAGAGTTGTTGATCGCTACATGCAGATCTTGCCCATCAGGCGATTCAAAATGCAACTGATCTCAAAGTCTCTCTTTCAGTTTAGCATTACACTATGAGTCTGATAGAAATATACATTTCCAGCTTCAGGTGCCCCAGGCTGCACCGGAAGTGCTACAGTTAGCTGCTGTTTGCTCTTGCAAATAACCAGTGTGTAACATCTTAATATCGTTCCAATATCTCACCGGGTTGCAACTGCTGGAGAATTTGCGACTCAAATAGGCAAATTTTCAGTGTTTGCGGCCAAGTAACCAGCTTTTGTGCAATAATTCTTTTTATTTTTTTTAAATATATACATCAAAGGCTATTTTTGTGTTAAAATACTCTATTCTGCATCAGTGGTTCCCAAAGTTGGGGTCGGGACCCCGGTGTTGGTCGTCAAACACCAAGTGGGAGTTTTTAGATAATCTTCAAAAATCAGCTGACTTTTAAAAATGAGATGCTTATGGGATATTTTTACCACAATTAATACAAAAACAATTGTTGCACAAAGTTTTTGAACGTGTTCAAGGTTCAAGCCTCTTTGACTCATACAAGAAAACTGAAAACCTCTGCAAACTTTTCGAGACATTTTGGAAACTCCCTAACTCCCTGCCTTGGAAACTAGTCACTAATAGTCGCAGAGCAGCGGGATGATGGCTTAAAGGTTTAATAAAAAAGAGTTTGCATGAACCACTAGAACATTTTTCAGACTGGAGCTGTTTTAAGACAACAGCAATCCACTTGGGTCTTGGCGTCACTCAGACTAGTCATTAAATGGTCAGTCTAGTCAGGTTTAAACTCTTTTTCTTCAAATTGAAGTCGTTCAAAGATCTGTCCACAACAGATAGATATTTGTTGTTCATAATTGTTTTCCAGAAACCCGCCTTACAAGATTTGAACTATCTCTTTAATGCTGCCTGTGTTTGTGACATAAAAAGCACAGAAATGAGAAGAATACATGTGAGTAAAAATGATCATGAATGCTTGTGCATGTGTGTGTGTGTGTGTTCGTATACCTGATTTGGTTTGGTTTTTGCTTAATAGGATCAGTGTTAATCAGACTGAAGTAAGAACTGACACTTTGGACTTCGTTTTATGAGTCTGGGGCCAAAAGAGTTAGACAAACACACACCCACAGTTGCCCACATGGGGACAGTGAGACAATGTGTTTTATACACATTGTTGGTGTGTGTGTGTGTGTGTATCTAGCAGCCAAGCTGGAATCATAAGCCTCTTTAACACCAGCGTTGAATAACTCTGTTAAATCTTCTTAGTCTCCCATTACTCTGTCTTTTCCTCCCTCACAGCCTCTACATCTCGTTTTTTTCTCACTGCATCCTCTCATCTTCATCCTGACCGGAGTCCTTCTTCTTTTCGCCTCCCTTTCACCAACTTTCAACATCTTTCTTTTGTGGTTAGACAGATATTTGTGGAGAAAAACAAAGACATGTAGGGACAGGACCGAGAGTTTGGTTTTAATTATATCAACACCAGGCTGACATTAAGTTCAGGATGCGAGTCTTCTGGTTTGAACTTGAATCCACTGAAACGGTTCTGAAGTTATTAAAATGAAGGCGAGTCAGTTGAAGTTGACGTTTTGGCAAAGATGAAGGTCTTCCAAAACAGATCTACAGTTAACGTGAGGAGTAAGGTAAAATTGGAGTTTTGTTTGCTCTCTGATGTAACTTGTGGGGGGATTTCCCTGTCTTGCTCAAGGACACATAAGCAGGCCTGCAGCCACGAGGTCCAAAACCCTCCTTGTCGTTTCCCCGCATCGCCTGATTGGTCTTTTACGCAGACGTCATTAACCATACACATGTTCAACATCACCGCAGCCACATCTGAGAGGCACGGTTCGCTGAATAAGAAAGAAGTTGATTAGTGGTTTATACGGTAAATGTGTGTGTGTGTGTGTGTGTGTGTGGGGGGGGTTAGAGATCTCGCACATGGGTTCTAATTTTTTCTGCGCTCTCGGTGTGTGTATGGGTTCAGTTGTGGTTTAACAGCATTAGTGCATACTTAAAGGGTTGCAGGAGTCTCAGCGTCTAAGCCTGTCTCTTGGATTAGCTCAACGGTCGAGGAGAGCGTGCACGTGGCATCCAAGAACGCCACGCACACACCCACACCCACACACAGAGTTTCCTATTTGCATCTGTTCACACATAGAGATCTTGGTCATACAAATTGTTTGCAAATGAGAGAAGATTTTAACGTCAAATTATGCCACAGAAACATGCTCCTGTAGACGAACACTGGTACACACCTTTACCACACGCGTACAGCACGATGACACACACAATGTGTTATTTGCATTCTCCATGACCATAACAAGGCTTTGATTATCACCACTGGTGGGTACTTCCCCTCCAAACCTGTTTGCATGGCTGTTAGACAAACTGGGTGTTGGTATATCCAAAAAAGGATCTTTGTTCCTTCTTTTTTTTTTTGTTTTTAAACAAAAGGGCCAGCCATAAAAAGCTCACACGGACAAATAATTGGCTGTTAGTGCTTGGTAAAATACAAGAAACCATACCTGATTGGCATGAATGCTCCCCTGACACCTCCTTCCTGTCACACACCCACAAGTGTAGCCTTGCAAACAAAACAAACAAATGTTGTGGGCAACAGCCGAAAAGATCATGAATAAAACATGTGTGCAAGTACACAAACAGGCTAATGCAGCCACACACACACAACGTCAACAAAGAGAATGCATTTAAACCAGCGATATTGTCTCAAAGGCAGAGGCTGCAGATCAACTTTATCACTCATGCTGCACTCGACATGAAAGAGGTTTTTCGTGGCTGAGCAACAAGATGGCTACAATTCTGCTTTCTGTTTTATCCTTGTTAAAGTGAAGAGGAAAACCAGAGGGAAGTACATCAAAAAGAATACATAGATCAAACAGGTGGATCAAAAAGACGGATCGAAACTCCCCGCTGGTAGAAAAAAAAAAAAATAAGAAAAAGTTTGACTATCTGCTTTAGACTTTGAACATTTGTAGCGGCTGTAAAATCATATGGAATATCATTAGCTGAACATAAATGCCCAAAAGCCTTCAAAGGAGCTGCGGAGCATTTCGAGACAAAAGGAAAACATCAGCACTTCATCTCAAGATCCTTTACTCTGTGGGGCACCAGGTGGAAGACTTTATTAAAATCCTTTAATGCAATAAGGAATGCTTAATTATGTGGTAATCCTGAATTGTTTTCAGTCTTAACGTCTTTTTGACAAGCTCTAGAGTGAGTTCCGCGACAACTTCTGCAGTAATGAAAGGAGGAAAATAATCAAGTTTCACTGACAGTGAAAGTAAGAGGCTGATATATGAATACAAAACAAGAAACAGTTTCAGCTCAGGTTCTGTTTTTACCATGATTGCATGTATGTTAAATGTTCTGTGTAAATACAAGTCAAGTTAAAATGATTGTCATTTTACTACAAGACTTTTTTAGGTTTGACTTGTTTTAGATGATTTAAATCCACTCCGGATCAGGCCTCAGTCTGACTAGCCTTCAGCCTCCTCGATTCACTAAACTGAGATCATTCTGACTGCTGTCAACTGCAGGTAAGACACTGACTACTGCAAAACTACCTCTTCAAATGATACAGATGAGAATGAGATTTGCTCAGGTGTGAAAATGCTCCTTTTAGGGAGGAACAAACGTGTTGTAAAGCTGTTATAGTTCTGAGATGTGCCTAGCTGGGGTGCTGTTTAGAAAGATGGCCCTGTGGGTCAGACTTAAAAGATATAAAAAGAAACAACTTAAAAGGCTTTGTAAATTAGACTCAACTTCCCTGGTACGGCACCATAATTAGATCAGCATTACAAACTGAGAACAGATTTATGTGTTTCAAGGTTAGTAATCCTAATTTTATTCAACGTTTAATGATTTGGTCAAATGAGATTCATGCTTTTATTTGGCAGTATAACAAAGAATCATGTCAAGACGTTAAAAATAAGGCAGCTGGACTTCTTTTCTCTTAGCTGAAGACGTTTCTCTTCTTATCCGAGGAGTTTTTTCTTGATGAGAGGCGAAATGTTTTCAACTACCAGAAAAGAAGTCCTTTTTCTCGAAACTCTTATGATGACTGAGAACGCACACAAACCTGTCACGTATTTAATGAGACCAGATGTGGTCTGTGCAATTCTTATTTTAAAAGAAACGTTTACATTTAAAGTGATTAATTACGTTTTATCCATTGTGATACACGCCATCAGCCACACTCTTCCCAAACAATCTCTTTGAGCTCATATATGTGTGTTTACGTGAGTCTTGACCAATAATCTGATGTTGGACCAAACCTTTCAGAGAAATATCCTCCATCCTCACAGGTCTAAACTCTTTGTTTCCTCTTGACATTATCTAGTTCTGGTTGTTGTCTTTGTGATCAGAGATGCAGACGGACGTCCTGGTGGCCCGGAGCCAAGGTACACATCACACGCTGGGTTTGAACAGGCTCATTGTTTTTGTTTTAATGTTTGAATCAGCCCCCCCCCCTCCTGTTCATATTTGAATTCCCTAAAGCAGGAAAACCATAAACTAAAACAAAAGGGGGAGAGCAGAGAGGGAAAGGATCAGTGTGGAAGCCAGAGCAATTTATAAAGTAACAAAGCCGGATCACACAGGAGGGGTGCTCAGGTCTGTCCGACAGACTGAAACCCATCTGGATTTGATCCGCTCTCCAGCACCGCAGCTCTGCTCCCTTTGATACCACTCTGCTCACAGCTGGACTTGATCAAACCGGAGGTTTTGTGGCACTTTTGGCTCATAGTGTGTCTGTGTGCAAGTTTCTATGTGTTTGCAAGTTTTCATGTGTGAAATTTTCCCCCCACATTGTCTCTCACACACACACACACATGCATGCATGTACACACACTCTGTTTCAGATGGTTCCCATTTAGGTTTTTAATTTCTCTCCTTCTCCCCTTTTCCTTTTGTCTGTTTAAACAGCCGGCAAGAGGCCTGTAAAAGCCCTGATCTGTTTACACGATCGGCTGCCTGGTGCTGGGCTGTTTAACGCTCTGTCATAAATTATACAAGATCTCAGCGCGCTGGGAACGAACAACATTCTGCAGGTTCACGTTGCCAAAAACCTGTTTCACATAGCTTCAGTCGAGGACACCCTCGAGCTAAGGAGGAAGAGGGTTTTTAGTGATGATAAAGAACATCCTCACAGTCACAAGGAAAGAAAAATCCCCTACACGTAATCTTATTTTTCTCCCTCTGAATTAGCCATACATGATAAATAATCTGTTCTACTTTTGCAGGAACTCAGATCTTGTTTGTGCACACGTCATGCTACTTGTGTGTAAAATATGGTTGCAAATGAATCAAATGCTCTTCATGAACGATATCAGCTAACACTAACACCTCATAATCTCAGAGCTTTAGTCTTTTTTTTTAAAGATGTAAATAAAATATATAGAGCATACCTCTCAGTCATAATACTGATTCCTTCGAATTCCAGCTCTCAGTTCATGCTCACACTTGTTATCATTATTCTCATCAGTATCCCTCTCCAAAGGCTTGAAATCAAATATTGCGGAGATAATGCAATGCAGAGCATGGGACACTGATGACAGCAGTGATTTACCTCATGGACGGGAGGAGATTTAATGCTTCATACTTGAAAACAGTTTGCAGAATGTTCACAGCTTCTTAAGTTTCACAATACTTTGCTGGGGAAGAGCTCCTTCTTTGTTTCATGAGTAAAAAGGCTTGAGTATTAATACTTTGTAGGATGTAAGTGCCACAAAGTGTCATCATCCTGAGACGTGGGGTTCCTATTTTTTCTGCGCACTGACACAAAAATAGTTGCACGTGGGAATATTAGCATTTGTTGAACTGCCTTAAACCAACTTAATTTCATCTTTAAAAAGTAAAAAACTTTGTTACAGGGCGATTTGGTTCCCTCTCAGAGCTCTAGCGTCAATGTTTAGCCGTGTGAGACACCAGCTTGTGTTTTAACAGAAGCATTTATACATCAGCAGAGTTACAGTGTTTGGCTGATTTAATGATTTAAACCAGTGTGAACGTTAGCCAACTCCAGTGACATGACAAGTGAAAAGAAAGAGCTCAATTTTAGCTTGTTTTTTGTTTTGGTATTTTTCAGATTCAAAAGAAGAAACTGGAACAAATAGAGTTTTTATGACAAAATTGCTGGTACCAAGGTTACTAGCTTGCAAGTTACTCGGAAACTTTCCAAGTATTCTACTTATTAGCTAAAGATTCAATTTAAAATTGGTTGCTTGGTAAGTTGTCGACAACACAGGTTCATCTTTGTTTAGGAGCCTTTTTTATGGCCGAACAACTAGAACGTCAAATTTAAGTGGCTTTGCAAACAACAACAAAAACATAATTTCTCTAAAAATGGTCAGGTACTGAACTGAAAAGAGCAGCTAAAGTCCAAAGAAAAAAACTATGAAAGATCTTCAGAAAACCTGAAAAACTACTGCTACTCAAAATCATTTTAAAGACTCTTTGGAGGCAACATGTACACAGTATTGAGTTTGAACAAATACAAATCTAAATGACCCATTAGAATAATGATGAGTTAAACCAGATAAACATGTTATCTGAAATGACAACACAAATAGGATTTTAATAAAGCGAGCAAACAAAGTAAACAAACCTCAGCCTGCTTGCGTCATAAGTCTTCTTTGGCAACACTTTATGTTGACATTGCAGATTAGAAACTTTGTTCCCTGCATGGTTCGGATATTTCAGTTTGTCTTGACAAACTGAGCTGCTGCAAGACTTCAGGCTCATATCTGTGCAATAACTTTGTACCGGTTTTATAAACTTGAACAGTAAAACGGAGCCTCGGTTCCAGTTGGGTGCAAGGGGTCTGGGTTCGGCGCAGCAGCACCTGGATTAGCTCAGCCGGGTCCTCGGGATTCTTCGGTTAAAACGCAGAGAAACTGGCTGGCGGGCAGGGCTGATGATATTCAAATGATGTCCTAGGTTGTCCATTAAAAACAGAACTTTCAAACAAAACAAAAGGGCTCCATGGGACAGCTTTGCCAGAATCCTCATGCAAATCACCCGCTGTTGACACACACACACACACACACGAGCATGAATACACTCTTTAACACCGTCCCCCCCCCCACACACACACTCTGACACTAACCAAACTAACCAAACGTGCATATACACACATTCAAATAGGATACAGCCCAACAAAACTCACGTTTGCATATAAGATCACACACACAGAGATAGAAACACTGACACACACACAGACACACACACACACACAGCAGCAGAGCTCTTCTCGTGTTAAGTAGGACGAGAGTGGGATCACTCTATTTGCCGTCCCACACAAAGCTGCTTGTTCAGTCATTATCTGGGAGAGCCTCTTCTCTCCTCTACAGACAAATGACCAGGTCACCGCTGAAACAGCCACTTCTCCCTCCCTCCCTGCCCCCCCACCCCTTTATAAACAAAGCACAGCCATTTGTTTTAGCCACTAAAATCAGAAAGAAATTGGACATTTGCAAACCAAATGAGGCTTGTATGGCAGGTTCTTGCACCCCATCCAAAGCAGAGGCTAATTGTGTGCTTGGCCACTTTAAACAAATGGCTGGGGAACAGAGGAGGAGGAGGAGGAGGAGGAGGAGGAAGGGGAGACTTTTCAAATGAATGAGGGGATGGGCATTTGTTAAGGAAATCAGGAAGCCAGTGAGCTCATGTGTGCTGGTGCACTGTCTCTGTCGGATCACCGAAGCAGAACACAAAGGAGTGTTTTCAACTAGTATAGAAATATAGAATACTTACAGGGTTTAAAACATGTACAGCATGGCTCCTACATCCAACCAGAGGTGTAGTAATTGTAAGCTCAGAGACTTTCGTAAGCCTCGAGGCCTTCATTGAGAACGGGCTTTTGATAAAAAATTTACAATGTTAAAATTCAAACTCCACAGCCGTTGATTTGGACTGGTTGTCCATGCATGTCTTCATAGGGGTCAAGGTCATTCCATAACCTCAATTTCTCCCAACATCATTGCTTGTCAGCTGGCCCAAGCATCTCCACACTTTTGTGTCGCATTGCCTTTTTCCAGTTTCCGGCCAATCAAACTCAGCAAATAAATAAATAATGCAGATAAAACTAGTCTCGATCCAAGTACTTCCTCTGTTCACGTCCCTTTGCTTGTCTTCCAGCTCGGCGACGGCACATCCTGTGCATTCAACTGAAGCGTAAAATCCTTTAAAGTGTGGTTCTGCAGAAAGGTTTTGAACAATTAACATCTTACCTGTTGAGGATACCTCTTTGAACCCCCTCAATTTGGACAAATACAGCTTAACTCTGACCGGATTCATGAGCTAATGGGTCCGAGCAGGGCCAAGACCAGTGTGGATTGTTGTCATCGTAAAACAACTCCAACAGAGTTATTTAAACAAGAACCAAGGGTTATCTGCAAGAGCAAATAGCAGCAACAGCTAGCTGTAGCAGAAGTTAAGCAAACATTGTAGTTTGCATTAAAACAGACACAATATCTTCATGAAAACATCTCTTATATGGATTACTGACACCATACTATTATTACTATTGCCATAATACTATTACTATTATTATTTACTAACATAAATAATAAAAATGGTAATGTGTAAAAAAGCACTGCGCGTAAAATACACAAAGATTTTTGAGTCATCATGCCACAAAGACATTTTTATCAAAGAGTCTTTCTTATTTATAACATGTCAGCCTCCTGTGATCCCAGTCTAATCTTTAACTCTGTTATCCTTCACGAGAAGATTAGCGAAACAATCAGTAAACATCATGACTGAGCATTTTGGCCTAAAACTCAGGAACAGACAGACTGGGTTTCATGCATAACAAAATATCCTCATCTTTTGTATTGCTCGTTGAAACGCAGTTTAAACCCTCCATTGGCTTATCTCGTTCCAGGGGCATCACACTTGAATTTTACACCGTGTGACATTCTTGTGCAAGAAGTCACGTTTGAAGAGATTATAACTGGCCCACGTTGACTTAATCTACCTTGGTGGGTTAAAAAAAAAAAAAAAGAAGAAGATTTTACATGAAAAGTTTCGCTTTTTTATTCAACGCTGAGCTGAGGGGACAACAATGTGCATGCAAAATTCAGACAAAGAAGCGGTTGGAAAAACGTTTTCTTCTTGTTTGCTCTCTTTTGGAGAACTGATAAAGCACTAACAAGAAATGTTAATCATTACCCCTTTTTTATAGGAATTTGTGGACATGTGATGTTTCATGTATTGTCTCAGGTTCTGGTTTTAGAGTCATGTGTGAAGAAGTTCTTTAAATTCATGTTCAATTTACATTTTAGGCTCACTCGTTTGGTTTTAATTGGCTTGAGTTGCGATTAGCTTGAGTACTAAAGGAGAACTGGCAGAGACGATTGTTTGGAAAAGTCCAGAATATGTTCATAATATGCACACTCAATGATGAAAAACTAAATAATGCAGCAAACTTTACATTACACAAATGAGGGCGTCAGCTGCCTTTAAAATTAGCTGGACTGTTTTTATAATCGCTGCAGAAAAGTGACAAATAAATGCCAACAGGTTCAAGTTCTAGTTGTGAAAAGTCCTAAATTCTGGGTTTTCTAAAACAGGTAAAAAAACACCTTCATGCATTTGTGTTTATGTAATACTCTTGTGGTCAATCGTCAATTAAGGTTTTGATTCCTTTTTTAACGGATGTGGCGTTGTTGGCATATTACCTTCAGAATGTAAACAACACAGGATTTTGATTAAATAAAAATAAGCATAATATTGTAATTGGACCTAACCTTTTTATAACCTATATTACGAGGCAATTTGCTTGTTAAGATGAATCCAAACTTAAGAGGAGGAAGTTAAAGAGTCACTTCATAATATGTAACTCATACATATTATAAAGCCAGTGCACCAATGCAGGAGATTTTGTGGGGAAAAAAGGGTAATGGTTGGTCACAGTCAGGAATCTCTCATATGGACTGAATCAGCCATTGCAGGTGTCAGAGGTTGTAGGGTCAGAGGTTGAGCTCTTTAAGCCAATCACAGGTCAGCGTGGGGCTCTGGGGCCTTTCCATGTGGACTGAGGGGCACTTATAGGTGGGATAAGTGGAGCAGAAAAAAACCTCTGAGCCCCATTGAGGATCCAGTTCCTGCCGCCTGGTTGATCATGGTCACTTTATCGCACTCTTTACTGTACCTTAACAACATCAAGGTGCGTTTAAGGAATTTGGCATTGATGGGGATGTTCACAGTTCTTTATTAATCATGCCTGAGGACACAAATAAAACAACTCGTCTGCTTACAGTAAAGTATTGATGTACTGGAATCTGTGCAGTCAGACTTTATCCAGCTGAGAATAAAACTTTACAACTGGGACAAACTCTACTTATAGCAGCGTGATTGTTTACCTAAATCTTTACTGAAATCACCTCACTTAATCACTTAAGAATTTGCATCTTTTTGGCTATCACACAAGATGCCACACATCTTTGAAACAACATGCATAATGCAATGCAGAAAGTCCACTTTGTTTATTTATTTATTGTTATGCATGTTGTGCTCAAACTGAGAACAAATATATATTGATTTTCCTGCGCCCATTGTGACCTGATGTCTTGTCTTTAGCTTCACCATATCATGTGGAGTTAAATATTGCAAATCTTATTTTAAAAAAAGAAAAACAATTTATAGTAGACTGAGATATGTTTATAAAGTATGATAACCGGCACTAGATCATAACAATATCTTGTTCAGTTGATTTTTATTCTGGCTTCATATGTCACTGATAGAAACATAAGGAAACCTGAGGTATTTTACTGACTTTAAAACTAAACAGATTTTTTTTTTCCAAAGACAAACGTGACAAAAGTCAGTCCTATAAATGTCAATGATGGATCGTTACTCAGAGTGAAAAGAGGAAGACGTGTTTGAGGTGATCTGCCATGACTCTGCGGCAGCAAATAAACAGTTTTGGTGTTTCTTGTTTGTGTGTTTATGCATATATGTGTGTGTGAGCGTTGATTCGCATGTGTGTTTACGTTCATGTGTGCGCGCGCCTCTCCCGCTGAGCCCCACGTTACTTTGATTGACAGGTGAAGCTCGCCTTTTTTTTCTTTTTTTTTTTTTTTTTTTTTTAACCCACCGCACCGCCCGCCCCGCGCGCTTCCGAAGTGGCAGGGTGTTGCGACGCGCCGATTGGTTGAAAATCGCGCAGCTCCGCGAGGTCAACGGACTGGAGGAAGTTTGCCGAGCGGCTATTGGTCAGTTCTGGAAGCCGCGTCCTCGTCCCCCACGTGGAGCGGCGGTTCTGATTGGTCAGAAGCCGTTTTGGGGGCGGTCCTAGAGTTTCGGTTAGACTTAGTGGGGGGGGCGGGGGGAGCGTGAAACCGCGTGAGAAAGTTGCCATTGAAGGTAAAGCGGAGCTAGACGCCGGAGCGTTCGCGCCGATGTGGGGAGTTTCAGCGATGAAAATTAACGATACGTTGCCTATTTTTTTCGCGAAACCTATTGTGGACGTAGCTTTCCATCCGAAGTCAACGTGGAAATCAATATTTCTGTTTTTACTGCGTTTTTAACCGCCAACCAGCGACCGCAGCGAGTCAAGTGGGAACTCTTCACTGCAATTAACTTGTGTGGATATGTTTCTGACGCTTTGAGAGCCGACAGTTTGCGGCTGTGTTCGGGCTCTGTGGGGTTTTATTTATTTATTTTTTATTTATCTGTCTCTACCCGGAATACTTTAAACTACAGAGAAACAAACGCCCGACTGAGGTAACTTCCTTTTCTCGCCTCCTTCTCCATCCCGCCGCCTCCGGCCGATGAGCCGTTCGAGCAGCGGGGAGTTGACGTTAGGCGGCCGGTGAGCACCAGAGCGAGCAGCCGGGGGGTGTCGGGCTCCGTTTGAAATTAAAGTTGGTTGGATGGGTTCGTGTCCGTGAGCTTCACACGTCCCCGCTGCTTCATTTGGACCCCCCTCGTTTGAGAGTTATTTTATTTTAAAGGAGGAGGACAGGGTTGGGCCCCCCAGCAGAGATAAAATGTTCCCCCAGGGGCGACACCCGGTAAGCCGCTTCCTGCTACCTGACTTTAAACCTCCTGCTCTTCTTCTTGTCTTGGTTTCTGCTTACATCTTGCTTCTTTTTTTTTTCTTTCTCGTGGTATTTGGGCTCTACGTGCTCAGAGCAGCAGAGTGAAGTTGCTGAATAACATCTAACCCCTCTGACAGATAAAAAACAAATTCTAGGCACTATGATGTTGATGATCATGTTTTTTTTTTGTCCTGTTAGACTCCCCATCAGGCTCCAGGCCAGCCCTTCAAGTTCACCATCCCGGAGTCACTGGACCGCATAAAGGAGGAGTTCCAGTTTCTCCAGGCACAGTACCACAGGTGGATTACACAAACACACGATTCACATGCGAGACTGTGCAGCCTTTGTGGGCAAATTCCCCTCATTGTTATCGAGCTTTTAACATCAAACCTCACTCCGACCACAGCGTTCCCAAGCTATACCACAGTGAAAACAGAGTCTGGTCTCAGACCAACCCATAAACCTGGATTAGGTTCACATAAAAGTGCACACACATGCAGCAGGCATCGGTGTTGGCGTTTACACTGCGGTAGGTCTAAGTCTTAGTGATGGGTGAGAGCCAAAGGGTGTCGTGTGGGCTCAGGCGTTCATAAATCACCACTTATTTTCCCCAGTGTGTGTGTGTGTGTGTGTGTGTGTGTGTGTGTGTGGTGGTGTGTTGGGCCAAAACTGTTCTTGCGCAGTTATTTTACTCTGTCCAAGTTGTACCCACTTTTTTATTTGTTTGCGTTTTCAGTCAGGGGTTGGCCACAACGGTTAAAAACTGCCAGCCTCTTGTACACGTTGCTAAATACACATCCTGGTAGAGTGGGGTTGAAGCACACCCCATGCAGCTAACATACTAGTTTTCATAATTTTACGAAAATCTGTGTTTTTGTGGGAGCTCCAATAAGTGATCATGGGTTGTTTTAGAGAGTCGTCGTCCATTCAGACATGGATAGATTTAGGACAAACAAGAAGGACTTGTGTCTGACTTTTCAAATTTTTTATTTTTCTCTCATTTTATTTTGTTTAACAGCCTCAAACTGGAGTGTGAGAAGCTGGCCAGTGAAAAGACGGAGATGCAGAGACACTATGTCATGGTAAGACAATGTTCCGCATGACGTACTGGAGTAAGGCCACTGAAGTGTCCTTGGGGAAGATCGTGTCGTTCCCTCACCAGATGTATAAGTGATCCCACCACAGGCTGATAAGACAATCATCTGAATACTTTATGTGAATGAAAGGAAGTTCTATTTAAACAAATCAGGGGTGTGTTGGGTCAACGAGACAAAGAATATGAGTTCATGTTTTTGCCTTTAATAACAGCAGTCATAACATAATGGTGCATTTGAATACATCAATAATCTATAGTCGTGTACAGCCAGGGGGAGTAGTTCCTCTCTGACGTTCGGTGGTGACTAGTTTTGGCAGCTTGATTGCAAACCTATGATGTGTTTGTGTTTTTTCACTTGGACCCAGAGGAGGAGAGCTAATCTGGCTGTTATTGTTGCCATGTTCACCATCAGAGCTTTGAAGAAAAATAATTTAAAAAAAAACCACATAAATTTATATATTTTTTGGTATTGAGTGGGTTGCAGTGCGCTCTCTGCTAGCAGGAGTTTGGTCACGTGTGCAAGTTGGACGTGTCTGTACTCTAACGATGACGCTTCAGATGCATTAGCGCATCACTTTGTTCAGTACACATTTATTACAATTTAAAATTTTAGATACAAAAATCTGCGGGGTGCAGGGGTATATGATGATGGATTGGCTTTGGTGACTCCCTTGGCCACAGTTAATTGGTAACATGAGAACACAACAGACATTTATTAATTTATATCAATTTATTACACGTTATGACCTTCCTGAAGGGGCAGGCAAGGCCCCCCCCCCTTGGATAATGCCAGAGGAAACGCTGGATTAGATTGTGCCATTTTATCAAAATGCTAACCCTAAGACTAAAATTTCTCCTAAACACAAATGACCTCAAGGAAAGCACAACAGCATGTTAATAAAAAAACAACTTAAAACGTCTTCCAGGCTCACACATAAAAACAAAACCATATTGCTGAAACTTTCAGTTTAAACCTCAAAAGTTTCAAGCTCTTTTATCCGAAGCGGTATGAAAAATAAGAGTTTGCTCATTTAGGGGTTTTATTATGACGCAAACAAAGCAGAAAGAATAGTTTTCAGTATATTTGTCTGCCTCTGTAGTGCCATGTAATTTGCAAGGTGCGCTTTGAATAGGTAGTTTGATTTCTTCTTGAGTGTGATGTGGCATCGCACTTTGTTTGAAAGATCTCTGTGAAACACTCATCTGGAAGGACACCTTTTTATATTGTTGTGTTTTTTAAAATGAAACATTTCCTTCACTGAGCCTAACCCTCTGACTCTCTGTCCTCCTCAGTACTATGAGATGTCATACGGCCTCAACATCGAGATGCACAAACAGGTACGGCTGCTTTCTTCATCTCCTTGTTTGTGCCCCCCCCCCCCACACACACACACACACTCTTTTTCTCTCTCACTTCCTCATGGCGGGCTTTTGATGTATTTAGTGTGTGCGCGCAATTGTGTGTGTGTGTTAATTTGTTTGCGTGTGTGCGTTCTACTGTATGCCTCTGTGTGTGTGTGAGGATGTGTGTTTATTTGTGATCGATGGGGCTCTGTCTCCATTTCCCCAGTTAGGGCCGGCCGGCTGAGCCCAGAGGCAGAATGAATGGCTCTGTAGATTGATTGGTGCTGTCTAGGGGAGCGGCCTGCTTTATTACATTAGATGGGCAGGGCCGGGGGAGGGCAGGGGAATCGATCAACGGGAGGCCAACTGAAGAGACACAGTGCTGTTCCCCTTTTTAGAAGCTGAAAGGTTAAAGCAGATGCAAAATAGCAAGGTTACTTGGGGAATTTATCTTTAACTGTAAATACTGTATGTAAATGAGGTCACGAATAGTTCATACACACTAATGTATGCACAAACACTGAAGGATAAACACGTTGATGCATGAGTGTACACAATTACTCTTACATTTCTAACGGTAAGGAGGAAACGGTCTTCTATTATACACACAAACACACATTTCCCGCAGGAGTAGTGCAGGGCTCAGAGCATTTACCAGTAATTACCACAGCTATCGACCAGTCAGACCAGAGGAAATTGGAGGTGGATTGGCTCTGCTACCTCAGTGAAAATCGAGGATGCTTCCCTCCCTCTTTCACACTCCTTCCCTTTAGTGTTTTTCTCAGTTTCTCCACTTCCTTTGCTGTTTTTCTCTCCTTTTTGTTCTCCTAAGTTCTTTCCTTTTTTCCCCATCAGTTCCTCACTCAAGTTTCTTTCTTTTTTTTTTTCCTTTCTTGTTTCACCAAGACCCCCACCTTCTTTCACCCCTTCTTTTACTGTGCTCCCTCTGTCATTTTATGTCCATGTGAAGCTGCTGTTAATTCATTGTGAGGGAGATGCATCTCTGTCTGTTGTTCACATACATGTAAACACACACACACACCTACAAATACACACACACACATTAAAGCTCCAGGGGAGGTCATTAGCTTGGGGCTGCAGTTGTCAGAGCAACAAGCTTCTGTGGGCGGGCGGTGCAGGGATACAGACTAACAACCCACCTCCTGCTGGGGGATGCATGAAGGGGGAAAAGTGTGTGTTGTGTGGCAATAGTGCTCCAATTATATGTGTAATGGGAAGCCAGTTCCCTTTGAGAACATTGTACGTACAACTTTTCTTCATATCTTCAACTTTAGTTTAACTCTGCTCTCCATTAGAGAGCCATCATTGATTTAGTCAGGGTTTTTTTTCCAGAGTTGTTCAAGAGTAAACACATAAGGTGGAATTTTATTTATTTCCTTGAGATGTTCTCAACTCACGGTTTTATAATGAAGCTCACATGAGTTTTGCAACTTTGAGTGTGTTTGGCTTTGCCTAGTAAATTAGATTAGCTGGGATAACCTAATAGTAGCTGGTCAAACTATTCTCCGACAGCCTAATCCCTTAACTTTTCTACAAAGCTAATTATAGGCTTACAACAGGATCCTGCAAATGGATGGACATGTATAGTCTGCCTGAAATAGATCTTTACTTAAAGCTCTCTTTGCATAAGTTGGATGGGATGATGCTGTACCTTTTGGATATGAAAGTCAAACTGTTGAGCCTGTTTTTAAGATCCCTCCTTCAAAATGCATCAGAAAGCAGCATGTGTAGAGGTTGGTCAGCCAAAATGATTTGTTGTATGGTCCAGAAAAAAACGTCTGTCTTCATAACTGGGAAACAGGTCTGCAGTTCAAGGCTGTTTACTTTGCTTTTGCTGCAGTGTATCGTAAAGTTAAAAACAGTGTTGAATTGTTTACAGGGTTAGTTGAATACAACAGCAAATCAATAAAATAAGACAATTAAAATAAGATATGTAACGGTTGGGTATTAAACCATTCTGACTGAAGGAAAGGTCTCCTTAACAGGAGTGAAACTTTTTTTTTTTTCTGTCACTTTCCAACATTTAAGAAAATGGAGATGGTGATCTTCCCATTCCCAGATTGGAAATGGGAAGATCTAGTGCTCATAGATAAGGTAGAGATCTGCTGCTCTCTTGGTTAGAGGAGGACTTCTTTATTCCATCACATCCCTAAGAGGAAAAAAAGTGTCTGATTTCACTGAATGCTCTTGTCAATAATTAATAAATAAATCTAGTTGAATAAACTAAATCACCCCTCCAATGGGCCTCTTGCAATTAGCTTTAAATGGTAAAATTTGAGTTATTAGAGATAATGGCTAAATATTTGTCAGAATAGTCTACTTTTACCTTTAAAAGAATGCATCTTGGTGAAACTTGCAGAACACTTTTTTTAAATGTCACTAATTGACTGACTAGCGTTAATGTGCTTCTGTTTTTCTTTCAATGGAAACAGCAAGTTAAAAAAATAACCCCCTAACTAAGTCTAGCTATTTCAGACTCATTTCTTTAGATTAGTCCTGGAAAATAAGACATTTCAGTTCCTTTTTTGTAACTTTCTGATGTATCTGTACTCTTACCCTGCTGGATTTTGTGCATCTGGTTAAGTGACTCTGGCACATCCAAATATTGAGGCTGAAACAACATTTCATGCAGCTTTAATCATGACTTTACTTTGCAGTTTTATTTACTTTAAGCTTATTCACCTAACTACCTTTTATTTACATTCTTCTGAGGAAAGTTATTTGTGATCTTGTCAAGAATGATCTTTTTATTTTCTTCTAAGTATACCCCATATTCTTTAATAGGTTAAGCACTTGTTTAGTTCAAGACTTCTGGGGAATACACTCGTTCTTGTTTAAGCTCGCTCAAGTACATAATTGGCTGAACCGTGACAGGGTCGGCAGTTTGGTTAGCTGCCAGGTGAGTGTGAGTGTGTGTGTGTGTGTGTGAGTGAGTGTCAGAGCTTTCCAATTAGGACAAGTATGTTTCAGCTTAAGAGGAAAGCTCCTCTTCATTTTTTTTTTAAGGAATCGTCAGACCCATTAAAACTGTTAAATGATTCAGATGTGGGTTTTCACGAGCTGGAAATATCTCAGCAACTACTAGTTGAGTTTTTTATTTTATTTTTATTTTTTTTTACTTTAAAGTGACTTTCAGGTGGCATACAGTTCAGGTAATTTGTGGCCAATGACATTTATTTCAGTGTTTTAGGTACTACTTATAGCTTTTTTTGGAGCTTTTCCATTTGTTATCCTAAGAAACTTCACTTAAATTATTTATTTTCTTAAATAACATATCACTAATTTTTGTCAAATCATAATTACATTTCCCAACCAGCACACCACAACAACAGATGGCCCTTTGAATTGTTCACAGTCAACGTTCGTTTTTGTGTTTTTCTATTTATTTTGGGTGGGATACGTTTCCTGTTGAACCATTACTGCGTTTGATGGCTCCTCAGATTCTCTCTTCACGTTTTATCTATTTGATTGGACGATATGTAACTTGAGACCCTTTATCTGATTTGATGCTACTGAGGGGGTATCTGGTTTCAGCCGATTGTAGCCACCTCCGGGGTTGTAGGGGGCAAACGGATGTGTTGGCATGGATACGAGGGGAGAGCAAACTAAGTTAGTAGGTGATTAGATTATGTTGAAGTGCTGATGGGAAGAAGGACACGAACACACGGGACCAAGGGAGAGCGAAGGAAATGAAGAGAAGAAAGAAACGTGAGATCACAATGATGAGAGGAAAAGCTTTTTGCCTGGAGCGTGTGTTTAGTAATGCTATAAATACAGCTGAAAAATGAAATTTGTGTGCAGAGAAGAGGGGAGTTTTGTTATTGCATCATAGCCCGATGAAGGTGTGTGTACGCATCGAAGCAGGTAGCAGTTTCCTGCATCAATTGTGTGTGTGTGTGTGTGTGAGCTCTTGTGTTACTTTATTGGTGTAACTGAACAGCTGTCATTTGTAAATGGATGCAATTATGTTATTAACAATTGAATCTCTTTTTATCTCTGCGTGTCTCTTCCGTCATCAGACGGAGATTGCCAAGAGACTAAACACCATCTGTGCACAAGTCATTCCCTTCCTCTCACAGGAGGTAAGTGTGTGTGACTGACTTCAAGCTGCAGATTGCTTTTTTTTTTTAACCACTTATATACTATAGTTGTTTCTCTAATTTTCCTGACTATCAGTGTGAAGCATCATTCTGTCTGTATGTTTCTCAGCATCAGCAGCAGGTGGTTCAAGCTGTGGAGCGAGCCAAACAGGTGACCATGGCAGAGCTAAATGCTGTCATCGGGGTACGTGGACTGCCAGGTCTTCCACCTACAGTGTGTATTTTTTAAATTTCTTCTCACTTACACTTGTTTTCTCTGTGTTTATCAATTTTTGCCTCACAAATGCATTTCTGTTCTTTCATCCGGTAGTGGTGCATTATTAGGAAATGCTTTTCATAAAGATCCCAAATGGAAAAGAGAGCACTTAGTCTTTTTTTGTGTGGTAATAGTCAGTGTAATTTATGTTTCTGGATTTAAAAATACTCAGTATGCTTCTTAAGTAAAAGCAAAACTGTATAGCCATAAATACTTTGACCTAAATGTCTTTATGTTTACTCTGAGACATATTATTTCTTGATCTCAGTTAAAGCTACTTGAGGCAGTTATGTTAAAGGTTATACTCCTGCACAAAACAAACAAACCAAAACAAAACCACACCTAAAAGGTGTTAAACGCTAAACAATACTAAACATTACAATCAAACACAGCAATTGTATTGTAGAGTGTTGGCTCAGTGAATGGTAATTATGATTTTGAGCTTGTCAATTAAAGTTTACACATAGTTTGAGGTTTTAAGTTAAGCTTTTGAACTTTGTAAATTTATCTGAGAAATTCAGGTTTCTGCTTGGGTAGAGAAGAATTTGTGATTATAGAAAGGATTTTTTGTTTTGTAAAAGTGAAACTACATGAGGAATAACATGAATGTAGAAGTGTTTTGTGTAACTGTGAACTCCTGAGTGAATTCTGTCCCCGTCCCTAAACCCCAAGCTGATTAGATGTTCAATCACAAATCAAACTGTCCAATAATTGGGCAAATGGTTTAGTTTCTTCCCTCAACAGGCTTCCTGCTTTTTCAGACAAGCAGATTTGAACGTGAGTTGTTGGCTTCTTCTGTACAAAAAGATTCCACTTTTATTTCACTTTAACTGTGTCCCATTTTTTAGAAATTGAAGCAATAAGTTAACAATGAAGCTACTTCATTTTCATTCACATGACACAGGTAAGTCCTCATGAAAAGCTTTGTTTTAATATTTTCCCAAGATTTTTTGTAAACCAGCTAACTATAAGGGCCCACTAGCCACAAGCCTACATTAACAGACAATAGTTAAAAATAAAACTATTATAGCTCCTTAAAATTTGTCTTGTGACTTTGAAAATAGCATCTTAAGAAGCCAAAGTGTAGCAAAATGAATCTGGCAAACGTTGAAATGGCTTCTTACAGGTATGATGTGAATCAAAATACAGCAGTTACATGGTTTGCTTCTTAAGATTTTTAAATAACCTTATTTAAAGGATATTTAGGTGAAATATTCTGTTTTTATGGCAGAAGCCCACTAGTTTAGATCTGATTGACTCAAAAAAGGAAGCCTGAGGAGTGAAGTCACACGAGGACCCTCAAGAGGAAAGTTGGCATTTGGACCCTCGTCTGAATGCTACAAAACCATCTACTTTCCGACTGGTCATTTTAATCTGGGATTGAATTGTCACTCTGAGATGTAAATGTGACAATTCACACTCATAACCCCAGAGTCACACACAGAGGGGGAATGCTGGTTTTCTACTTTGTAAACAGATGTTCATAATAAAACTTAATTTGGATTTTTCAAATCTTCTACACTTTGAACAACTTGAAATTCTCAGACCATTTTATTCTGCTTTGTAACAAGGCTTCCAAATCTGTAAACATTTAATTTACAATCTCAAAACTTTAAAGATTCTTGACTGAACTCATAGTAAAGTGAGATGTGGAACATATAAGAGAGAAAGTACCAAAAAACCCCCAAAAAGTTTAGACAAATATTTGAATATCTATTTATATTTATGTAAAAAATAGATGGGTTGCTAATAATACTAATCTGTTTTCACTGTGAGCACGTACAGAAGTCAAATGTGATTCAAAAATACTTTGAGTTTTATTTATTTATTTAAAAAACATTTATGAAACATAAGTGAATGACCAAAAAAAGTAGCTCAAAAAAGGAGTTGGAAAGAGGAAAATGATCTTTTGGTGGTGATGACTCTTGAGATGGGAATTGAAAATATTTCAGCCGTCTACAAACCCTGGGGGTTTGACCGGGAGGGGGGAGAGACTGCGAGTTTAGTGAAGTTTGAGTGTAAGGGAAATGTGGGAAAGACGGTGGGGGGGTATGTGGTTTTAGTGGGCGGTGGGATCAGAGGGTGGTTTGGTTAGATGTGGGGTGGGCTTGTTAGTTGGCGTGGACTGATGGGGGTCTCTGTTTTTTTGTGTAATGGGGTGAGATGGATTTGGCAGTTGCTTTTTGAGTCTTAATTGCAGGATTTTGGTGTTTGTAATGGGGGGGGGGGTCACAGTGTTGCCCTTGCACACCCCCTCCCCCCAGCTCCTCTCGTCTCCCACGCCAGCCTGTCATTCACCCCGTTTGTGAGTAAAATGAGTGTAATGAAGCATGTTGCCCTACCTCTACACACACACACACACACACACACTAAATATATGTGTACACACTAGCTCACACTAACATCCCATGACAAACTGGGCTCCCCTTGCCTACACCAATACTTCCCCTCCATTTACTCCCGTCAGGGGTGTTTTTTGTGCAACTGTGCGTATGTGTGTCTGTTTTTGCGTGGGTTAGTGTGTAGCAGAGCGTGCATTTCTGTTATCCTCAAAAAAACAACATGCAGGCAGAAGTAGGATGGTTGAGTGAGGGTGTTTCTGCCTGCCTTGTTTATCTAAACTGTGTGTATACATGTTAGTGCGCTCAAGTGTGATGTGTGGGTGTGTTTATGTTTCATTTTTTGGCATGCTCGCCAACTCTGAAAATTGCGTGTCAGGCAGCCATGGGGGCTAAAAGACTGTTTAGCTGTCTTGCTTTCGTTTATTGGGGGTGGAGGTGGGGAGCGAAGGATGGATGCAGAGGAAAAAAGAAGGTGGAAGCTCAGGGGGTGGGGTTGGTTAGTCAATTAGGTGAGATAAAAGTCGGTTTGACCTTCAGCACTCCTCCCACCCCTGCTGAGTTGCCTCCTGTGCCCCCCTTCCTCCTCTTCTCTCCCTTCTTTCTCCTCCCCTCCTCGTGGAGAATCAGTGAGCTTGGATTCCCGCGGCTGCTGTCTGAGGAGGCAATAATGATGTTTTGGAACACAAAGACATTTCACGCTCAGACGAGCGCCTGATTTGGTGTGAAAGAGAGAGCAGGGCTGCCAGCTAAACTTGCCCTCCCTTTCTCTCTCCCTGACCCTCTTTACTCCTTCCCTCCTCTCCTCCATCCTCAGCCGCTTCACTCCTTCACAGGACCTGACAGTGCAAGCAGCAGCTGGGACTCTTGACTATCTCCCCTCCGTCTCCTCCTTCGTCATTCCTCCCTTTCCTCCTCGTCTCCCTCCCCCTCTTCTCCTTGTTCACATCCTCAGGCTTTGGGCTGTGATCCCAGCTGTCAGTATTGTTCAGTGTTTGACCAAAGACAGAGAAGTGTGTGTGTGTGTGTGTGTGTGTGTGTGTGTGTGTGTGTGTGTGTGTGTGTGTGTGTGTGTGTGTGAGGGAAGATGTGTTGTAGAGCGCAGCAGCTTGTTGTGGTGGTGTAAAACCCCAGACACTAAAGATACTGTCCCATCTGTTGCAGACTTTAATAGGGCCAGCAGTCTTGATTAGGTTACAAAGTGTTATTGATTATTTTACTTGTTGGTGACCATGTTTCCTTTATAGATGCCTCTAAGTTTTTGATTTTAGATGTTAATAATATGCACTTTTATGGCAGCTGAAAAATACACTTGATTTATGAGTTGGAAGTTTCTTACTACTGGTGGTTCAATCTGTTTTAAATCATATATAATTGCTGTTAGCTGTGCAGTGAAACTAACACAAGTTTAATAAAAAAAAATTTAGGCATTTTTTCTATTTTTTACTTTTAATTAATTTAAGTTTTTGTTGTTACTT
>JAOXNZ010000001.1:19975935-19986669 GCA_028566095.1 Kryptolebias brasiliensis | reverse complement strand
AATTTAAGTTTTTGTTGTTACTTAAAATAATGCATACGACATCTACTGAAATGATTGGTTTTGAATGAGAGGGATGTGGTCTGTTTTCATCGTACCTTTACAAAGTACATTGTCTAAAGGTACACATTAAAGTAAATTTTCTTTTACTTTTCTTCTATTTTCATTTTAGGCTTTTATGTTTGTAGTTTGTCTTACGTAACATTTGCCATCTTTGATTTCAACTCAAAGGCAAAAAAATAAATCTAAATTATTTATTTTTCCGACAGTCATTATTGACATCAATTATTAGAACTGACTATTATTGAAGTTTACTATACATTACATAAGATGAGCAGACAAAAACAGTTTATTGCAATAACTTCAGACAAACAATCCTCAACTAAAATCTAAGGATTGTGATGATCTTTGAAGGGGTGCAAAACGTCTCTAAATTTGTCATAATTCATATATACATTTTCCAGGTCCCCTAGTCTCACACCACTACTGAATGTTTGAACTCCTGAATGAACTAATCACCTGTTCCTTTTTCTGGGTTTCTTTAATAGCAGCAGCATCTATCCCATGGCCACGGTGGTGCTCCTGTGCCCCTCACCCCTCATCCCGCTGGCATCCACCCCTCTCAGTTAGGAGGTTCAGCTGGTCTTCTTGCTCTGTCAGGAGCACTTGGTGCTATGCCTCCCCATTTGGCAGGAAAAGAAGGTGGTGAGAAAAAACCTCATCTAACTGGACCAGATTCTCACCCCACAGGACCCGAGCACCTCAGAGGTAAGGATACACCTGTGAAGTGCAGAACTTGTTGTTATGACATTTATCTTGAACTATATGTTTTATTTTTGATAAACTGTTTGACCCAGATAAGGCTACGTTCACACTGCAGATCTTAATGCTCAAACCCAATTTTTTTAATAACATACATTTTAAATGCGACGTCCATCAGACTCCAGTGTGAACTGTCTCCAGTACCCAAAATGACCTGCATGCGTAGAAGAAGAAGATATAACATCACACTCCGCACGCTGAGTTTACAGAAGTAAATATGGACTCTGTGAGTGTTAGCATGTGTGTATTGATTTTGAAGTTGCTGTCCAATTAGGCCAACTTTACTTCCAAATGGTAGAAGATAAAAGAAGATGGAGAAGGAAAAGAGCTCAAATGTTAACGATGAACTTTTTTGGAGCTGTGGCTTCTACCTCTGTGCAGAGGCATGTGTGGATGCAGAGTCTGAGCCAAGAGTGGTGGGACTTTAACGTCAGGGACTTCCGTCCTTTTATCTGACATAAATGTTCACTCTGTGGTCGCTTTGAAAAACATCTGATATGTATCCGATTCAGTACCTCATACGTTAAAGTCCTGGGTGGGATGTGAAAAATCAGATTTGTCATGTTCCCTTCCATGGAAAAATCCATCATAGGGCACAGGGGCAAACAAAAGGGAAATGGGTCGCATTTACCTGCAGTGTGAACGTAGCCTAATTTGGATTTTCTTATTCTGTACTTTAAATGGTTAGTTAGAAAGACAAACTCAACTTTTGTTTCCTGTCTTGTGTTTTTCTGATCTGCTGAAACCCAATCCTGTGACCTCAACCACATGTTTTTCAAATGGCAATAGAGCGAGAACCTGGCACAGTGAGTACTTCCTCTTTCTGCAGCAAAGCTTTCTGTTCTGACTAACAGCTCAGTTCGTCTTCTTGTTTGTCTTTAAAAGATTTTGGGTTTGGGAACTTGACCCTGTTGTTAGATGTGGTTTGAATGAGATTGGTCTATCTCAGCTCAGTTGATTTACATCTGTGGTTCAGTGAAATCTACTGAACTTCAGACAGAAACCTGTTTAAACAGGCTAAGTAAATTGCATTTCATGACACAAAGCAGTTTGAAGCATCTATCAAACTGATTTGGATTTGTTCTGTCGGCTGAGGCCATTTGATTATTTCACTTGGGATGTTTTATTGAATTAAAACTAAAGAGGTTGCAACAAATTTGAGTCACACGAAAACTAACTCATGAAACCATAAACCTATAATTCATTAAGATTTCACCTTTTACAATGACTCCTTATTTTTTCATTTTAATAGCGTTGCGTTTGCACCCAGTTCTCTCCTCCTCCAGTGACCCACTTTCCCCTCAGAGATCAATAAAATTAATCTCATCATGTTGGATTGAAAAATAGGCATTTTGTAGATTTCACCAGTTTCACACCCAAATAGCTTTCATCCTCAAGTTGTATATTTTTGATTGTTAGTTTAAAGTTGTGTGTGTGTGTGTGTGTGTGTGTGTGTGTTTGGGGACCTCTTGGATAGAGAATTGGCCTGCCTGTTTAGTTCTGCCCTAGATCTGCTCTGAACTGTTAGGTTTTCTTTTCTCCTCCAAATGAGCTTTTTAACATGAGCGCGCGCACACACACACACACACACCCTCATGCACATACACACACTTCTCCAGCCTAGCCTGCATTGTTGTGCCTATTTAACACCTCAGTGAGCAGATTACCCCCCTCCCCCTCCTCCCTCCTCCTCCCACCGCCCCTGATCCTGCGCTTAAAGACTCTCATTGTGTTTAATATCACCACCGCTGAGAGGGGAGGGCTTGGGAAAAGGTGGGAGTGCAGGAGCAGCAGTCATATGACACTGAGCTTGTGTGTGTGTGTGTGTGTGTGTGTGTGTGTGTGTGTGAGACACCATGCTAAAAGCGAACAGTGGGGAAAAAGATGGAAGGGGGTGCTTATGTTTTGCGGGTCAGTGCTTCTGTGCTCGGCTCACTAAAACCTTTCAATAAAAGAGGGGAGGGAGGTGAAGGGGGGCTAAAGGAAGAGGCCTTTGGCTGTATACAGATTTTCACCCCCCTTTTCATGCCTCCCCCCTTCGTCTCATGTCAACCTTTCTTTACCTCCACGCTCTCACACCCCCTCTTCCACCTTTTTTTCCCTCTAATCTCATCTCCTCTCTTTTCCCTTTCCCCCCCTCACCCCCATCCTTCCCCATCTCTCTCTTTTAGCCAGTCCTCCTTCATTTACCCTTTCGCCGCTCAGAGTGCTCGCTCCCTAGCTAGATGTGTGCATGTGTTTGTGTATGTTGAATGCACATTTCATTGACAGGCTGAGACTATAATGGACTCAACATGAAGCTTTAATCCATTAACAATAGGATCTGTTGGTCAGGAGGCCCTGTGTGTGTGTGTGTGTGTGTGTGTGTGTGTGTGCGTGTGTGGGGGTGTGTGCGCGTGTGCGTACATGCTCTTGGCACACCAAGGGACACTAGAATGTTATGCAAGTAATACACAGTCTGTTACACACTTGATCATACACACAGGCTTTCACAGTCAATTACACACCGTGCACATGCACACACACAAGCACACGCACACCCACACACACACACACACTGCAGCTTGTCAGAGCCAGGAGAGGGAGCACTGATAGATTTTGAGAGCCACTTATTGTAATCATCAGCTTTAGAGGCATGTGTTTGTGTTTGGCTCCGACTGGCTTTGGTCAAGTGAGAAAAGAGGTTGCCGTTAAAGTGTTAGTGCTGCCTAATTCATGCTTCTGTGAACTGTTAACCTATTTGCCTGTTTTTCTAACCTGCTCTACACATGACTGAAAACCTCTTATAATTAGTGGTAGATGGTTCTGGAGGTTTAGCGAGTTCATGGAGAATGCACGCACAGCAAATTACAACCTAAACTGTATATGGCAAGATCTTCTCACTTCTTTTCTTCCTTACACTCATGTCTTACTATCCATTCTCTTCTTGTCTTGATGATTTCTGCACTTCTTCTTCCCCTGTCTGTCTGCAGAGTAACTCACTGCTGCCGGAAAGTCTCAGGAACTCCGATAAGCGACGCAATGGTCCTGACTTTTCAAATGACACCAAGAAACGCAAGGTTGATGACAAGGACTCTAGCCACTATGTAAGAAATAGTTTTTATTTTGGTGTGTTTCTTTTTAGAAATGTATAAATTTCTGCCTCTAACTTGTGTCTTAATTGATGATCTGCTTTGCTTCATTAGGACAGCGATGGAGAGAAAAGTGATGACAATTTAGTGGTAGATGTGTCGAATGAGGTCAGTTTGTTTTATTGTTTTCAGCTTGGACTGATGAATGTTGGTTATTACTGTTGCAACAATCCTTAAACTAAACTGACATACAGTTCATGACTTTAGTGTGTGTGTGAGAGAGATGCAATAATATCTGTTCACTCATGTCTTTTTTAATCAAAGATAATGTATCTCACGTCACTGTTGTTTTGCAGTTTTGTTCTCAGGTTGATCAGTTTGTTTGTTTATCCATCAGGATGCAGCCTCACCTCGTGGCACACCTCTTCCCTCCCCCAGAGAAAATGGCTTGGATAAAGCACGTCTTCTCAAGAAAGACCCCTGTAGTCCAGCTTCCACTGCTTCATCAGCCAGCTCCTCCTCCCTCAAATCCAAAGAGATGACAGTGGTAACAATTGTAATTTGTTTCAGGATATAGTTGGATAAACCCAGTAAACGAGCGATTATAAATACTGTATAATAGTGACATATTCCTTGTGTTCCTTTCTGTGTGGCAGCGAGAAAAGGCAGCTACACCAGGTCTAAAGTCAAGCACTCCCACACCTAGAGGTGACTCCACCCCAGGTCCAAGCTCCACACCTGGAATCCGACCAAGTCTGTCCAAACCCCCATCCATGGAGATACCCCATCCTCCTAGTACGTCCACTATAAATATTTATACTGTAAATTATTGTATCTAAAAAGTGTTGCTTTGAGTATGAATTTTGTGAATTTTTCTGTGCTCCTTCATCATAGAGAAAATTCTAATCAAAGATTAGCAGTAATGTGAAATGAGTGTGTGTGTCACTCTCACTTCTTCTCTCATGTCTTCAGCTGCAGGTCTGAGAACTCCCCTTGCTGTTCCTGGTCCGTATCCGGGTGCGTTTGGTATGTTGCCTCACGCAGCAGCGATGAATGGGGAACTAGCCGGTGCTGCAGCCTATGCAGCTGGACTGCACAACATGTCGCCTCAGATGAGTGCTGCAGCTGCAGTTGCTGTGGCCGCATATGGCCGTTCACCTATGGTGAGTAGAAAAATAGAGTTCCTGGTCTTTTGAGTAATGTTTTTATTGTGTTTGCCAGAAAGAAGTCATAAAATTTACAAAAACAATATTTAGGTTGATTGTTTATTTTAAACACAACTTGTATACAAGAAAAAACCTTTTGACAATGATTTGTCTCATTGTCTTGTATAATCTAATAAAAAATACTGGTGTTTTAAATGTGTTTAAATTCAAAATGAAAGCAGTAGAATTTACTGTAAAAAAGGTTCAGTAAAAATGTCAGGCCTTCTATGATAGCTTATTCTTTAAAGCAGTTGGGCAACATTTATCGTCATGAAACCACGAGGCTGGCTCAGAGTAGATCTTTTTATCTCCTATTTACCCATTTTTATTAGCATGGAGCCTTTTCCCTCTTAGGAAGTACTCAGTATGTTGAAGAGGTTCTTGTATTCAGTTTTTGTTCTGTAACTTGTAGGTTTTGACAGTTCAGACTGTTGCGCCTTGCAGACATGAAGATTAAAATCCCTCGTTGCATCCTGATTAAACACAGGTGTCGTCAAGTCATCAAGGAGTTTACGTCTATGTAATATTTACTTGGTTCTATTTGCAGTTTTACTTAAACAAATTTACTTTGCTCTGTCTCATTTCAACACTGAAAAGTTCAATTGCAATTAGGAGTTTGGATGTTTAGGGGTTCAGAGTTTCTATAACCACCGAGCATTTGTTACTGTGAAGTGTGTACAGTTATTTACCAGTATTTCTCTGGTCTTTGTGACAGTATTTATACAGTGGGTATGCCAGTGAGCATTGCATTCAATCATCTCGTCACTCTTGGCTGTATTTGCGTAGTGTTCATTACTCTGTTTAAATAGATTTAGGAGACTCACAGCTGTGTCTGGGCAACACTTGATAGCAACTCAGGTTGTGTACTCAGGAGCTGCATGAGTGTGTGGGTGTGTGTGTGTGTGTGTGTGTGTGTGTGTGTGTGTGTGTGTGTTGAACCAGTGTGGGGAGGTGGGCAGCACAAGCACCAAGAGTTCTGCCTGTGTGTTTGCTTTGTGCTCACGAGTGTTTGTTCTCTGTTTCACAGGTAAATAATAACCTGTCCTCATTTTTCTTATTCCCATGGACATGTATTTGCTCAGTACTCAAGAAATATGTTTTCTCTTATGAAGGTTGGGTTTGATCCTCATCCTCACATGCGAGTACCTGGAATGCCACCTAGTCTTACAGGAATCCCTGGAGGCAAACCGTAAGTGTAATTGCATTGCTACCTACAGTATTTATATAAAAAAAGACTAATTGTTTATTTTTTTCAACTTTACGACATAGCTGCTCTTTTTTTTCCCTGCCATCAGGGCCTACTCCTTCCACGTTGCGGCAGATGGACAGATGCAGCCGGTTCCTTTCCCCCCAGATGCTTTGGTGGGACCGGGGATCCCTCGTCATGCCCGTCAGATAAACACGCTGAACCACGGGGAGGTGGTGTGTGCTGTCACCATCAGTAACCCCACCCGACACGTATACACTGGAGGAAAAGGTTGTGTCAAGGTCTGGGACATTAGTCACCCAGGAAACAAGAGCCCCGTCTCTCAGCTCGATTGTCTGGTGAGTAATCGGTCCAAAATATCACCTCAGGCAGAAGTTTACTAGTCAAAACCTTTCAGACTAGATGTTTTGCAGTTTGTAAACACCTGGAAGAGTTTTACTTTTTCCATTTATTAGTAAAAACACAAAATTTGCAGGAAATGTTGTACAGTCCAGTGTGAACTTTTATTTTTCTATTAGAATCGGGACAATTACATCCGCTCCTGTCGTCTCCTCCCTGATGGTCGAACTCTCATCGTGGGCGGTGAGGCGAGCACGTTGTCGATCTGGGATTTGGCCACGCCCACTCCCAGGATTAAAGCAGAGCTGACGTCGTCTGCACCAGCATGCTATGCTCTGGCCATCAGCCCGGACTCCAAGGTCTGCTTCTCCTGCTGCAGCGATGGAAACATTGCCGTCTGGGATTTACACAACCAGACTCTTGTTAGGTAAGAGATAAGACAGATGTGTTTATTCAACAGCAACAGGCAGCGTGGGAAGTGGACTCATTTTCAGTGTCACTTTATATATAGATAAGAAAATTAAAGGCATCAACTATCTCTTCCATGACTTTCTAACTTCCTCTAATCACCAGCATGAATTATCCTAAATATGAAGTCCCACTCCTGGCTTTTAAAATTTTATATTTTTTACTACAACAGCTGCAGCTGAAATGAAATGCTGTTAGCCGGTTATTAACCTGCGATGTCCACTGACTGCTCATGTAACCCGAGGCTTATTGTGTCTTTGTTTCCTCCTTTATTTAACTAAAAACCTGCTCCTATGTTCTACAGACAGTTTCAGGGTCACACAGATGGAGCCAGCTGCATCGACATCTCCAACGATGGCACCAAGCTGTGGACCGGAGGCCTGGATAACACCGTTCGCTCCTGGGATCTGAGGGAGGGGCGGCAGCTGCAGCAGCATGACTTTACGTCCCAGGTACACGCTCATATAGCTGTATCAACCAAAACTTAAAAAAAATATGTTTGGCATATAATATATCCCCTGTCAAGTTAAGTTACTTTTCAACAGCTGGTCTAATACTCCAGTGGGATTGAATTCTAATAAGAATTTCTGTCTCTTCCGTCCAGATCTTCTCCCTCGGCTACTGTCCAACAGGAGAATGGCTTGCTGTTGGAATGGAGAGCAGCAACGTAGAGGTTCTTCATGTCACCAAGCCTGACAAATACCAGCTTCACCTACACGAGAGCTGTGTGCTCTCCCTGCAGTTTGCTTACTGTGGTGAGGACGCTGCTCTGTGTCGAAATGTGGTGCTTCCTTGATCGATTTTTATTTGATTTGGTTTTATCACCTTTAAAAACAGATCCTTTTTTTTTTTAAAAGACTTAAATAGTTTAGTATATGGGTAGTTTGGAAGGAGAGACAAGGATGCATCTTTGGGTTGAAATTAAACTGTGGAGGTTTTGGTTCGGTCAAGAAACCCATTCTTTGTTTCAGCTCTATTTCATCTAATAGCTCTTGTCTGTCAACACAAAGCATTGCCTTTTTTACTGCCATCAGCATTTTATTGAAGATGTATACTCTAGATTTTTTCCCTTGTGATTTTATATTGCTGTGTATTTATTTTTATATATATATGTGTGTGTGTGTGTGTTCATACAGGCAAATGGTTTGTGAGTACAGGAAAGGACAACTTATTGAATGCATGGAGAACACCCTATGGAGCCAGCATTTTCCAGGTTGGGACAATAGATCTCTGCATTCACTCTATAATCTAATAAAATCTGTATCTTATAAAACTGCAGGCCTGAATGTGCTGCTTCAGCTTTAGGAGCCGTTTCCACCAGCACTGCATCGCCATATGATCCCACGTCGTAAATCACTGGATCATAAAGAGCCACGTTAATAACTCTTTGTTGTATTTTAGTTTTAATCACATATGAAATGTGCACAGTTACATATGCAGTGACTTGACTTCACTCAAACTGTTTGTCAAACATGTTGTGATAGCTACAGTCTTGTAAACATTTCAGCAATACAAATATGAAAGAAAGCGTTGGATATATTTCACCCTAAACAGTAACTCGCACACAAAAGCACTTTTTACTTGTGATTTCCTTTTTCCCTCACGTTTTTCCTTTTCTTCCCCTCCTCTCCAGTCTAAAGAATCCTCCTCAGTGCTGAGCTGCGACATATCTGTGGATGACAAATACATTGTTACTGGTTCAGGGGACAAGAAGGCCACTGTTTATGAGGTCATATATTGAGGACATGGAATGACAGCAAGGACCCCCCCCCCTTCCCACAAACTCTTCGAATATTTCTAGAAGTTTTCACACGGAGCCAGAAATCACAGACAGAAGGGATCCTAATCTGCTGAAGAGACATAAAGAAGAGGACAGACATGTTACCTGCACGTTTGTGGTGCGCGTGTATCAGCTGGGATTATTTCAGAGCAGTTGGACGTTTTGTGGAGACACAGGAAACCCGGGCCAGCTGAGGTTCAGTGACCAAACTGGACTCTTTCTGATGAGGTCTGATGGTTTACAGAACTTCTGCTACTTAAAAACACTGAAGTTGGTGAACTTGGAGCAAACGATCAGACTCTGTTGGTGAGTATGTAAATAAATGGCAATCAGAAGCAGAGCAGAAGAACCAACAGTGGACAAATGACTATTTTATAAACTTTATATGTAAAATATTTTGGGTATTTCTTTTTGCTTCAGACGGTGGTTGATCTCTCAGCATGAACATTCTGACCTCAGTTTGTCCTCTGATACACCTACACAGTCTGAAAAAGTCCTCTTCTGTCTTCAAACCTCCTACTCTTACTAACTGCACTGTAGTGGTAACTCCACCTACACACTGTACTTTAATACCCTACTTTAGGACTTGCTAAAGTTTATGTGGACTTGTCTAACGTCATCCCTGTAAAAAGTTAATTTCAGAGGCAGAAAAGTCTTACCAAGATGTACGAGCTTCAAAGAGTGTTTCAAAAGTGTTGTTTGTAAAGGTTTATTGTGGTTTATTGCGTAAAAAGATCCTTTCTTCTAGTCCTGATTGAGAGAGCAATGAGTGGGAAACTGTTTCAGAGAATTAATCCTCTAATTTCATCAGTGCTCTCTTTCTAAGACCCGTTTTAACAGATTATTTTCCTCCCCATATGTCAGGACTACACACATTTTGTTGTCCGCAGAATATTAACAGAGGTTAAAGTTACGTTTCGGGCCGCCTGAGCTGAAAAGAATCAACAATTATGTGCTGTTGCAGCTCATCCACACCCTGCCTTTTATCTGTGAAACACTTGATGTCTTATTGTGTGAAAGGTTTGGTTATAGAAACTGATAAAACTATAATTATCTGACAAAGTGACCTAATTACCTTGTACTAGTTGGAAATCCTACTGGACTATTAAATCCTAATTTTGTCATGATTTGTTTAAACTTGAACTGGGAGATTTGGTAAAATGCCTTTAAGTGAAATAATCTGTTTGTTTCTTTTTCACATTGCAAAGAATATTGTAAGGCTTTATGATTAAATTATTGCGGTCGTACTTCAGTTCCAGAGGAAGTATCATGTCGACAATTTTAACATCAACTACCTGAACTTGTTTTTATTTTTTTTTGGTCTGTAAAAATGTACATACATTTCTTTCTTACCAGACATGCTTTAGAAATAACAAACTGTTTTTTGTACATCTCTTACATTTATTCAGGAATAATTTTAAACGGTCTTAAGGTAGAAAAGCTATTGACTTGTCTAGAAAATAAACGTGTCTTTTTGTTTTGTACGTGCAGTCTGCAGCTCTCTGGTTTTAACCAACAGTAAGGAGCTTAACCTGCTAACGTTTGGATTTATTAGTGGATACTCAGTTTGCAAACAGAAAGTTGTCACAAAGAAAGTTTTTGGACTCAGATTTCCTTCTAAAGCAGCTAAATTCCCACCAAATAAGGTTTTTGTTTTTTCTGTTCGCAAAACTCAGCCTCAGTGATGAAAATTACAGAAAGATGGGAAAGAATCAGTCTGACGTTTGTTAAATGTGAGATACAGAAATCCTCCTTTTTTTCCCTTTGAGGCCAAAGCCTTAAAGCCACACATCATGTCTTAGAAACATCCATTCCACTCCATTATAACCATTAAATCCATCTTAG
>JAOXNZ010000001.1:19958493-19970118 GCA_028566095.1 Kryptolebias brasiliensis | reverse complement strand
TGCAGCATAGAGCACATCCTGAGTTCCACGAGCCTCCTCTTCTAATAAAACTCGGTTTGTCCCCCATCCCGTCCCCCCTCCCGTCCCCCATCCCGTCCCCCATCCCGTCCCCCATCCCGTCCCTTTGCCAGGCGGTGAAGCATGTTTTTCATCAATACGTGTTTTTGAAGGGGTTTCATTTAAATCATACATGCAGCGTCACATTCTCTTTCTACTGAAGGGCTAACGTGCTGTAAATAAGGCAAGCATAGGTTCAAGAATGTTTTCATTTCCTTGTAGACTCCAGTTTATCGTAATTCTATTATTAATATGCATTAATAATAATGCATATTAAAAAAGGGGATTCTGATTGCTTCCAGCTTCTTCTTTTTTTTTTTTTTTGGATTACTTTGCCATCAGCAGAAACATGCAGGGAGAGGAAAGTTGTGTTATGAACAAAAGGAAATTTGTTTTAGGTCTTTTTCTGAAGCCCAAATTTGGGTTGTTAAACAAGTAGCCTTTGAAAATTGTTCTTTTTGATAAAACTGTGTTTAAGGAAGCCAGCGTTTCTTTGTTTCTTAACTGATTCATGTGACGTCTGTGTCAGCGTGCAGTAAATATACTGAAGATGTGAAGTCTGTTAAACCGGAGGAATAAAGTGAAACAAATTCTTCCGTTGCACATTTTTGGTGACAGATAAAATTCTGTAATTTTTTATGCAAGATGAATGGTTTCACCTTCTTTGTTCAAACCTGACATTCAGAGCATCTCAGCCAAGAAAATCTACTAGAATTGTTGCCACAAAATTTAAAAAAAAAAGTTTACTTTTACGTCAGATGGTTTACTCTGACCGTTTCACACACACATTATAGTCATGAACCATAAACCAACAGTCTTCAGTGTAAAAACCTACAAACCTTGATGTTAAACGATTGTCTGCTGCAGAGGGTTTTAATCCCTCGCCACCAAAAGCTGGAGGCGGACAATCATGTTTTTGCCTGTGACCCATTAACAACACATGCTCCAAGTGCTGAGCTGCACAAGGTCTTTGTTTAAAATTTTAAAATGAACTGCTGGAGTCAGACCTGTTTGTTAGCAAATCATTTCATGAACGGCTGAACAAACTTTAATGAAACTTTCGGAAATTAATCTTCTTAATGGCCGCCTCAACATTAGCCAAAGCAAAGATGGCGGAAACTCAGTCAGTTACACAAATGTTGAGCTGATGCTTCATTTGGTGAGCGCCATTCCCAACGCATACCCAGGGCACGTGAGATTGCACGATTTATTTTTGAAAAATCGCTACAACTGTGTCATTTCTCAACGGAAGATGATCTAAGCCTTATCCTTTGGCATGAAAGGTGGCGGGCGATATGCATTTCTTCAAGGAATGCTAAGCCTTTCACAGCAGAGCAGTCACTTTAAATTGCTGTGATTCTTTGGGGTTTTGAGTAGTTTTAATTGGCAAAAATCCTCTCCGTGATGGGCCTTGTGTCTGAACAGCTGTTTGCGTAAATCCTCCATGAGAGCCAGGTAAGTTACAGACTGACAACACCTCCGGAGAACCACACTTCACTTCAAAATAAAATCCAAACTTTTCCTTTGACTGTTTGTGCTGAGCAGTCTTAAACTGTCCTAAATCAGTATGTTAGGGTTCAAAGACTTCACACTTTCAGGTTATACCAAGGAGAAGCAGCATCTAGTTTTGTCTGAGTATACATGTGTGGCTGTGTAACATATTTGCCAGTGTGATTTTCTTCTTTATCTCCTGTGTCTCCCTCCACTAGCCTCCATTTTCTGCTCCGAGGGCCCAGAGAATCGCCTCGTGTGGAGAGAGGCTATGATAAAGTAAGCAAGGAGGTGGAGGATGGGGGAGGGAGTGGAAAACAGGAGGAGAGGGGGAGAAAAAAAAAAAAAAGAGTGAGGAGAAGGTTGTTGAAGGAGGAAGACAGCGAGTACAGTTGGAGGGTGTGGTGCGGTAAAGGACAGCAGAGATGCCATTAGGAGGAGAACAGGAAGAAGAACGTGGGATGAGATCAGCTGGGAGGGGTGCAAGCCATCCTACAGTTGCTGGTTGAAAGAGGGGGTTTAACTGTATTACACTCTGGCAGCTCCATCTCCATCACTTTGTGGGTGAAATGTGTGCGTATTTACTCGTGTGTGTTAGCGAGTGTGTGTCTGTAACACACCCACGGGGCCTTTACTCTGTCAGTGCTCAGCGATAATCAGCCTCTATCTCTCTCCTGATCCATCTCCACCTCTATCCCTCCCCTGCCACTATCACTCATCCTCTCCTCCTTCCTCCATTTTTCACCCTCTCCTCCCACTTCACACACACACACACACACCCTCACAGGCAGTGTAGATTAATGTGTGTGTTTGTGTGTGTGAATCGATTCAGCCTCTGCCCTTTCTAAGCGTTCTACAAGCTCCATTGGCCTTTCGCTCTCTGCTGAGCAGCATCTGTTTCACACTCCATCTCTGCTGTGTGCCACATTACTCCATCACACCATCTCTCTGTCTTCATGTATTTGTCCGTTTCTCCTTGGCTGTCCACTTGCTGTTATCTCTTTGTGCTTTCCTGATTCTTTCGCTCTGTTTTTTTAAATCAGTTTTTTTTTTTCGGGCTCTTATGCTCACTTTGCTTCACCCCCTACCCGTGTGGGCTGTATTGATTATCACTCTCTTGGACTGAGTGAAAAATGTCACTGTTTTCCACATATTGATGACAGACTTAACTGTTAGTTTTGATGGGATCCTGCTGGGATTATGAATGTACAGAAGATAATCGCTAATTGATAATCAATAGTTAATTGCTGATCCACTTTGCTGGCCTGATGGGATAAACTGTGGGTTGTGTTAAATGTTATTGCAATACCATACCGTACCATATCATACCACAACATACCGTACCATACCTCACTATACTATGCTATGCTATACTATACTATAACTTACTGTACTGTATCATACCATAGCATATTGTACTACACTATACTGTACTATACTATACTATACTTCATCATTTGATGTGACTGGCCAAAAAGTTCTAGTTTTGTCTCATCACAGAAACTTGTCAATATGCTTTTTAGTGACTTCCAGTCTGGCTTTTTTTGGTGTTTTTTTTCTGTCAGTTTTGGAGCCTCAGTGTTCTCCCATAAAGCCCATAATTGTTTAAAACGGACGTGTGATCAGGAAGTGACATACCTTGACCTTGGAGCTCAGCTTGAATGGTTTTTCCACCATCTGCACTAATCTGATCAACACGGGGTTGCATTTCCTTTTGCATCCAAGCCCCAGGAAGTCGGCCACAGCTGACTCCAGTTAATTTCTGAGGTGGTGCAGGTTATAGCGGAAGCTACAACCTGAGGGTGCACATGATCTAGGCTAGGTGTCGGTCTGATGTTGAAACACAAATGTGGCAAAACGTTAAGTGCTAGTTCTCAGTTATGGCAATTTAAACTTTAGAATTTATGTTGTCTCCCCAAACTACTGTATTAATTTCATTAGAACTGGTGAGGTAAAGCAGACTGCTGTTCTAAAGCCGCAGTGACAGAAAGGCCTGTTTTATTATCACGGTGCTGTCAGGTAGCACTGACTCAGAATAAAAGCAGTCAGTGTGCATCTCTAATTTCCATGGGAGAGACCTCAGCACGGGCCGTGATTCACAGCTCGGAGAGGAGATAATTACTGTTTCCTCCTCACCTCTCCTCTTCCCCACCTCCTCCATCTCTGCGTCGACTTACTCCCCCTTTTTTTTTTTTTGCTGCTGCTCTTCTTATACAGCTGAGTGATTACCCCTCATTAAAAATCAGAATAAAACATTGTTAGCGCAGATCGTTAGGGCGCTCACTCCCTTCTCTCCCTCACCCTCCACTCCATCGTTAGCACTCAGCTCCGGCACTAAACGAGCGGCCTTTGAGGAATGTTATTCTAATTCCAATTAGCTCTTCAGGCTTGGAAGGAAGCCAAGTCCCTGAGAAAAACACTAAAGCTACGGGCACGCCAACGAGAAGCAAATAGGGGCGCACACACACACACACACGCATACATGCATAAAGACACTGAAGTGATGCGCACACTCATTTTCAAGAGACCAAACACACAAACTCAAGTGACACACACTGAATTTTCTGAGAACAGCAGCAACTAATGGCTTTGGCAGCACTGCACAGGGACCTGAAGAGCAATTAGGCTCCAAACTACACATTGTAAATCCCGTCTGATTACTTTCTCTGTGTGTGTGTGTGTGTGTACGTGTGTGTGTGTGTAAAAGTGTTTGTGTTAAGCGCTGTTTATCTGCCACCAATTACCTCGTCCTGCCACAAGAGATGCACACTGGATAAATTAAATCCATAAACATGTGCACACACACTGGGTGCACACACTCAGGTACACAGGGACACACTCACACACTTGCATGTACACACTCTTGCAGAGGAGCTGTCTTATCAGTTTATGTTGGTGTGACTGGAGGATTTAGTCACATGACCTGCAAGACAGGAGCAGCCAGGCGCCAAAACTAATTTCCACCTTCAAAGACTCCCTTATCTCCTCAGACGCCATGTGTATCTCTGTGCGTGTGTGTTTGTCTGCGACTGTGTGTGTGTGCGTTTGCTCGATGATCTGATGTCCTCTGACAGAAGGACTCGCAGCAAATCATGTATCACTGTCTCATCTGCATCAAATAGACACACAGAAAGCAAGATAGAGACAGACAGATAGATGGGAAGATCAAGAGGAAGGACACACACACACACACACACACACGTACACACACGTACACACACGCACTCACTGAAGGATGGGAAACAGCAGCGATGAGGGAATTGCAGATAGAGCAAGTGAAAGATGTGAACTGTGGACAGAGATGGAACCTAAAATAAGGTTAAAGGCCTTGAAGGAATACATATCGCCCCCCTAAAACTGAATAGTTGTATCTCCAAGGATTACTTTCTGAGAGTCTCATTAAATTCAGTTTAGAGGTTCCTGAGACATTTTGCTAAAGGTACAGACAAACAAGCGCACATACGCACACACAGATTACGGCCATAAACATCATCGCTCTGCCTTTGCCTTTGGCAGCAGGTGATAAGGGTTGCATCTGATTTACTTAGAGCAGATATATGAAAACATCTGGCCCCCACAAAGTCAAAGTTCAGGAGATGGAGAGATGCGAAAACAACCATCTTCAGCCCAATGGGATGCAACCCTGCTTATCTGACCTTATCCAAAATATCAAAGGTGAGCCCAAGCAGAAAACAACTAGCTGAAAAAAAAGAGAAACACCTGGTTGTGTGAGCGTTTCAGACGACTGCAGCAGCAGCAGCAGTGTTGTATATTTCATGGCCCTCGTTTGAAGTTACATTTTCCAGCAGCTCTTCAAAGGTCAGACTGCAACTGCGTTTCATCACCCCCATCTTCCCCGTGTCCCTCCCCATCTCCTCTCCGCTCTCACTGATGTTTCGCTCACGCTGCATTCTCCCTGTTCGCCCTGCTCTCGTCAGCCTCCTTCTCTCAAATCAAGCGCCGGCGAAGTCAAATCACTTTTAATGCTCGGCGACAAGGCTGTGATGCTCAAAGGAGAGCAGATGCAGGGAGACAAGTGGGAGAGCGTCAGGCTTCCTGACCTACAAGATAAAACCCCAAATCAGACAGAAATCAGAGGAGGAATACGGGCTGTTACTGAATGAAGTGTTTGACGTGTGCACGCAGAGAAAGGCTCACGTTTCAGCGAACATTTCTCTTTCCTAGTTTGATTATTTCCACTCAAATTGTCCAGCAGGAGTTATTTATGTGTAATCAGTTGTATAATGTTGGGAAAAAAAAACAAGCTGATTAATTTTCAGGTGAGTCAGAGTGGTGTTTTTCCTCCACCATTAGTGATAATTGCCGCACTAATGATATACACAAAGTCAGACAGGAGGTGAGTGTGCACTGATCTGGTGTACGTGCAGGATATTCTTCTTACAGTATGTCCGTGTGTGACCTATTTCTTCCTGTGTGTGTGCTCGCGTGTGTGATTTGTTGTCCACATCAGGACCATTAACATCCTCCTAACCTGGAGCTGTTCCAGCCAATCAGATTTTAGTGTGCTGTCAGCAGGTGTCGTCAGCTCGCTGCGAGATTTATCAAAGTGATGGAGCGCGCCGCACAGCACGACAGCAGCATTTATCTCCCTTTCTCTCTGTCTTGCTTTTTGTTCCCCCTCCCTCTGCTCCACACGCGCACACAGCCGCACAGGAACCACATCATCGCTTTTAACTGCAGCGGCAAGAGACGCTCAGAGAGAAGTCGCGAACCGCGGTTCCATTAGAGTTTAATGAATCACAGCATGAAATTGTTATTAGAAAGAGGAGAGGAAAAATAAACTGTCAAGTTGCAGTTTTAGATAAATGTTGATTAAAACCTTTAAGAATTAGGGGCCTAACGTTCCAGAGAAGAATGCAGAATATTAACCACTGCCAGGTTTACAGTAAAATAATCTTCGGCTGGGATGGAGTTGGAGCTGTTTTAGTCAAACACTCTCAGCTATTAACACACCTAATTTTACCTCAGTATCTGTAAAACGAACTAAGTTATAGCCATTTTTGAGTTTTCTACGTTCAATTGGCTGTGGTGGCCATCTTGACTTTGGTTGACTCCAAATGCTACATTTGCATTTTTCTTTTTATGCAAGAAGTTACTGTTTAAAGTGTTAGCTGTGGTCCCGACTAACAAGAGTAAATCATGCAACAAACAAAAACTCAGTATGTTTATGTTAAAACAATCAATCCTTATTGGTTATTTGTGGAATGAACTGACAAAAACAAACCAACCACACATGCAATCAGTGAACTAACTTGTCTGTGCTTTGACTGTGGGAAGAAGCTGCTGGAGTAAAAACTGCTCAGAAAGGCTTCGGCAGAGATTTGAACCAGGAACCTTCTTGATGAGAGCTGACAGAACAAACCACCCCTTTATTGTGCAGCCAGCGCCTCACTCTCCAGAGTTTAGCTACAGCTTAAGGTTTTTTAAAGCACTAGAGAGTGTTGTACCTTTAAATTTGAAGATTTACAATAGTTACCATATCTGTATATGATGTGGTAACTATATGATATGTACCTATTGTATATCAATAGGTACAGAAATAAAATTTCTTAGCGTGTAGTTTGTGTATGAGTCACTGATGGTTCACTTGTTTTAGATGAAGACATCTTGTTGCCAGATCTCAGGGTTTAGTTGTCGTCATAATTAGTTGTTGTCATGATTGAAACATCAGGAATAAGATCCAAGTTGTTCTAAACCAAAATCCATCTGGAACTGCAAAATCTGAAACGGTTACCAATGTGATAAAAAGTGCTTCATGGAAAATTTCTGAAAGGTGGCTCTGGTTAAGTGCATCGAAAACAAAGTTACTACATATGTATTGTGTGGTATTATTGCTGCATGTTGATAGAATTTATCAGTCAGAAATTCGTAAATGCAGAGTTACAAATCTGAAATGTTTAACCGCTACCTATAATGTACACTTAAAACTATCTATTATATAATGTGTATAAATTAAAACTTAATTTATACTCAGTTTTTCTACCTCTCTGCTCCAATTTGAAACAACTTGATCCATAAAATTCCCTTAAATGTGACCTCTGACTGTATCTCTGGCATGTAAATAACTTTTATTTTGTCTAACTGCTCACAAATTGTTCTCACACTGCAGGATCCTCCCCTCAAGACAGTAATATTGATAGATCGATGCCCTCAGAAACACACTGCACACCATTCTCCTCACGACCTTTGACCTTTAACTGTGCCACGACCCCATCATGATGATGTACAGCAGGCTCATCGTCTCCATGGTAACATGAACTGGTTGCATCAAGCAGCGCCACGGGGGAGAGTGTGTGCGAGCGCGTTTGGAGCATTTGTGTGAGTGTGGTGGGGCTCAATTAGTGACGAGGACCCACACACACACACACACACACACACACACCCACACACACACAGACCCTAATGTGGCTCTCCATCTGTCTATGTAAATCAATTCTGACCTTTGTTGAACTCTGGCTGTGCAGTTTGACAGTTAATCACTTGATAAGTGTATTATGTAGATGTGTGTGTTTTTGGCGTACAAGTGTTTTTATTCTTTCTGTGTGTGTGTGTGTGTGTTTGTGCGTGTTAGCATGCATGTGTGCACACATTAATATTACTTTGGGGTAACTGAGGAGCATCAAACTGCCTGTTTACAGCTTATTGGACTTTAAATTCAGCTTTATGTAAGAATGAAACTGAACATCTTTTGAAATCAATCCAGTTTACAGGCAGTTGACATTATCCATAACTCAGTCAGTTTTACAGATACTGACCTACGATTTGATCCGGTAGTAGTTGAGTCATTCCCAGTAGTTAATGTTGAGTGTGACGTCTTGCACTATCTTGTGATATTAGACATAATGTTTTTTTTTTTTTAAGGTTCGACCAAACATCAGAAGATCTTGATCCTAAACTCTGCTATGAAAGATGGCGGGCGATATGCAGTCCTTCAAGGATTGCCAGGCCTTTAATTGCTGCTAAATTTCCCAGTTTTTTGTGTCATGATGTGAGCTCATGTTCCCCTTTAAATTTCACCTTAAACTTTGAAATGTATCAGACAGTTCTGGCACAATGACTTCCTTCTTCAGATAAATAACCTACATTAAGCTTGATTCTCTGTGTTTGTGTGTCCTTACCAGTTGCTCTCCTCTGTGATGAGGTTGATCAATATGTCACTATAGTAAGACGACATCTCAATGTTGTGCGGATCAATATGCCAGCAGATGCCTGTTTGGTGTGCAGAAATAACAGAAACAAATGACCATGAACTGTCAATAGATTTGCTTGATTAGTTGAAGTCAATTTCTTCTGTTTTTACTCCTCGATGCTCCTGAAAGGTCATCTAAAATTCCTTTTGGGAACACCGTCTGAATAATGACACAAGGTGTCTGGATTGAGATTATAGCGAGGAGACTATGTGGACACTGAGTGCAACCGGAGTTTACTGACTTTGAGTTTCCTCTGCAAATACAGCCCAAACTGCTACGTGTCATTGAGCAATATATCTGTTTGAATAATAATAAACAGCATCAATGTAAATCGCAGATACATCGTCAACCACTCACACAAACATTCTCAGATAACTGAAGCTAATCCGTCAGATTAACACACATTATAAAATAGTTACTAATCCCTGTTTGTCCTTCTGGAGAGCTGAATAAGCGGTCACAGAGATGAGATAAGAACAAGAGCAGAGTCTCCTCGTTTTATTACATTTACACCACATTATATGAACAAGTGTTTCACTGAAGTTAACCTGGTTTCTGGGAGGTGTGACTTTCACAAAGACCATCTGTACAGGATGCTTTTTAAAACTGAATTATTATTCAGCTCATCTGGTTTCTCCTTATAAACCAAACCATCGTTTTCTTTTAAGCAAAACAAACCCGTGACACGTTGGATCTGTTTTAAAGAAACAAACTGCTTGGATTTCAGCAGCCATTAGCTGTGATTTGTCAAGCGCAGTGAATCATATTTTTACAGACAAATTAAAATTACAAATCACCTTTAAATGATGAGACGTTGCAGCTTCAAATCTGGTCTGCAGTAGCACAAAACAATAAACTCCACAGCACAATAAAAGCCATAAAAGCATAAATAGGAGCTTGCTGCCCTCTTGCCTGCAGAAGTGGCATAACACAGCTGAATTTACACACAAAAGATCATAAAAACAGAGGATTTTTTTTAAAGATAGCTTGCATAAAGACACGTTTATGAAAAGACAGCATGTTTCCTTTTTTAAAACATGTGATTGTCGTGTGTGATAATAAAATCAAAATAAATCTCAAGATTTACGCCCATTAAAACAGCTCATGTGTGCTTGTTTTATTTCTGACTCAAGATAAAACTAACACAAACAGCATCACCTGAGACAGAGCTTAAAAATGATTAAAACTTGTGTATCTTTTGAGTTTGACAAAACTAGACAATATGACAGACATCTGTCTCCCTTAAGACTGTGTGTGTATGTGTGTGTTTGACACGAGCGTTGATTTGTCCCAGACTGGGTCTTGTTGTCTGACCTTTGACCTTCCCAGATGGTAACAACACTTCTCCTCCATGTGTGTGTTTTTGTACTAACGAGAAACAATCATTTCAATTAACTTAAACTCAAGTCTGTCGATGTGAGACGGACACTGAGGACGTGTTTAAAAGGAACGGTTAATGCTGTGTTTCCATGTTTGTGTTTCTTATTCTTTCAAACATCTCCCAGCTTATTTAGGTGTTTTCTGTTTACCTTTTTTTAGGATAACTGAGAGGACGAGAACGGGTCGGGTCTTAGTGAGTTCATTTTCTAAACCCAGAGAAGCAGAACAACAACTGCTTCTCTGCTACGCTAATATATTCATTACTGTCATTAACCTTTTGGATGCACAGTCCCCTTATCTAATTATCCCCTTATTACTTCTAAACACACACACTCACACACACTCACACACACACACACACACACACACACACACACACTCACAGCCCATCCCCACCTCTGATACCCCACATGTTGTTTGACAAATGAGTAGTCTCGCCTCATCAAGCACATGACAATGTAAACAGATGGGAAGTGCAGACAGGGACCCGTGCCAGCTTGATTGAACACACTCACACACACACCACCACACACACACACACACATACCCTAACACACACACCACACACACACACCACACACACACACACACTCTAAAATCCTTAACATATGTAGTTATTCAAACGCGTATTTGCTCAGAGACTCCATCAGATGCAAAGAGAGAACTGCCAATAGGGGGGTGTTTAAAACGATCATCCAAGGAGAAAATATCTGATTTAATGATTTGTTTCCTGTTTTGAGATTTGTTTAGACACTAAAGAGCAAAAAAGCTCATTTAATATTATAGGATCAATTTGCAGGACTGGTACAATATTAGTTACAAGTTTCTTTGTAATTCTCCTCTGCTGTTTGGGAATTTATTATTATAAAGATGTTTTTGCACCAGGATCTCACTCACTAATCAATCCTCATAAACACACATGACTGACACTGCTTTAAAATCAGAATGTTACTTTATTATTTCTACAGTAATTCCTTTAGAAAGTTGTGGAATTAAGTCTTATTTTATTCAAATAGAGCTTTTATGAAATTCTCTTTTTGTTTTTTAATTTTTCTTACTGAGCTAAGGCCTGCTGAGCAGCAGCAGGAGCGATCGCTCTGAAAGCCACATGTTTTCTCCACACCTGCGCAGGTGAAGTCGATTCATCCACCGTCAGGACAATAAATCAGATCTGGACAACGACTCTTTCTCTGCCAAAGCCACACCGGTGAGGATACAAACGTTTACCTTCCTTCAGATGATAGATTTTTACTTCCAACTGTTACATTTTCAATTTTCTAATACATTTAGATTTTGATAATATGATTCTTTTTTTTTTAGGGGTGGCACAGCGGCGTAGTGGTTAGAGCTGTCGCCTCCCAGCAAGAAGGTTGGAGGATGGCATCCCGGCCTGGGGCCTTTCTGGGTGGATCCAAAAAAGTTAAAAACAAAAGCAACTGGACTTCAATTTGTAGTTTGAAGACGTTTCGCTTCTCATCCGAGGAGC
>JAOXNZ010000001.1:19907891-19918451 GCA_028566095.1 Kryptolebias brasiliensis | reverse complement strand
TCACTTCCATTTAATGATGCAAAGAGCTTATATTATAATATTAACAACCTATAATGTGCAACCGAAAAAGCAAACAAAAAACAAGAGCCCGAGCCCACACACGCAGATGTTTAGAAGTCGAGCCAAACGCAGAACGTTGAGTTTTCCTTCACGACACAGCTGCAGATGTTGGGCATGTGGCTGCTTTTTTAATGTCAAAGAGTACACGACTGTAAAAACACGCAAAGTCAAACAGACAGACACTCGGCGGCCTGGTGGGATCCTCAGGGAGGATCATGGGAGGGGTATTTTTAGCGTGCTGCAATTGGCGTCTCCAGGGAGACGAGGCTGATGGAGGGGAGGAAGCATCAGCTGCTCAATTAACTCCGTCTGAATGTTGCACATGAGCTGCTAGTACACAAAGGAGACCCAATGTGACTTTCCAGAGCCCTGTTGCCGGAGGGCATGCGTGTGCGGCTGTGGCGTGTGCGGCTGTGGCGTGTGCGGCTGCGGTGTGTACCGTATGACCAGACTGAGCAGTGTGTCATCTTACTGCTGTCCGCCGCCGCCTCTTCATACTCAATGGTGGAGGGCAGAGCGGGTACCAGAGGCTCCATGTTCATGATGAGGTTTTTGTGGCTCAGAGAGTTAAAACTTCGACTCTGACCAAACTGGGCTCTGAAAACAAGAACGAAATAAACAACCTTATGACTGGAAACCAGGAAAGGTTGGAGCCCATTTTGATCTTTATACCAGCAGAACATCAGGTAACATCTGTAGAGGGTGCTCAGTTATTCTACAAACCTTCATTTATTGTTTTAACTGAACATTTCTTCATCGTACCTGTGAACCTCTGGTGGGTCTCTCTGGATCTTGGAGCTGGCCTCTATCACTTCTTTAGCGACTCTTCCACTAACGGGAGGAGAAACAGGCATCCGTTTCATAAAAAACTGCTTTGAGTAACACAATAATCACGATTCAGTTCTTGAAGTAATTGACAAAAAGCTTATACGTTAAAAAAATAAACCAAATAAACATCCAAGAAATAAAGAAAACAAGCAGCCAGAAAGAAGAACCTGTAAAGTTCTTGGTTTACTTTGACTCAAAGTGCTGTTAGAAAGTTATTATTTTGGTAAATGTATTCAGAAATTATAAATTGCCACTTAAAAATGTATTATATATAATAATATGCTTTTGTTGTCTTTGTACAATTGAAAAAAAAATTAGTTGCAGTATATTAATCTTTCTTATAATCAGGGATTTCTCTGACAATTTCCATCTTTAGTTCCACCAGACTGACGGGTGAATAACGGGAGTTTATGGATTCTGACTCTATTTCAGGGCCAGCATTCGCCACCATCCTACTCATTAGTCTATTGTTGTTGAAATTGGTGGTTAGGTTGTAAATTACAGGGTGAACTAAGGGATCTGTGTGGCGCATTCAAAGAGCAAACAGAGTTAGCTCAGTAAATGTGATGAAAATGACGGGAATCAGCTGGACTGAGGACACATTCTGCCTCAGTCTGTGAGATTTAAAGCTCCCGTATTTCAGAACAAATTCCTTTTACGTACTATTACTCATCAATAAGCATCTAAGGCAGCTTTGGCAAGCGGATGAAATGGAGCTGGGTAAACTGTAAGCCTGGTAAAGAGCTTAGTCTGACAGGAGAATTGTGACTAATCTGGCTGCAGAACCAGACTTTCTTGTGATGTTGAGATCAAAATATGAAGTTTTGATGCTTCTTTGAGATGGAGCATTTGCAGCACTGCAGTGAGCCTTTTGGAATTCCTGTGCAGAATTTTAAAAGATTTTACGCGATTTTTGTCGTTTTGACAACAAACGATAAAGCAGTTGTGAGGTAAAACAGAAGGCTGAAAGACGATGTGTCCATTTGCTTGAGTTGAACCCTTTTCACATGCATTCTTTGTGCTTTTTACCACATTTCCCACGTCTTCCGTCACACCGAGCTCAAAAATACACCAAAGCAGATGACCATGAACTTCCGTCTCACCTGTATCTGAACCTGCTGCCTTTGAAGAAAATGTTACTGCTTGAAACAGTTTTTATCTGACTCGACTTTGCACACCTGTCGGACAGAGAGAAAGAGGAAGAAACAAAGAGAATCACATGCAGAGAAAAGCGCCGTTGCATAACATATTTCTGGATTCAGCAGCAGTTAGTTCCTGTTCACAGACCCGCCTCTCAGTAAGCATTAGATTTCAGGTAAACAGGGTCAATAGCCTCAGCAGTAAAGGAAGGTGGTTCGAGAAGCATCGTTTTAAAAGTTGAAGCCGAGTGTCAAACCCTCATGCTTCATGCTGTTGATTTATGATGTGAAACTGGACTCCAGAGCAGCAGAGATGGTGCCACAGCACAGACACAGACACGCACTCTGCTCTTCATCAGGAGCGCAAACCTCTGCTCGGCAGCCATTTACAAACTCAATTTCCTCTGATTTGATTTTGCAGCTCTGGTGCTCGTCTGCTATCTGAGCTGAATTTCTGCCTCTCAGAGACACGCGGGGCATTAAGAAGTCAGCATACACGATTACAGAGGCTGGACTTTCATCAGAAGGCTTTGGTAACGACATGACCTACTTCAAAAACTGTACGATTTTTTACCACATTTGTTTTTCTTTGATACAAACTTATTTATTAAAGCAAGAGAAATAAAAAAAATCCAAGAATAACCATATGAATGTATGAACAAACAGAATAAACTTAGTTTACAGGCAAAGGTAGACCTTCAGACAGACTGACAGTGTGGAGGAGGAAGGCTGCCATCTTCTGCCAGCAGAAACATCTTGTGTCAAACCTTAAGAAAACCTCATCTACTCAAACTTGACTCATAATACATCTTATGTCTCTTCACAGTTTATGTACATATGCTTTGAAATGTGCTGTACTTTTCATTTAAAGGGTTGTAACGTTCTTTTCTCAAATGCAATTGTTAGGGCCAAAAGTAAACTCTATGAAATCATTTTTACAAACAGAAAATTCTACGCCCTGATCAGATTTCTCTTTGCAATAAGAAAGTTTACAGTCACATTTTGGGACTTTTTTTTTTCAGTTTTACAAAGCTTTTATTATTCTTATTTTGTGCAAAAACATCACTAATGTCATTACAAATCTTCTTTTTTTTTTTTTTTGCCAAAAACAAGTTTTCCTAAGAGAACAATAACATATTTCATATCAGATCATACGGTGTGATATCATTTCATGTTGTACTTTACTGTCTTGTATCATATTGTATTGTTTTATATTATGTGGTGTCCCTAATTTCACATCATAAATTTATTTTAAAGCATTGTTTTTAATCATATTCTATCATATAGTATTATATTGTATTGTTTCATACAATATTGTAGCATAATGTCAGTGACATACTATATAAACCTAATGTATATAGGCTTTGTACACACTGCAGGTAAATGTGGCCCAAATCAGATTTTTTTTGCCCATATATGACTCGTATCTGAGTCTGAACATCACAAATCTATTTTTATTTAATCGGACCCACGTCTTTTTTTGTACGGGGTACTAAATTCAATACACATACCATGTTTTTTACTAAATGGATCCGAAGTTACAAGGCCTTCTCTTCCCCTCTTCGGCTACGAGGCCTTCAGGAGGGTTAAAGCCACCTCAGTCTGAAGGATCATTTCATCCGATTTTTACATAACTGAAGTAGGGGTATGCGGATCGATCCAAATATTCCTAATATCGATACCTACATTGGCTTTGAATTGTATCAATACTAGGCCTGAACGATTAATTGCCTTTGCGATAATATCGCAATATGACAAAACAAGATTTTCTAACTGCAAAGGCTGCGATTTAACTGGTTACGTGCTCTGGTGGCGTGATTTGTGAGTGAGCCAAGCGAAGCAAAGCCGCGCACGGAGGGGGTGAAGTCGACACTGCGGTTTTAACCTGTTTCACAATGGCCTCAGGCTCGACAGAAGCTGACACAGCTGAAGGTTTGGTACGGAAGAGGGGCAGCACGTCAGTTGTGTGGAATTATTTTGGCTATAAAAAAGAAGACGTCAGGCATTGTGTAGAACCTGCCTTGCTGCTGTTGCTACCTCACGAGGTAACACTACAAACCTTTATCAAAGCCATGTACTGTACGAGAGTTGCATGGCTGGAATGCCAACAACCAGTGCTTCAACTTCAAGTAAGCAAAGTACCAGCCGACAGGAACTGGTTGAAAGTTTTACTCCTTATGAACATAATCCGAAACGGCATGCGGAAATAACTCAGGCAATAACAGAGTTTTTTTCCCCTTAACATTTAATGAGGACATACACTAGTTTATTTTGTGTTTGAGAGTTTGATTTACCTAAAAATTGTCTAATTGGTTAAAGCAGATATTTGTTTTCACTTTTCCTGCACTTTAGTATGTGTGATGTTACTGACTGAAGATCAGTAAGCTTCATTTAATTTTTGTATTTATAGACTGTCCTGTTAAGTTCAGACAGCGTTTAAGAAGTGCAGTCCACATGTTTACATCTCATGTTTCATGAAACGAAAAGTTTTAAAACCACAGATTTGTTTGTGTTATTGTTGTAATCTGTGCTTTAAATAAATCTGATATTGTTTATTATGAAACAGATTGATCTATTGTTTGTGTTCGTTGAAAAATACATTAGAAGAAGACATTAAAAAATAATCGCATATCAATCGCAATATTGAGGTAAAAAAAAAAATCACAATTAGATTATTTTCCAAAATCTTTCAGCCCTAATCAATACTAGCATGATGTGATTGATACTTGAGCTTTTTTCTCTCCTCTCCTTTCAGTACGTTGCTCCTGTTCTAGAGGTGTAATTCTGCTTCAGAGCAGCAGGATGAAATGTAAACACTGAACGAAACTAGCAGGGCAGATCAGAATTTTGTCGGCACCGACTGCAACTTCAGAGCTGACACACGCACACACACGCCGACATGAGTAGCATCCATGTTTACTTCCATAAACACAGCGTGCTGCGTGGGACGTCATGTCTTCTGCGCAGGCGGTGGCATTTCAGTCATAATGTGACCTGCAGTGTGATCGTAACCTAGGAGGCGTTTTCTCAATTACATGTTACCATGAGCTATTATTGTATTTTTGCTTGAAACAATATTCACAGTCTCATCTCCCAGCAAGACAAGCTCAGTCAGTATAAAAGTGTGTTTCTGTGTGCAGACGCACTTGTAAAAGGCCTGATTCTCCACCCCACACTTCCAAAGGTGCTTACACGCTGCAGGGGTCGAGGTGTGAAATGTTAACACCAGTTTTTTCTGCACAGAAAAGGACAGACAGAGAAAGAAACGGCAGGGGGTGATTACCAAACGGTGTGTGAATCAGTAAAAGTGCTGAACATAATGTGAGGGAGCTGCACAGAATGCTGACCCACAGGCCAAAAGCTGTGAGCTTAGCACGATATGAGACAGATATAGTGATCTGGCCACAGCGTTCGGCTGTAAAAGGGCTTGTAGCTCGCAGAAGATGGGTCTTTATGGGCGAGGAGGGGGGATTTATTCCTGTAGAAGTGTAATTTTCAGTCCTGCGTGTCTGGTAACATGAGATACCAGATCAATTTGACTCAGAGGCAAGATTGGAGAGGCAGACAGAAGCAGAGAGGAAACAGTGAAATCAATAACATGGGAGTGAGTTACTGTAACACAATGTGATGCCGACGTCACAGCTCTAAATTCCCAAAGCAGTGCAACTTTGATGTAAAATTTAAAGCCGTTTGTTTTGTCTTTTTTGTTGTCTCTAGGTCACTACACTGCACAGCTCCCTCTTTATCACACATCACGTGTATCAGGTTTGCACTGAGACTTACACACATGCACTGCAGCATGTGTGGGTGTGTGAGTGTGTGTGTGAGAGAGAGAGAGAGAGAGAGAGAGAGAATGGCAGAACTGCATATTTTTGAAACCCTGACAAATTGATTTTAGTCCCACTTTGGCTGACATGCAAAGAGGCTTTCACAGCATGATTTATTTTATGAATAGTTTAACGACCTATAAACTCTAAAAATGTAAATAAACAAAACATTTAGGAACATTAACAACAAATACAGAAATAAATATATCTTCTTAGTTTTGAATGATATTGCAGGAACTAAAATTTGAGAATGCAGTGACTCTAGTTTCATCATCTGATGTAGTCAATTTGTCTTTATGTTGAAAGATAAAGATGTTTGTCTTGTGTTTTTATTATTTTTCTTTAATTTCAGGCAGCACGTTTTCCCTTTTGAGTGTTAAAAAATAACTTCTGAGCGCCACCATTCAGTGAGAAAGGATGTTAAAGTAGATTAAATCAAGGGTAAAAGAAATTTCAAGAAAGTTTTGCGTTTGAAAGTCAATACAAGTTGCCATCAGCCCAAAGTGGGAAAGATAAACACAGGTGAGAGCAGAAAGTGAATTCATGATAAATAACTCTGAACAGACATCAATAAAGAACAAACACACACAAACACGAGTAAGGATTTAATAAAAAAAAAAGACATTAAGAATTTGTAAACAATGTGCATGAACTACAAAACACAGAAAAGGTCATTGATTATGCATCATACTGGTGCATAATCTGCAATTCAATGAAGCTCTGAAAGCTAAATTTGATCATGTGGCCAAGAAGAAAATCTAAAAATAAAATATATCAAATGAATATTTTAAAATAACCAATAAGACTGCATGACAAATTGACAAATTGACAAAAACGGAGCCCATCAATAACATAAAAAAAAACAAAACAACAACAACAAATAAAAGGTTTCTGCAATCATGAACAGAGGTAAAGGCAGGACTGCGGGGAGAGGTGTCAAAGTGAGGATTTAATAATACTTTGTGCCACCATTATTACTTATATTTACTCACCCGGGAAGACTATGTTTAAACAGAGAGAAGAGACAGAAACACAAAGATAAAACTACATCTCAAGCTTTTCATGAGTAGCCAAACAAACAGAAGCAGACTGACATGCTAAGCAGGGATGGAAGAGCACGATGAAGCTGTAATGAAGAGAACAGTTATGAAACCAATCAGCTGACTGGTAGATTAAAATGATAGTTCACATCTGTTGAAGTGGGGGTAGTTATAAATAGCCATTTGAACAATCTCAGTTTGGAGAAACAGCTTGATTCCGACCAGATTAATCAGCTAACAGCGAGCCTGAGGGAGAGCAAAGTGGATTGCTGTCACCTTAAAACAACTCCAGTCTCAAAAATGTCATTGCATTTTATGAAAATGTTCTTTGGTAAGCCTTAACATCGTTGTCGATACATGAATCACAAAATGCCCTTAAAGTTTTTGCTTATTTCTCACTGGGGAGCATTTACGTGGCATGCCTGGAGCTCGTTTGGACAAAATCTCTGTGTTTTTATTACGTCTGCTGCAACTTTTACAAATGCACTTCGCTGCTGAACAAAGATATGCTGCCATGTTTGGCACGATTTCTGCAAGTCTCACATCTGTGCATTTTTGCATCATCGAGATGCATTCAAGCAAAACAGGACTGGAAGCCAGAAGCAGAAGCCACTAAGAATGAGCGCACCCTAGAGGCTGACTGTAGTTCAATTTTTAAGTATTTTAAGAAGTCTTTTAAGAGAAGTGGAAGCGTCATGTTAGACTGTGACTGACCTTCATAGCCTGTTAGGGTGTAGCGAGGGTGTGTAGGCGGGACTTTCATTAAATACAACAAGGCGGCACTCGTCCATCTTTAATAATGCCAATGGTTCGTGTCATTCGTGCAAATATAAACCACCAACGCAGAAACTAGACCGCCACAATATTCAAATATTGATTCAGAGGCATTAAAAAATTGCACATAAAGAAAAAATGTCTGCAACAATGCAAAGGCACTATAAGCAAAGACCACTCCGGGCTGTCAGCGTCACAATTCAGGACATGGTGGATATATTTCAAGAAATAGGGCTCATTACCGTGTAGCTACGCTTCCTGACCTCCTGAAGGTCTTTGCTACCAGTGATAATTAAGATTTCAACAGGAGGGCTAACATTTATTGTTTTTCTCACTGACAAACGCAGCAAAACTGGTTTTCATCTCTGAATGACTCATGAAGTTAAGGGCTGCACAGTTCATGAAGCCACTGTAGCACTTCCTGTGCAGCCCAAAGCACTCCCTGCAAGAATATCATAACATTTCTGTGAGATTAACTGCGTAATGAAAGTTCACTGGGATGTAAAAGTTTATCAGGTAGAGTTCACACAGAGATTGAAGTTGTTTAAGAAGGCAGAAATCCACTTAGTTCATCGGTCCGATCAGATATAAACTCTGTTTCTCCAAACTGAGGTTGTTCAAGAAGCTATCTACAACAGGTAAGATAATGCTTGTTCATAACCTTTCCACAGAAGCCCACTTCACACATCTGAACTATCCCTTTAAAGAGCAAACTTGATTACAATTCTCACAAACTCTTTGCAAAAGAAAGCATATGTAGGATGATTTAAACCAAGATGAAGACATCCGCTGCAGTAAGGTCAACTTATGAGGTCATAAATATCTACGATGCGCAGTCAGACACCAAATGTGAGCGAGGAGAGTAGTTGTAACACACCCACCATCCTGTTACAGTGAATCCTGCCTGTTAAGGAGATCTGAAACAGCGACACACATATAGGTTGTGTGTGATGGTGGACAAGATTACAAACAGTACAGTTTATCTGACATTACACAGATGGAGAGGGGGAAGAGGGAGAGGCAGAGGGGAAGAGAGATGGCAGAGAGCGAAAGACGGAGAGTTCAGTTTGAGTTCACAAAACACAGATATAACTGTGCATCTGAATCAAAATCAGTCACTTTTTGGAGGATTACAAATGTTGGAGGTAGGGATTATTGATTCCGCATGATGATGATAATGACTTGTGCAAGTTTTCCCAATTCATCATCATGATGAAGCGAATCACACGCCACACGCCACTCAGCATTTTTAACCTTTCAGAGACAAAACACTCACCTCTTTCTGGATCCCGATGACATAAAAGGTTTTCCCTTCAAACTTCAGCTTGCTGACGTCAGCCCTGCAAAAAAGCACAGGGGGAAATATTTTTAAAAATCTATTCATGATTAAGAGTACAAAAGAAAGAACATCAAGAGGCCAAAAACAATAATAATAATAAAAAAACATAGTTTAAAGTGGTGTCTGTAGCAGTTTTTATGAATGTACAATGTATTAAAAACATCCCTAAATGTTGCTCCATGATCTTAACAAAAGAAAGTTTGACAAAATGCCGTAAAGTAGTTTTAAAGATTAACATTTAAGACTTGAAGTTGTACCATTTTAGTAGGTGAATCCTCTTGTTTCCCTGGAAAACCACAAAACCTGTGGCTGTGAAACCCAGAAAAGCGATCGCACCTGTGAAGTCCTGGAAAACACACACCCACACCCACACACACACACACATTGTGTGCCTTATGGTGGTTAAACAGCAGGGAAGTAAATGCTAAAGTAAAGGCTTCACGCCAACGCAGAAATCATGCTTTCAAACTTCAACATTTGGTTGCTGTGAGCTTTCAGAGCATACAGAATAAATGAACTCGCTTCACGTTGTGAGGCAAAAATAAAACCAACAGCTCACTGTTAGAGCTTTACAGTTTCTGAATCTTTTCTCTGTAGTTCAATATAAATCACCCTTTTATGTTCTGTTGTTCACAATTTCTCAGTTTTGTTTTCTGATCTCCACATTTCTATAAGATCCCAAAGTCACAGCAAAAAACTGGTAATAAACATGAAAGCTTTGGGTCACTAGTGTGCTAGATTAACAACAAAATAGTTGAGTTTTAATATACTTATAACATTATTTCCATTGTAACAAAGAAGATCATGACTATTACAAGATGCTTCAGTTTTTTAAAACACTGTTGCTAAATGAATGAAAAATCTCACACTTAATTCACATCTAGTTAGTGTTTTACAACAGAAAAAGACAGCAATGGTGGAAGTGTGACATGAAATCACTAATTTATGCAAATTTACATCAACTAAACACAACAATGGTTTTACTGAAATATGGAAAATAAATTGAAGGGGATTAATGCGACTTTGACCATAAAAAACATCATTAATGAAAGGCCTAGCAGTCTCTGAAGAAATGCCTTTCATGCCAAAGTTTTTGAGTTTTGGATTTGTAGCCGTTTTGGTCAAACTTTAAAAATAACTTTCATGGTTCATGACATATTTTGCTAACAAACAAACAAATGAACACACACACAGGCTAAAGCGTTATTTCCTGCCTTTCTGTGGCAGGTGATAATAATTATAAGTCTCACAGCCAGACAGTGTAGATTATCTGGTAAATTCACCTTGCATGGATGTGGGTCGACTCCATACGTTTCCAGGGTGTACGCCCTTTGCAACATGTTCAGCTCTGCGAGTGCAGCACACTGGCCCCTGAAAGAGAACAAAGTCAGGTTCAGACAACAGAAAGGTGCATTTTCTACTTATTAGTGTTTTAAATCATCTGATATTATATTAGGGTGGCACAGCGGTGTAGTAGTTAGAGCTGTCGCCTCCCAGCAAGAAGGTTGCAGGATCGCATCCCGGCCTGGGGCCTTTCTGGGTGGAGTTTACAT
>JAOXNZ010000001.1:19885782-19898122 GCA_028566095.1 Kryptolebias brasiliensis | reverse complement strand
GCCCCAGGCCGGGTTTCGAACCTGCAACCTTCTTGCTGGGAGGCGACAGCTCTAACCACTACGCCGCTGTGCCACCTTATTCTTATATTTTTAACACTTTAAAAGCAAAAAACTACATTTCATGGAAAGTTTTGCTGTGTGCATTTTCCTACGTTTCTGTAGCTTATTGGATTTTCTGAACATTTGCATTTTTCTCATTTTACATAGTAAATTTAACCTTGCTGAATGAAGCGTCTGGTTTCCTGTGTGTGTGTGTGTGTGTGGGCTGTTTGAAATACGGAGTCTAATATTGTTGTTTTTTGTCACTTCAGTTCGTGATAAAATGCACAGACTGCTTCCTGACTAATATCTAACATTGTGCTGACTTAGTACAACTATTTGCTCTGAGTAAATGTGTTTTTTTTTTTGTTTTTTTCTGTGGAGAGCTGCCCCTGGAGAGACAGCCCTGGAGGGTGTGGGGACAAATCCCATGCAGTTTGAAAAATGATGCTGCACCTTATCTTAAACAGGGGATGTTAAATTTTGAAATACACAGCTTTTGTCTAAGGAGTATTTTTCATTAATGTTTGTTAAAGTCTTAATAAATGCATGAATTAACTTGTCACATATCACATCATGTCACGATCATGTGTCTGCATGCGCATGTGGGGTTGCTTGTCTGTTAGCAAAATATCTCATGAACCATCAGTCGGATTTTATTGAAACTCCCAGAAAGTGATCAATAAATGTGCATCTCCAACTGATTAACTTTTGGAGTCAACCCGGTTCAAGATGGCCGCCACAGCTAATCAACATTAGCAAATGCAATAATAGCTATAACTCAGTCAGTTACACAGATATTGAAATAAATTTTGGTGTGGTAGTAACTCAGAGTCATTCACAACAGATCCTCTGAGTGCGAACAGGTTATGCAAGCTCTTTATTTAAAACTTTGACATGCAAGGTGGTGGGTGATATGCATTCCCTAAAAAGAACGTTTTAAAATGAACCTGTTTTATTTCTTAATTTTTCAGTCAATTACAAAGTGTTATGTCTTCCAAGCATTCAATCTCAAAGCAAACAAATGAAGAAAAGTACTGAAAATACATGAAATCAAATTTTTACCAAATTTCTAAACATTTAAAATGCATCCTTGCTTTAAAGACAAAGTAATGGAAGTGCAGCCTCCAGGTTCCTGTGTGAAAGAATTATTAAGAACTGAATAATTAAAAATAATCAAATAAAGACAAAAAAAACCAACAACATATTTGAACAATTATCTAAACTTTTCGATCAAGATTCGAGTGAATAATGTCGGATTAATTGTAGTTTTCCTACAACTGTTACAGAAAATTACAAAATAATAAAAACGTACATGAAAAGGGATGACTCTCGGCTGTTGTCTGTGTGTTTGCTGGGTCTCATACTTACTCTTTGTTTCTCAGGATCCACATATCGAATACCAAAGTAGTCTTTCTCCAGCAGGTTGTAGAAATTACACACATGATCCAACAGGAACTGACCTTTGGTGTCTCTCTGTAAAGCAACAACAAACACATTAGTTTAATTATTTGTATTTAGATCTATGAGCTCTAATTTGTATGCTGATAAAATCCACAAACCGCTGATTTGGGTAAATGCTACACCACAGTTTCATATTCCCAGCCAACGACTCTGCGTCGGGTAATAATTCCTGTAATGCACACATCATCGCAACAAACTATATAACCGATTAGGTGAAACACAGACGCCTGCAACTTTTCAGCCTCTTGGTGATGATGTAGCTACTGTCATATTGTTGACTCAGCCTCCAAAGTTGCTCTGCAGTTCATAAACACGGAGCAGGCGCGGAGGAATCAATAATCACTCTGCAGTTATCACCTGCTCCTCTGTGATTAGCTACTTATCACACACTCAGAAGGATGTTCGAAACTTGTGCACGTACTCGCTCATAAAACTCACATAAAGCCTTTGCAATGATTGGTCCGATAAGATGTGCAAGCATCCCATTTTCTCACGTGTTTTACTCTAACTTTGATTACTGATCGCAGCTGTCAGTGTTTCTCTCATTTTATCATATCACATGCGTCACAAATTGATTCTCCTGTAACAACTTTAAAAGCTACTGACAGTGGATCCTGTGCTCTGTTAAGCAGGACTCAGATCCAGTGGAAAACTGCCCATCAACACACAGAAAGTCACTGAAACAGGTAAAAAAAAATGTCCATCAGTGTCAAAAAAACTAGCATGTATGTATTCAGCTGCACTGAGAAAGTGTTAGAGCATCTGTGTTGATTGGCTTCAGTCTTGCTCTGAAGATGCCTCGTGCTTTCTGCAAACAAATCTTCCTTCCTTCCTGCTAACCTTAAGGTGATTGAGACCAGTCTGAATCAGCCATCAAAGGCCCCCCCTGCGTCTTCGCATTTTTTCCTCCCTGTCCACTGGTCTGCCACATCAGCAGCAGCGGATGAGTTCATTTCACTTGTCAGCGAGCAAGATAAGGACATTAGCTGAAGTCATTAGCCTTGCATGCTTTTTCCAAGTGCAGACATTTGCTTTTAAAGTGCATTGTAAGTGACGGACGCCAGCTGACTCCGCTCAAACGGCTGGTTTGTCAGACTGAAGGCTATGAGGCTCAGAAGCCCAGAAAAAAAATAATAAATACACAGCTCTGCACTTCAGAGAAATTTCATCAGTTACTGAAACATAATCAATACTACAGTACAGAACAGTATTTTTGCTATTTTTAATATTTTTTTAATACCTTCTCAATAGAAGTTTTTATTTTCATTCACCTGTCTATCTCCCACCTGCCGTGCAAAAAAAAAACAGTATTATTTGTTCCCAGTTGACTGATCTGAGCGTGTGCCAGTGCTTCACTTCACCTTTAAGACATTAAAGAAAAAACTGCCTTTAATTTCATTTGTATACTGCATTCGTCTCCTGACAACCAGAGAGAACTAAACAACTATTTCTTACACAAACTAGTTTCCAGGCAGAGCCATCATGTTACGGTGCAAAAGATCTCTTAAAGAAATACATCCATCATCTAAAACCTTTTATTTTAATGTCACCAAAACAGCTTATACTGACTGCAGGGTGACACAGATTCCAAAATGAGTTTGTTTGTTGATGCTGACCTCTTTCATCCCGTCTTCTTACATGATTTCACTCAAACATAAACTATGTGCAGAAAGGGATAAACACTGCAATCTCTCACCAACACAACCTAAGAAATATGCTGGGGAGTCATGCTCCACTTCACAGGAAATAATCGATTTTGTGCAGAAACTGTGGTGAAAGTGTTCAGTGAGGATATCTGCTGTAAAAAAAACAAACAAAAAACAAAAACAGCACCTCAGAACAGGGATAAGAACTCAAACAGTGGGAATAGCAGCTGATCATGTTCAGGGTTTCAGGTTACAAAATGCAAAAAGGACGACTGCTGGGAAGCAGCCAACAATTTCAGGTCACTGTATCCAACAATGAGGAAAGAATAAAATAAAATAAAACAAGTGCACCCCTGCAGACACCACAGAAAGGTTTACAGACAGGCTGATCTCACAAACACACCGCACAGAGCATATTTTAACTTTAACCCCCCCGTCTCACCCCATCCCCAGTCATTCAGTCATTTTCACTGAAGCCCATCAAACGCAGACAAGATAACTTTAACAGATGAAGGGTTTATCATATCTGTCACACTCAGACTGTGTGTTGAGGATGCCTCTCAGCTACTACCACATCAAATTTACCTCGATATGTGTAAAACTGATCGAGTTACAGCCATTTACTGTAGGCGTTGGCTAACATTGAGTAGCTGTAGTAGCCATCTTGAATTAGGGCAACTCCAAAGGTGAATCAGTCATAGCTGTGAGTCTAATGATTACAATCTGAAAGATTCATTAAAACCCATCCAGTGGTCCATGAGATGTTTTGCTAACAAACAGACAGGGCTGATGCCAACAATTAACTGTTAACTAAAGCTAATAAACTTTTAGGGTCAACACTAAAAGTTAATTAGCCATTACTTTTCTGAGAAGCTCATTAAAGTCCCTCCTGTTGGTAATGAGGTATCGTGCTAACGCTGCAGACAGATGAGCGTACACAGGCATGAGCAAAAACATTGTTCCCTTTAGCCTTTGGGGCCAGTTGAGAAGCAGTTTAAAAAAGTTGATTTCTGTGATTTTAAAGGTTTAGGTGGTTTCTATGGAAGTAGAAGATCAGTTTTTGTGTTATCTGTGGATAAACTGCAGCTTCCTGAAGCTGAACTGCTTGTACATTTTATATCAGGTGTCCTTGCAGTCCAAAGACACACATGTTGGGTTAAACTGAGTTTATGAACTAACAGTGAACGTTAAGGCACGTTTCTGTATAACATATAAACACACGCCTCGCATCGCCTTTCGTAAAAAGCGTCATATTGCCCACTGTTTTTATGTAACTTGCCTAACACTGCTTTTCAAAAGCAGAAGAGCTAAAAGCTAAAGTCCCCTTTGACCTCTGTGATGTCACCAGCCCTCAGCTGTGGGTGGTCTCAGAAACAGGACGTCCCTGTGGGCTGATTCAGATTTACTGTTCTGTGTGTGAGTGACAGCAGAAGGTAAAACAGATGAAAGTGTCTGTGGATGGAGCTGTGATCGACTGTGTCTCTATGCTGACCTACCTGCAGGGCATGTCTGTTTGTCTCAGTGTGTGTGTGTGTGTGTGTGTGTGTGTGACTTTTACTAAAATACCTCAAGACACACTGGATGTATTTAAATGAAACTTTCAGAAAGTAATGACTGGATGTACATCTACAATGTATCGAACTTTTAGAGTCAATCCAATTCAAGATGGCTGCCACAGCCAACTGAATTCAGAAAACACAAACATGGCTACAGCTCAGTTAATTTTACAGATATTGTACTAAAACTTGGCGTGGTTGTAGCTGCGTTATTATACATACTCTGTTCATGATCATGCAGAAGGTTTGACTAAAACAGTGATTACTCCATCATTTCTCAGGATAAAATAATCTTAGTCTAAAACTCTGGCATGATAGGTGGCAGGCAATATGTATTACTTCAAGGAATGGTAGGCCTTTAATTTTTCTATGTTTAAATAAATCTTGAAGCTTCCTTCACTTTCTGTTTTTTATTCATAAACTGCTCGTGTTTAGATTGGAGTTATGGCCTGATTTAAGCAACATTACAAGTGTGTCGTGCATCTGTCGTCACCTCTTTAGGATTTTTAGCAAATCCCTGACAGCAGTGTTGCCAAGCTGTTAAACCTAAAGAGCAAACAGACATTGACACACAGAGAGAAGAAGAAGAAAAAAAGAATCGGAGTGAAAACAGCGACGCTGTGAGCTGTTTCCTGTCAGATCATCAAACAACACCTTCCCTCTGTCTGGCGCTCAGGGCAGACATCCATGTAAAGATGAGACGAGGACTGGCGCCGAGTGAGGAAAAGAGGAAAAAGACCCGACAGAAAGCAAAATAAGGCCAAACATGCTGAGAGGCTGAGAGAAAGGGCTGAGCTAAAAACAGTACATGGGAGAAAGATTGGAAGATTGTGTAGCGAGGCAAAGTCAAAGAGACAGAGATAAAGAGTCTACTTCTTGTCCAACAAGGGCGGGATGCATTTTTTATATTTCCAAAGGCTGGACATGAAAAATTAACCTGGTCGTCCTGTCTTTACATGATCTCACCTAATGACAGCAAAGTGCTCCTCTCTCACACCAGTGCATACACACACTTTAAACAGAGCTGCAAAGACGAGTGTATACAGTTTAGCTGAAGCAAAGTGCACTCTGACATGTGTCCTCAAGAACATCTATTCTTTTTTTTGTCTTGATAAAGCCATACCCTGGTGGCTGAGTCCACCAAACGCTGGCCAAATAAATGAAGCAAGACATTTAAAGAAGAAGCAAACAACCCTCACCGTGCTGCAGATACACATCATCAATTATTTATCCCTACATCTATTGTGAATTCACAAATAAACATCTGACATTCTCAGGGAAATGAAGCAAGGCTGCGTTCCTCAGATCTCGGATCTGGGAGTGACGTCAAACCCAAGATAACAAGTCAGAAAAACTGTGGGACTTTATTTGTTGTGCTCAACAACCAGGCTAATAACCATTACTATCAATCCAAACCAATAACAATTTATTTCTCCGCATTTGATTAATTTAATAACCGTACCTACATGTTCTCTAATAGGTGTTGACAGGAGTAGATTATGAGTTTATTAGATTAGATTATTGGTTTACTATCTTATTAAATAGTAAAAAATATGGATTATTTTGCTGCATGAAGGAGCCATGTTGGAGCTTGAGATCATGGCTGGTGAGAAATCTCAGATTTTCAAAATCAATATTTTGCCTTTGGAGGGCATTTTGGTTGATTTTTCTAAAACAAAAATTGGAAATTCCATCTCAGAGAAGTGAAACACATCATTACCTTTGTTCTGGTTTGGTTTAAAAATGATTGTGCACAGCTTTCTTTTGCAGCTTTAGAGTTGTTTTAATTACATTTAAGACACTAAATTACAAAAAGGCCCACCAAAAGTTAGGACTGAATGCAAAACAGGATCAGGAAAAGGTGGATGAATGGACCAAAACGCAGACAAGAGGCAGGCAGGTGGATAAAAAACAAACTTGAGGTAACAACACAGGGAAAAAAAAACAAGGCAAAGTGTGAACTGGAACCAAATGGAGCAAACATGAACCAATGAGAGGATCTGACACAGAACAGTGGAAAACAAAGAGGGCAAAACGCTGGAAAAGGTGATGATTGAGTTACTGCGGGTGAGATGATTACTGATGAGAGACAGGTGGGGGGTGTGGAGCTGGAAGGAAGGACAGCTGAGGAGAATGACAGAAAACCCAAAACTACTCAAAACCCAGATGAAACCTAAATCAGCTCAAACTCTAAAAGAAAGACCACAAAACCATAACAAACAGAAGCATCAAACAAGACCAATGTCAGGTTTTTAACCTAAAAACAAACCTTCCACAGCAAAAAGCCGAGCCCATCACCAGAGCAAAGAGACATGAAGTGTACCAGCTCCTGGTTATCAGAGCCGTCACCCAGGATAAAACAGACCAACCCGAGCACTGACTGGACTATCTGCAAAGAGTGTCTTTAAAAAGGTTACTTAAAGTCCAACTCTCCCAACAGTAGGGCTGTAACGCCCAAGTCACGGCTCAGTACAGGTTTGGTTCAACAAGTAAAAGATACAAATGCCAAATAAGATACTAGTTTTATTATTTTATTTGGTTTTAAAACAGACAACTCTCCCAAAAGCCGAGACTGAAAACCAAACCAAACAAACCCTCTTGTTAGCGGGGAGGATTTAAGTTAGCAGATTGTGTACAGCAAGGCAGGATTTGTCAACCGCTAACTCTATAATAAAATTAAAAGACTTAATTTGGATGTACCTGTGTCAAACATCTGTACTGTCATGGTTCTGTACTAACACATGTACCAGTACTCCCCTTTTGATCAGTGTCACGGTCGGTCTTCAGGGTGAATAAGTGTTAAACAAGAAGCAGCCATAAAGTTGACTTTACTTCTAGAACAGAGATGCAAACAAAGTTCAAATGTCCTGATCAGAATTTGAACTTTGATGATCCGATGATAACCCAGAAGTTGAAGCTGGAATGGGAACAGCGTCCACGTTGGACGTTTCCAGCACAAATTTTTTGGTCTAACTGTAAGCTGTGATTAACTGTAACTAAATATTTCACGCTTTAAAAAAAGGTCATGTGACACCATGATTGTGTTCAGCACAGACTCTGGTCCCAAAAATACACCATAGCACGTGTAAACAGGATCTTGTGGGTTCAATCCTCAACGACAGAAGAAGGCAGACTTTACATGTAGACTCTTCTTTCTTTTTTTGTTTTTTCTGGTTGATGGTCCTGACTTAGAGAAGCTGAGAGCAAAAGAGCAAAAAGATTTGTGGACTTTTAAATTGGAGCATTTGGCTAGAGAAAATAGTAGTGGAAATATTGTGAAAGATCCCAGCAGGCAGCATTTTTTAAGAAGCACAGAAAAAAAAGAGATATATAAAAAGGTAAAAACACATGAAGTTGTGGCTATGGAAGCTAATGTTGCAGCAATATTAAGATCATTAAAAAGTAAGATTTAAACAGCTAAAGAAGCTCTGATTCCAGCTCTGCTTTGTTTGGGTATGTGGAGTGTTTTAGCTGTGTGTTATTCCTCTGAGCACAAAGACCTTAACGCTGAAAGTCAATTCTTTAGGAGCATATCTACATAGTGTTGATAAAATACGTTTTAATCACAGTGTAAAACAGGTGAACAGCTTTGTTCAGATCATAACTTTGTGACAGTGACTCGTGGGTGCCCTGTCCCAGTTAAACACTGCTCGCTATTTAAGCATTACGCCTGCCAGCGCAATTATGAGTCCTCCTTATAGGCCGTTACACAGTTCATTTCATGACACAGCATACCTAATTGGCTGAGCTGACACGCTGAGAGAAAATAAGAGTTAAATTCCTGTGAACCACAGGAAACTGAGGAGGGAGGAATGGGTGTTTAAAAACAATGATTTACCCTCTCCCTTCCCAATTTTAAGCCGAGCAGCTGAGAAGGACGAGCATTGCTTTGATTTAAGGCTTTATCATTCTACACAATCACTGCTTTTTTTTAGGGGGAAATGGAGACTTAAAGACGCAAATTGCTGAGCTATTCGCCAATTAGGCATCAGCGTGAGTAAGCAGGCTTTTGTGCACGTCTGGCAACATGCCTGTCCTATTTTTATTAGGGAGTGTCGATTTCTCTGAAGCCACCAAAAACGTGAGGGTTTGAGTCAATGAAGGCATCGACCTGCAGCCGTGATGAGGACGCAGCTGAGACAAATCAATGTGCTGGATGTGGAGGAGGGAAAATAATGCAGAGGCTCCAAGCAGACAATCCAAACGGAGTTCAAACTCTCTGTTTCTCAGGACACAGAAACACAATGTCCTACGCTTTTGTTCTTTTCCATTTACAAAGTGTCTGAGTAAAGATTTTGCACTGGTTGGTTCCTCAATTTCTTGAAGCTACTTTAAATTAACGAACATCTTCAATAGTCAGACAGAAATGCACCGGATAGCTGATGTATTTTGGTATATTTGGAAGCTTCAGTTTCTGCACTAAAAACCTGAGTTTTTACTTTGTGATCTTCATTGTCTTCTGTTTTACAATAAAGTCTAATTTCTCACTGTTTCAGCACCTTGTATGCACAGACATAGTTGCAAAATTCTACCAGTCAGAAACTCATTTTGAAATAATTCATGGAAACATTGTGGTTTTTGGGCTGCTCAGGACTTTTAGCCAACAGGATGTTTCATCTTGTTTCACTGAATATCTGAGCGCAAGGTTGTCAAATATTGTGTAAATGTTTCTAATATGGCAACTCTTTTGTGGCATGAACACACGTGAAGGTTTTAAAAAGTTTGATGAGTCCTCCACTGAAGTGATTCCTCACTGGTGGGTCGTGACCCAAAAGTGGGCCTTGGGCCTGTTTTTATTGGGTCTTGGGTCTTTGCCTGGGTAAAGAAATGTTCTGATCAACGTTCTGATTGTTCTGTCAGCCTTCTGAAAAGCTACACCGCCTGATGAAGTTATGTTCTTGCGGTCACCCCTGAAAATAATCTTAGTTATAAGTATAAATATATTTCAGCTCACAATCCTGCTGTCATTACTCTGTAGCTGAGCGAACTAACACAGAGACTGTGACCTTCTCCCAGAGTGGAGGACAGAAACCACTGACCCAATCATTACCAGCCACGCTCCAAAACCCCTCACACACACACACACACACCGCTGGAGCACAAAGGCATGCCTAAATGAGAACGTGTGATATTAAGCATGTTGTGTGCACCTGCACACACTGAGTTTCATGGCTGGGCACAAAACCTACTTCCCTTACAGGCACCACTATAAAGTATGATCTGTGTAACAGGATCAGATTCTAATGGACCATCATCACTCTCTGTAAAAGTGGTCACTAACTCACAGGATAGTGAGTTAGGCAGGAGGTTTAAAAAAAAAAAAAGGAGGGCGACAACGGTCCGACTGCAGCTGCAGCACTGCTGTTATCAGATGATGCATGGAGCTGTTTTTGTAAGCAGATTTAAAATCTTTCAGTGCAAAAGAAAGAAAAACAATGAGCACATATACAGAAATCTGCACGTTGATGTGTCTGGACTTCTGTTGGTTTGGTTTTAGCAGAAAACTAGAACATCTTTGTGCATTTTGTACTTACTGCGGATACAATAAGAGCGTGCGTTTCCTTCACAGAAACAGATTAATGCATCCCGCTCACATAATGAGAACATAGATTACATCACATAAACATTTTATAGTCTGTATAACATTATGCTTCAAAGGCGGCGTGTTTTTATTGGGCTACATTCTAAAGACAATATAAACAATATAAATGGTTTCACTGATGGTTGTGAAGATGTAGGTGGAGACATCTGCTGTTTGTGTCAACCAGCTTTAGCAAATTTAGAAAAACTGTAATATATCTGGGCTCATTCCGGCTCATTCACTGGGCTGTTTGTTGGCTTTTGGAAGGTTTTGTGTGTTTTTCATGAGCAGTGTAGAAATGCACCACTGCTACATGATCAGAAGTGTTAAAGATGATCTGATTCAAATCAGTCAACATAAACTGAATGAAATTTAATCAAATGTAATTCTGCAAATAGCTTGCTTGGCTGCTTAGACCAGACGGCACATAAACTATTAATGTAGCCATAATAGAGAGTTATAGGTTTACTCCAATGCATCCACGCTGTAGGGATACCATTGAACATTTCTATTTCTGTCCATTTATGCAGATATAATTAAAAGCTAATCAAATCTTTTAACTTCAAGTAAAAAAAAAAACTTTTTAAGAAATATACTGAATTACAGGAAATTGTCATTTTCAGTAATGTGACTGATAAAACCCACAGACTGTTGACTGTTTATAGATGTTTTTTTTGTGTAATAAATGAACCAATAGAAAGTTGGATTCTGTGAGACTAACTGCTTATAAATGAGCAGAATTTGCATTCAATCACAAAAAGCCAACAAAAAGTGGGACTTTTATTTGATCAGCATTTTGACCGTTTGTATAAAACAGAATAATCTACTATGCTCATGATGGAATATCATCTGTGTGGACGACCTCTGACCTGCATCAGTATTTCCTTTGTCCTAACCTTCGATGCCCAGCTCATTTTATTTATTTTCTTCTTAATTTTTCGCTCTAAATTGATGGTTTGTTTATTTTTTAATCGTTTTCTTTTCCTTGATTCTTCTTCTTTACGCAGAAATGGGCTTCATCTACAGAACCTGCTTGCTTCAGCATCTCTTTTCAAATCTGTTTGATGTTTTAATGTTCTTAATCTTTTTCTTTTTTTTTTCACAGCCACACCATCTAATTTGCTCCCCCACTCCTTGTGCATGGTGTTGAGCTCCACCGCCATCCTCACTGCTCATGTACTACAACCGACCATCGTTATTTTGTTTTATCGACCATCTTCTCTTCCTGCTCCTCCACTTGCATTTCTGTCAACACGTCTCTGCTGCAGTATTTTCCTGCCATCCAATCTCTCAGTTTTCTCTTGGCTGTGAGCGCAAATCAGAAAAAGGATTTGTTTTTTTTCTAAGTCATCTTCGGCGGCACATCAAAGAGACGCCGGAAAGCAGGATAAGAATAGAAAACTGCCACTATTTATAACTTAGGCTTTAAAGAATGCCTGTTAGCTATAATAAGAACTCATTTTCAGCTTTTCTCAAACACACACGCCTTTAGCTGACCAAACGACAGAAAGACAAAGAAAACCAACACCATCATAAATTAAGCTTCTTTAAATAGACTGAAACTGTAATGTGTTGAAAAGCTGATTCACCCCAGATTCTAATCTTCCAAACTCTCAGTTTATTATTACAACCCCAATTCTGAATAAGTTGGAAAGTTGTTTAAATAAACACAAAATGCAATGGTTTGCAACTCCACATTGTATTCATAATGAAACAGTAACTATCCCTTTTTAGGAAAAAAATTGATGGCAGGAATACATCCCCGAAAAGATAAGACAGGGTCAAAATAAGTGGAATGAAGAAGAAACAGCTGCAGGAGCATTTTGCAACTAATCAGGTTAATTGACAACAGGTCAGTAAGTGGACTGGAGGTAAAAAGAGCTTTTTAGAGAGACTGAATGTTTCAGAAGTAAAGATGGGAAGAAGTTCATCCTTCTACCAAACACTGAAATGATTTCAGAATAATGTTCCTCAACTGAAAACTGGGAAGACTTTTAATCTCCAATCATCCACAGTTCATGATATCCTGAAAAGATTTCAAGAATCTGGAGGAA
>JAOXNZ010000001.1:19855197-19871269 GCA_028566095.1 Kryptolebias brasiliensis | reverse complement strand
TCCAGGGTGTCCCCCGCCTCTCGCACAGTGACTGCTGGAGATAGGCACCGGCTCCCCATGACCCGGAATGGAGAAGCGGTTCAAGAAGATGGATGGTTATGTTGTTGACTGCTTGATATATGCGAAAATGAAAATTAATACAAAAAACATTGAAAATAATCATTTAAAGTGGCCCAAAATGTCTGGTCTGTTAACTACTGTTAACCCTTTTTGAAAACAATACAACAAACCCTGAAATATGTTTTACAAAACCAGAACCAACAGCAGAACAGCACTTATCTCTGTTTTTATTTACAGCCACAAGTCAGCGTCACACTATCTGTGGGACATTTGCAAAAACCCTTATAGCACAAAAACACTGTAGCAAATAAGTTTATCTTATCTTATAGCACATTTTCCCAAGACTTCTGACTTCTCCTGTGCATGTGTGGGTGGTGAGGTCCTGACCCAAACTTTGAGAACAAAGTGACTCAAAATGTTTCTTTGTCTTAGCAGAAGTAGCTTATTTATTTTTTTAAAACAAGCCATAGAGCACTGATATGTTTGAGCAGGTTCTTTATGACTTTTGTCAATTTAATGTTTATTGCTGAACAATTAATGTCCTATAAAATTTATTACGTCTATATAGTTGGTTGATTGTTGTGGTTTTGCCACTAATACCACTAAAAGAAGACAGATTTATGACTAAAAAGAATTGAACACAGAAATACAAACTTGGGACAGAAAATGAGATGGTTTTGAAAATACTACAAATGAACTCTTGCTGACACCAAAGTTCTTTTTAATCACTGATTCTAACTCATTTCTCACAGTTGTGTGTGAGCGTGTGAACTTGTCCCGTGTCCCAGGAAACTCAGCGTGTGTGTAAGTGTGTGTGAGAGCCTGAGCAGGTAGCGTGCAGCGGTGTAGAGGCCTCCTCGTGCCCTGATGACTTCTTAAAGGTTCGCTCGTCTGTCCCTGTGGCCCACTGAGTTCACCTCCTCCTGGAACCCCTCCTCCTCCTCCTCCTCGTGACGAAGCTGAAGCGAAAGTTTTTAAAGTCCAGCTTAACGGAATAACATGACAAATAATTAGTGTAGAGATGTCGTGCTTTCAGGGGTGAAAACATGTTTTATACATCAGATGTATCATTCATTAATTCTCTTAAAACAGACTGAAAAATGATCAACCAGATGGACACATTTTCACAGACCTTCTGTGCAGCCTGGTCAGTTAGGCTGAATATTTAGATCTATATTAGGTACTAGGGAGCAACAAAACTAGAACATAAAGGTTTCTGTGAAGCAAAAGACAACACCGCGACAGAATAGTCCCAATGAGGTGTGCTAATACCACGTAAAATGTAAAACAAATAAATATCACAATTTCCTGCAGTTAGTGTAAGTAGGACTGTCAGACTAAGAGTGTGGACAAGTGATCTATATTTAGAGACAATAACAAAAGCAGGAATGATAATACAGCTTTGTAAAAGAAGTTAAGCTCAAGAGCAGCTTGTTCCATTAAGATAACAGACAGGTTTAAAAGAGAACACGGAGATACCTGATTGTCGGTGTCAGCCAGCGCCTGCAGCATCTGATGTACAAACTGCTGCTGCTGCTCTGTCGCCGTGGCAACCGGACCGCATCCTGACTGGCTGTTAAGGGCAGCATCGGCGTCACGCTCAGCACCGCTGGTTCCAAGCCCAGCACTGGACGACAGACAGGTGTCAGTAAGACTTAATAGTCAGTGACTGTTAACCAGATTAAGGTTAACGTTTACAGTCTGTGCTCACACGGGTAAGAGGGAGGGAGCCTCTGCAGCCAGAGTCTGCAGGCCCTGCTGGATCTGTAGCAGAGCCTCCATGGCTCTGGGGTTCAACATGACCGACAGAAGCTCTGCACTCTGCATCTGTGCGTTATGGATAAATAATCAATATGCAGTAGAGTCACTGCAGCAAATCACATCTGCAGCAGCTGCATCATGCGTATGTATCAGAGAAGTCCCACAACCTTTATTGCATAAATTTTACTTTAAAGGTAAAGACTGGCATCTGTTGAGAACAAAACAAAAATGAGGAATATTGTTCTAAAACAGAAAACCAATTGAGCAAAAACACAGACCTGTTGCAGGAAGAGAGGAGGTTGTTGTTTTATTTGCTGCTGCAGCTGAGCATTTCCTGAGAACAAGGGATGGCTCAGCAACATCTGAAAGAAAAAATATAAAGACAGCAGATTTCAGTTCTGTCTTCTTTAAAGGAAGGAACGAGTTGCTGATCTTGGTAAGAGTAGCGCGTAGTGATTTGGTGACATCTAGTGGTGAGGCTGCAAATGGCAACAATGAAAACACCTGGAGACGATCTTTAATTAAAAACAAAACTGCAAAAGGATTTATCTATACTCAGTTTTTTTATTGTCTACAAATATGACTGTATAACTTTTCTCCCTCAGCTAAAAAAAGACTCCACTGTAATGAGCTCCTTTTGCTGTAACAAAAACACAACATTTCATAGCTCCAAGGGACTATAAAGCAATAAAACAATTATAAATACTGTATATCATTTCTGCTAATAGGTTCACATACATCTCCTCCATGCTGTTCCTGTGTGTGTGTGTGTGTGTGTGTGTGTGTGTCACCTGAGCAGCAAGGTCAGGATTCTGGCTGAGGCAGTTCAGAAGACTGCTGACATATGGACCCGACAGCAGACCCTCCATCAGACCTGGACACGCTGTGATCTCCTCCAGGAGAGACTGCATACCTGAAGGGAACAAGCCGTTAGAATAACTCATTTGCACCACTGTTGGATTAGGAACTTTTGTTTTCGTCATAAATGAGCTGCACTTGTTTTGTTGCAGTTTAGCTTTGTGTCATGTCTACATTGTGCAGTTTAACTGTGTAGGTTTGCATCTTTTGCCTGCAGTAGTTGTCTGAGAGCTTGAACCGGCTCTGGGAGTGGCAATCAGTCCTCTGATGGGATCTGTGGAGTCACCGGAGACAGCTTCTGGAGTCTGATGATTTACAGATTAGGTTGTCACAAATGTCTAAATGACTCAGCAGAAACAGATATCTCAAATGAGACGTTAGAAACACAAAATAAGTTTCAAATGGTTCATTTCAAGGCTTCACCTGAGATAGTTTAACACCGGGTTGTTGTATAATTGTCTCTGTGTTCCGAGGTTCATCGGCAGCGGCTGTGGTATTCTCACAGTTGTCCTCCTCTTGGAACAAATCTCCGTCTTGATTTCGCATCATTTCATCTATCATCTCGGGTTTCTTGATGAGCTCCAGCACCTGGAGAGGACAGAGAGGTAACAGCCATGTTAAAAAATGTTAAAATTCCTTTTATTGCACCCATATTTATTCATATTTAATATACCAAAATGACACAGCACATTTTTGCCTGTGTGTGAGAAATATTGCTTGCTTACTAGATGTGCCACTCGCACAGCTCCAGCACACACACACACACACACACACACACACACACACCTGGTTTATGATGTCTGCGTTGTTCAGCATGTCTTCCACCTCAAGGTTTGTTTGCAGGAGCTGCTGAATTTGGGGGTTAGACAGAATGAGCTGTCTTGTCAGTCGAGGACTAGAGGTGGAGAGGATGTCCTGCACCAAGGAGCTGCGCAGGACACAGCGCATCATCGCCGGGTCGCCCAGAAGTTGCCTCTCCATCTCACCCTGGAGAGCAGGGAAGAAGCCTGGACCGCTGTTTTCCAAGTCGAGGTTTTCTAAACCCTCCACTGAAACAAGATGGCTTCGAATGAACGGGGAAAGGAAAATGCTTCGGAGAGCAGAGGACAGAAGCAACTGCAGGAAACACATCCTTCCTGCTCTTCTTACCCAGGCAGAGTGGAGAGCTGGGAGTCGGTGTTGAGTCCTCATCAGCGTCGGGAACAGCGGCGAGCTCAGATTTGCCCGTTTCAGAAGGCGGATCACCCAGGGGCCGAACAGATGGAGGCTGAGGTCTGAGAAAAACGGCTGAATTTAAAACCAGATTACAGATGTCTTGCTGTGCTAATGTAGGACGTTTTTGGATAGCTGACTTTTAACATTCAACAAAAGATTTTCCACATGAGTTACTGGTTTAGAACAGGCTGATGTTCAGACTTTAGATTTTTGTCACAAACACGTCAGGGAACCAGTGCTGTTCTCAAATCTGTTCCCATGGCTGAATTTTAACCTTGGGAATCCCTGTGACCCTATCCTGAAACAAGAGGTGGATTAAAAATACGCTAAACATGACTTTGTAAACACTTTATAAAACATTAATAAGCTTTTAATAATCAGTTTTAACACAGTGTTTAGACATTAAAATAAGGCTCACATTTTGGCAAGAAATTAGTCAGCGGTGTCCTTTTTGTCTAATGCACTATAACTGCTTATTAATGCTTTATTAAGTGTTTACAGCTTAACAAGTGAATTATTAACCTTAATTATTAGCCATTAATAAAGGTACCCTTATCACAAAGTGGTACCAGAAGTTTGGTACTACTTTACAATAAGAGTACCTTTATAAAGGGTTTATTAATGCTTAATGAACAGGTGATTCATGAGTCTGTTAACACCTCATAAAGCATTAAAAGGCATTTATAAATTAGTTATAAAACACTTAAAACATTAGAGCAGGCTCACTATTTGACAAGGTTTATATCGTCCTTTGTATCCAATGTGCGATAAGGGCTTATAAGTGTTTACAGCTTGGTTAATAACTGCGTTTATAAGGGCACCCTTCTTGTGAAGTGGTACCATAAACACGTATTCAATGGTTGTGGAGTTTCAAAGCGGCCAGTAAAATGTTTTTATACTCAGCAGCTGCAGTATTTGCTCATCAAACCGTTAAAGAGTCCATTTGATGGGTGTGTACCTTTGGATCATGCAGAGGCTGACGGACTCAGTCGGTCCCTTAAGGTGACTCACGGGTTCTGAGTCTGAGAGAGCCCGGCCGGAGTGGATCAGCACCAGCTGCTCTGCTGAAGCTCCCAGGCGCTCTGACAGAGCCCGTTTCAGCTGCGCACAAACAGACACGCAAACACATCAGCAGTTATATTGGCACTGATGGACTCTTTCCAGACAGCACATAGTGGTTCAGAACCAGCGGCCGGGTCCGGTCTGCTGACCTGTCCGATGGTGCAGTCTCCTCTAACGCTGAAGTCTCTGCTCTCCGTGACGCTTCTGATGACAACTCGGACCCTTCCAGATCTGCAGTAATCCCCAGCTTTCCCCGGATCATCCTCCACCGAGCCGGACATCTCAGCTTTATCCTTCAGATGAAGATGAGCCGATCTGGAGCGATCAGTCCTGCACCGGAGGAGTGTGTGTGTAGGGGTGTGTGTGTGTGTGTGTGTCCCAGTGACTCAGCAGAAAGCTGGAAGTCGTCTGCACAGCAATGATTTCTGTGCACTGTTACAATGCAGGAAATACAATTAGAACTATTTGAAAAGTATCACGTTATCAGCCATTAGAGTTTCACCTAAAATTTGCCCTCTGTGTCAGAAATGTAGTGATTCTTTAAACACATTAAATCCAATTTTATATGTTAATCTGTGAAAAGCTTGAAACCAGCATTAGTGATGACCATTTTAAACATATATTTTGTACACACAAAGATTTCACTGGAGTTAATAAGATTATTTTTCTATTATCAGCTTCATTATAAAACTTGATTCAGCTTTTTGTAGATTTCAATTTTGGGTTTAAAAGATTCACTTTGAATGTTTCCATCATGTCTAGAATCTCGCCAGGGCTGTTGCCGTTTTGTTTGTTGCCTCTTAGAAACACACATTTTTCTAAAATTAACACTGAAAAAGTATACACAAAGTTCTCTTGACTGAAAAGATATTTTATTTTCTTAACAGTGAAGGAAAAAAAAAACAACAAAACCATACATTTTGGCCTCAAACCCCCCCCTGAAAAGGCAGGAACAGAGCCTCTGACGGTCCTCGGGATGCACCCAGCAAGCATTTCAGCACAAACATCAAACTCAGTCAGATCTTTTAAAAGCTTCTGTAAATCTCGCTCAGTTGTGTTATACAGCATGCCATGTCAGGAGTGTGTGTGTGTGTGTGTGGGGGTGTGTGTGTGTGGGTGTTTAGAGGGACATGCAGTCTGATCGGAAATCCAACTTAGAAAACAAAAAAGGAAAAGAAAATTTCAGTTTTGAGCAGCAGTGCTTTTGTTTTGTTCTTTCTTTTTGTTTTTTTTTTTTTAATCCTCCTGAATCCTTCATAGATCCGACTCGGAGCCTTTCTTCCCCTTCTTGTTTCCCTGCCGACCAGAAAAAAACAAAACACACAAGACAGAAAATACAGTTAACTTCATTTGAAATTAATTGTACGTTTCGATGAAACACGCCGTTTTATCCAACTAATTGTACCTGAAGGTGAAAGAAAGAGTCATATAAAAGGATTACATACAAAAAATCAAAAGAAACAAACTCAGGACAGAATATGACTAAACGAGGGAAAAGAAATATCTTTAATTGCTATTACTCATAAAAAAACGCCGAGCTGCAAAAAATAAAAAACTGATGTTTTTCCTATTATTTTACTTTTGTCTTTAAGTCCCATTGCAACTTTTCCTCACTTCATCTGATCTTCTGGCCGATTTTCACCCAAATTATGCTCAAGAAAAACAAAAAATAAAAGCAACACGTGTGCAAAAACCACACAGATAATGCACACAGAAAGCATCGTAGTATAACTGACACTTCACTTCTCAGCTCAGATGCAGGTGTAGAAACTCAGATAAAAACACTTGACTCCATTTCATTTAACGGGGTTCTTCACAGAGAAACTCATTAATGAGGGATTATTTGTACTCTTACCTGATGTTTCGGTTGTTCGGACTGCAGCCCTTTAACTTTAGATCTTTCTTGTTCGAGAGCGGCGTGTAATAATGTTACCTGAATAAAAGCCCAATCATTAATAAACGTACTCATGACCAACAAAGCCACAACCTTTTGCTCGAGTTACACACCTGTGACGACAATTCTTCTTTAATATGCAGCAGTTCTTCTACCTGTAGAAGGATTTCTGCTTTGTCTTTCACTGAAAAGAGACATTAAAAACGATCAGAAAACCTCTGAAATCTTCTTTCGGACAATTAACGGGATGCTGAACTCACTCTCTCCCTGTTGGAGCATCTTCAGAAGCTGGGCGTTCCTTGCTTTCACCTCTTTGTATTTCACCTGCAGAGTTGACGAGAACAATGGTTTGTGTTGTGAAATCGTATTTGATGGTTATATGATGGTTCTAAAAAGCTGCGGCCACTCCTGACCTCCCACTGTGAAATGGTCTTCTTCAGCTGATTGATCTCCCGGTCCTTCTTCTCCAGCTCGTACTTCAGCTGTTCTGTTCGGGGGTCCTGACAGCGAGATAAATAACCGTTTGTTATTAGGCTGGTTAAATAAACCTTCAGTTTACTCAAAGGGAAACTGAGCTCGGGTCATCTACGTAGCTGAGGTTTGGTAAATAGAAACAGCTCGATGAGTACTTTTGGACGAACATTATTGTCTCGACTCACCGGCTCGTGTTCTGTGGACGTGTTGACTTCCTGTCCCTGGCTGTTGGCATACTGCTCGCGTCTTTTCTCCCTTTGGATAATCCGGCTTACGTCGTCTTCCAATTTATTAAAAAAGCGCTCCTCCTGTCCGGTTCTTAATGCTGGGTTTGACACTCTGGACTCCTGGGAGGGAAATTGGTCAAAATTACAGTAAAAAAGGCGCCTTACTGTGAATGTTCTGCTGCAGGAAGAGCGGGCCGGTTTGTAGAAAAATATTATCACAGTATTATTTTCTATATTGACTAATCTCTTTATCACAATGAAGACATTGATCCTGCTGTCATTCTGTGTGTGTTATTTGTTAATAAACTGCTTGTGTATTACCTCCGAGTTGTTACAACCAACCCTAATTATTGTTATATCTCTTGCAAAAACTCATTATTTCCTGCTTTAACTTTTTATAAGTACACGTTTATGCTTTTTTATGTGTCCCAAAAACATACTTTAAACCTCTTACTCACCTCCTTTTCTTGTTTTCTATTCAAATGTTCTGCAAAGGAAGAACAAATAAACACAAATAAATGTATTTACACACAACTTTGAGAAATAAATTGCATTTGTTAACATGTGACCTGGACCTGAAGACAAATAAATTTGAAATTGAAATATTTTGCAGGTGAGGAGCTGATTTTTTTTTTTTTTCTTAGCAGTACAACCTTCAGCTTGAAAGTCCTGCAGAGAAACGGTCTTTTTGTCCTTTGCCTGTTGATTCTTCTTCTTGTCCTTTTTCCCAGGCCCCTCTTTTGCTCCTCGTAATTTTGGTGAAGTTGCGTTTGTGTTGCTCTGCTGGAGGAGAACACATCATTTCAGCTCATATGGTTAAAATACTAAAGTTGGGAACTACTGTTATTAGTTAAAATAGTCAAAAAGGGTTTTTTTTTCTACTATTTCCACAGAATTTAATGTAATTCAGTATAAAGGTTACAAATTTATTCATCAGTTTATGAAACGAATTGATTTGATTGACCTTTTTATTTACTTGCTTTCTTTAGAAACTCAACATTTTGCTCTTTTCTCTGAAAATCAGAGAAAAGAGCAAAAGATATTCCTAAATTCATGCATCTAATGACTGTTTTGAAACTCTCTGGCATAAGTTTAATAGCTTCGACAATTTTAACTATTTGAATGGGTCCCAGGTTTGATGGATATAATTTATTATGTTTTCTTAAACTAAAATAGCACAGAAAGTGAGCTTGACATAATAGATTTACAAGAATAACAGGTTGGAATATTCAACATTTAAGCCTCAGATTTATCTGCAGCATCAAATTAAAAGTTGTGAAAAAAATAAATTAAAAATTTAAAAATCTCCAAATTATTGAACTTTGACAGTTCCACTCCCATGTTTGGATTTTGTAAATAATAAATGAATGTGTGTGTGTGTAAACAATGCACCTGTTTCTGTTCATACTCCAGTTTACTAAGAATCAAAGCCTTTTCCAAATCCGCCTCATACAGTTCTGTGGTCATCTGCAGAGAACAAATAAAAAGAATCACATAAACACAGTTAGGACTGTAGGGCAGGTTTGTGACGTGACTGTCAAGCCTTTAATGCATCTCTTCTATTGTCGTTTGTGCAAGAATTTCAAACATATGGTGTATAAGAGTTTTCCGCTGAGTCCCGCTGTTCTTAGGTCAGCGGTGGAGGAGTGGGTCCAACTTTGTCACACATTTATCACGTGAACGTTTATTCTTCCTGACCTGTTCGTCTCTCTGCTTCCACTGCTGCCACCCCTCTGAAGGGACGCTGTGGTCTCCTGAGGCCGGGTGCAGAAGCTCACTGGCGATTCCCGACAGCGTCATACAGGACTGCGGGGCGCTGGACTTCTGAGGAATCTTCTTGAAGGCCAGATTCCGTAACTGATGGAAAGAGAGGCAAAACCTAATCCAGGTGGAATGCCACTTTGTCTACTTTAAGATGGACTAAGCTGATGGGCGAAAGTCAGTCAGAACTGGTCAACTTTCAGCTTTTCAAGAATGTTGAAGATCAACAACCACTGATGAATACAACAGATTTATGCTACATATTGTAACAGACCTTTGAAGAAAGAGGGAGAAACCTTCTGGATGATGTACTCACTTGTATTTTTCTTTGTCATTAAGGTGAAAATAAAGAGAAGTCCCTTCTCGTTTTTCATGAATCTAAGACCCTGTCAGGACTGAATGGTAGATTTATTTTTTGTCCTATTGCTGACGCTGTCCTTCAACCACTGAATAATGTTTCTACCTTTCATTTGATTCATTGCTTAACGCTGTGAGGTTTGGTTTTAGCAAACCTCATGTCTTCATCTATAAGAACTGACTGTTTAAGCTTCAGAGGTAAAAAATATATGTGACAGAAGGCCTTTTCTGAGCTTTTTTTCATTAAAAAATAAACCTGGAGAAGACTACTGTCTTTTAATAAGTCTCTTACTCCTGGAAGGAGTTGCAAACCTACTTTGAACAGGAGTTTTAAAAACTCTTAAATCTTTCTTCCATGTATTTTAGTAACTGTATGTGTGTGAAGCTGACTTAAAACACTGCTTTACGTTGTTTTATTTATAAAAATAATAATTGTTTAACCAGGATTTCAAAAAGAAAGCTTTATTCTTTACCATCTTCTTGTTGTCACAGCTTTAGGCAAAGCTACCATCTTATGAGTCCACCTGACAGCTCCCTCTGCAGGTTGCAGGTTCAGTGACGATGAAATGAAATCAAGGCTGAGAGTCTCGATGTGACACAAAACGTTAGCTAAATAAAGATACAGGGCTGTGCAAAGGTTTTAAACCACACTTTACTTCTTTACACTTTGCTTCCAAGGAGCCTCACTTCCTGGTAATCTTTTTAAGTGGTCTCGATCAATTTTTTTTTTTCTGATTTCCTGGCAGTCTTTCAAGGTTTTCTTTGGACTTTGGCTGTTTTTTCCCACTTTTTCAGATTGATTTTGAATTCAATATTTTGTAGGAAGCTTCATAGTTATTTAGTTAATGCCACAAAAAAAAATGCTATTTTAATTCTGCCCCACGCTTTGTGTCCCAGCGACGCTTTTCCACAACCACTGAGACTTTGTTCAGGTACTGAGATTATGACTGAACGACAAGTCATTCTAATGTACTGGAGGACACCCCGAGGTAAACTGGTGGCTTATGAAAGGATGTCATTTAGGTTGCAGGACAGACTAGACAAATATACATGGAAGTTCATGTGGTCTTGTTTTCAGGGTTTTTGTTTGCTTCTTTTTCCTTCAATTATGAGAGTTATATGTTTGAAATTAAGACGAGCTCTTTGCTCTTGTGTGTTTTTGATTGTTTGGGTAGGGAGCTATGAGAAGATGTTATGGATGAATATATGTTGACCTGATTTGGTTATTTAGAAAAAGGCAAAAGGGAGATAGAAAGAAAAATAGAGCAAAGACCTGACAGAGGCCCTAAGAGATGCATCATCCTTCATTTGATCATAGATTCATCTTCTAACGCTTATATGTGGTCAGGTTGCGGCGGCAACAGGTCCAGGAGGGAAACCCAGACCGCCCTCTCCAGCTCCTCCTGGGGGATCCCAAGGCGTTCCCAGACCAGAGAGGATACATAACCAATCCAGCAAATTCCGGGTCTGCTCCGAGGTTTCCGCCCAGCGGGACATGCCTGAAAAACCTCCAAAGGGAGGCGTCCAGGAGGCATCCTAATCAGAACCACCTCATCTACTCCAGTAGTTTTCAGCTAATAGCTCTTTGAGAAGCACCTTCCTGGTGTTAATGTACTATTTTACGTCTGCCAAACTGTGATATAATTAGTATTTTTCATAGATGGAACTAAAGAAACTTAAACAAACTGTGTCTTTGTGAAAGGCTGCAGGTAACAAAACAAACCTTAAGATTAAATTTAAAATAAGGTTCTTTGCCAAGTTGTTTGTTTTACATCAACAGACCACCGGTTCATCCCTTGAGTTTAGGGGTCCTTTCATGCTTGAATGATTAGTTAAACAGAATTAAGCGGTTTAACAAACAAGCATTACCCTGGAAATGGTCAAGGACTGAAAATGCCTGGACAGAAAATACGTGAGACAGGCAAAGGCACAATAAATGCATGAAATAGCACCAGGAAGGCTGAAGAACTTGTGCTCGAGACCACAAGATAATCTGTCTCCTTAGAAGCAAAATGTAAAGACTTAGTATTTAACAATAAATAGGACAGCTAGAGCCAAACCTCCTCAGACACTCACCTCACTTGCCTCGCTTTGCTGCTGCTCCTTCTTCTTCTTCTTCTTGTCTTTCTTCTTGTCGTTGCTGGGAGCAGCCTTCCCCCCAGCTGCTGGTGCTGCTGCTGATGATGATGATCCGGCTTTTCCCTGCCGGGGCTTCCCGGAGGACTCTTTGCCGGTTTTGGTGTTAGGCTTCCCCGGCTCAGAGGTGTCCGTGTCCGAATCCGAGTCAATCTGGAGCAGGGCAAACCGGGAGGCAGTGGTAGGGACGGTGATCATTGCAGACGATGCCATGGCGTGACGGGAAACTGAGTAACACAAATTACAGACAGTTTTTATTAGCTAAACTTTATTTAGCTAATGCTCGCTACCTTTTTAAACAGCCAAAACAAATCAGTGGTTCAGATAGGTCTTTCGTGCAAATCACTGTCAAGTAATTTTGCACTCTGCCTTTGTTATCAGTCTACTGGTGGAGACAGATTAGCGTTTATAGCAGCGACATTACCGAGCTAGCAGCTTTTGTTAGCTAACAAGTACTAAAGTTCTTATCCTTGCCAGTCGACAAAACCTTCACGGACTCGTGGTTATCTTTTGTTTTTGTTGCACCGGCTGGCAAGTGTTGAAGAAGCACAAGTAAAAAAAAACAAAAAAAACAAAGTCCGTAAAAATAGTACTTTCACCTGTTCGTGAAGAACTGTAGGCAGCAGCTATATCAGCGATTGTCCAGCTCGGTACGGAAGCCCGCTGGAACAAAATACTGCGAAGTTGCGATTTTAACTGGCGCTAACTCGCTAAGCTAACATTAAAGCGTCTGTTGCTGCTAACCAATTAAACTTGTTGCCGTTTTAGGTCTGTTGTAAAGATGGTTGTATTTGTGCACGTCTTTTGATTTAAAGCTATTTTCCTCAATATTACTTTAGCCCTTTAGCTCAGATTTCATACTGATATATTTTCACATGATCGCTTACTTTATCACCATGACAACCAGCCGTGGAACCATTATAGGCTTGTTTATGTGTGAAAATCAAATAAATGTTGCATATAGCCTTGTTGTAATATCATTATATTATATACAATATGCTGTATATTGTCTCAAATTGATGGCACTTACAGTCTATTTAGAATTTGTCAGATGATGAAACAGTTTGCATGAACTCCCCCCAAATACCTCCACCTTAATTAAAAAATATATATTACAGTGAAAGCACAGTTTACAAAAATATTAAGTTATAGTCTTCCAAACCCACAAGGATATAATGTCTGTGGTTAAAATGGTGTGAGGAAAAGCCAAAGGCCACACAATAAATAAATAAGAGATATGTTATAAAGAATTTTATTACTAGACTGTATAAAAAAGCAACCAATACAAAATACATACACTATAATTAACATAAAAATCTGTTTATATTAAGTCCACACATGCACACATTTTTGAGACAATTATGTTGTTTGAAAGGAGAACAAAGACAAATACAGAAATAATTTGACATTACGAGAAATAATAGAAAAGTGCTTGTTCTGGGATCCTTCACCAACATACAAACATTTGCAAAGTTAGCAAAACAGCATATATGAACTCTTCCCGACATTATGAAGAAAGTTTTAAAAGCTTCTTGTTGAGATATAATTAATTTATAATTAAGACTCTGAAATAATGTGTAGGAACAAAACAGAATGTGTGATGCTGTACAGTACTTGGAAGTGATAAGTGCTAAAAAAATCTGTCGTAACAGAGAAAGTTCCTTCTTGTTCTATTATCAAATCAAACATAAAATCACAGCTAAAACAACAAAACAGCAGACTACGTTCGGCTGATAAAAATGGCAGAACTTGGAAAAATTCAGCATGGATTGTACCAAGGCAACAGGAGCTAAACTGTACCAGTCACAGATTTAAGTCTGTCTTTCTTTTTATAAAGTAGATCATAAACTGTAAACATTTTTTGTGGTGTCTCTATTCTGTGACACTGAATTGACAGATGTCTAACTATTTGTTTAGCTGTTCAACACGTTGCCTGAACTTCCGCTAGGTTTTTAGGGATCTTCCAACCAACAGTGCATAAAGATTTTCATGCGATTTGAACAACATATACTTTCATGTCTGACTTCCAAAATGTACTAAGAGCCACCTGAAATCTGCCAAAGGCGTCTGGGGAAAGATCACATGTATGAAAAGCTTTTAAACAGCTCAGAAAACAACACAAAGTCATCTGTCAGTTTTTCTGGGGACTTCTATTGAATCCTCCATCATTGACTCGGTGCTAGCGTCATCTCCAGACTGCTGCCTCCTAGTGGCAGAGCCGAAGACCTGCAGGTCAGCTACAGAGATCTGCCTCAGCTCCCTGCGACACAATCTGACGTGTGTCATCTCTACACTTTCCTCGGACCGACCTCGCGTACTCCTCCCATTGGGTGGTGTGAGTATCTGATTGTGTTCAGACTCTTGTGTCTGTTGGAGGGCTTGGCAGTCAGAAGAGTCTCTGTGTGTTTTCGCATCGGTTCGCTCAGTGTGTATTTTCGTGTACGTGGTTGCAATGTGTGTTTTCTTTACCTCCTCGGAAGGAGCTTGGACTGTATTTGCACTCTTGTGTATCTGCATGTTGTGCATTTGTCTGTGCGAGGGCCGATTGTCAGGCTGTACGGAATCACTGAAAAGCTCTTTGAATTTCTGCTTGAGCTGCCGACTCGAGCTTTTGTAGAAAAACAGCTCCTTCTCCAGATGCTGCAGTCTGTCCTGTATCGCCTCTTCAGAAACATCCTCTAAACACACACACACACACGAATGCAAGGAAAAACAAATGCCAGTGAGTACTAATTGTAAATGCCACCATCAGGGATAAATCTGGATGTTTTTGTTCAGAATCTGACCTTTAAGTTTCTGTAGTAGAAGCTGAATGTTGTTCTGATGATCTCTGTGTTGCTGGGTGAGTCTGCGGTCTGCATCCAGGACCAGGTGCTGCATGGCCGCCTCCATCTCCCTCAGCGCTGCCTCCTGCTCTTCAACATGAAGCTCCAGCTCTTCACACCGGAAACGTAGCTGGCGCTCCACTTCTCTGAGACAAACAACCTGCAGAGGGCGACAAGTAAAAAATAGCGTCATTGCAAAGACGTACAATATGTTCGTACGGAACATTTTCAACCGCATTTAATTTCACACATGCAAAATAGAGAAAAAAGAAGTTCATGAAAGTTATCATGGTGTCTAGCATGAAAGCGCAGGAGTCTTTATAAAAAGTAGGTGTAGTTAAATTACCACAAAATAAAGAATGCAGTTCCTGTTTTTACTCAGAAATACTTTAAGTGTGGAAAGAACCAAAGGAGAGCGAGTGTAAAAATAAAAAAAAACTGCACAGGTTCTGTATGCTTTATATGCAAAAACGAATGTAGTTTTATTTGTGAGAACTGATTTCATCTCACCTTATTGAAATATTTGATTAGGAGCTCCACAGCCTCAGCTGGTGAGAGCTTTTTCAGCTTCCTGGTAATGTCACGGTGTTGAGCGAGCTCAGCACTTTGTGACAGATGCAAAGAGGAGTCAGTGACTAAAAGCTGCTCCTTCTTTTCTTCGATAGACTTGTTTTTAAATTTGAGAGCTACATCAAGAGCTTCGATAGCTTCCTCTAGTTGCTGCAGGGAGTGCTCCTCCTGCAAAAGGACAGGTATTAAACAAAGTAAAGATTAGATACTAGAATCTGTTCAAATATGAATACCCGCAAACAGTCCCCGAGTTCTTCTTACGTCCACAGTGAGCACTCTGTTGTCCCTCAGCTGGGCGTCCAGAGTGTCTCTTTTCATGGTCAGCATGTCTCTCTCTTTCTCCAGTTCCTCCCTGGGAACTCCTCCAGCCTTTCTCACACCGCTGCTGCTCTGCAGCTGCTCCTCCACAGACTCCAACTGCATAGAGACATGCAGCAAATCTCTGCTCAAAGCCTGAAATGATAATAAGACAAACAAGCAAAATGTTCAGCTTACCCTTTAAGCAAACGTGTCATTTCATTTCTATTTCATTTTCCTTCATACCTGACTGGAGCGTAACATCTTGATCTCTATTTTGTTTTTTTGTTGCAAACAGTCCTCCCTGCGTAGAAGCACCTCCTCTCTTCTCCTCTGCTCCTCCTCCAGCTCCTGCAGCTCTGCTCGCTTATGAAGAACATGTTCCTCCTCCTCCTCCAGCCAGCTACCGTCACACAGCTGTAGGGAAAGCATGCGGGAAAAAACGTAGAAAAAAAAAAGGGGGAATAAAGACGCAAATACAGAGGGTGAAGTCAGGCATGAGAGAGATGATGGAGAGTCAGTCAGGAAGACTAATCAGCTGAATATATCAGAACACTCAAAAAAACAGTTATTTT
>JAOXNZ010000001.1:19838901-19851310 GCA_028566095.1 Kryptolebias brasiliensis | reverse complement strand
ACGTTCGGTTTAAGGAACGCCTAAAATTACATCATAAACTTAAATTAGACCGAAAATTCCAGATTAACTTGATCCTATTAGAAAAAAAAGATTTTCAACATTAAATTTTTTTTAATGTGGATCAAAGTATTGGTGTTACCAAATCAAAAGAAATCGCTAACTGACTCTTGAAAATTATTATTTGCTTTATGAATATACAAATATGAATCCCTTTTCACCTGCCTGAGGCTTTAGCTTATTTTTGGTGCATGGACACAGAAGCAACTAGTAGAGTTGTTTAATTAAGTCTTTCACCTAAATTTGCTCCTGCCCAGAACACTGTCCTCTTCCTCTTCCACCTCCTCTTCACCCTTCTGTAGACTGATTTCATTGCTTTCTGCCTGTTGCTCAATAAACGGGCAGTAGACTTTATCCTTCTCCTCGATCTCAGCCAGCAGGAGATGGCCACGCATCTTAAAAGCTGCCATCACCCTCTCCAATGAACAGGCCGGAGGACTGGAGTGAATCTGCAAACACAGCATTCAAACAAAAAGAGCGAGGCAACAAAATTTATTCTGATGTTATAGATGATTGAAATGAAAGTGGGAAACATTCACACACACAACAGGTACCTACCTTCCTGGTAGGTCTGTGCACACAGCTGTGTCTGATCAGAGGGACACTGTGAGGTCTGTTGTACAAGTACCCAGAAGCCTTTGCTTCCACAGTTGCCCCTGAGGTTGTCCCATGAAAGGTCACAAGGTTGCTGCGAAGGCGGTCAATCAGAATCTGCTGATTCACCAGTTGCTCCGTCTGAGCAGTCACACAAAAGTTTAAGGAACCAATGAAACCAAAGAAAAGATACCATTAAATAAATGGGCGTTTTTACCGTTCTCATTGTTCTTCTCCTCACCTGTATTCTAGTACGTTTCTTTTCTTCCTCTAAGACTAAAAGTAGGGTTCTTCTCTCTTCGAGAAGTTTCTCAACTTCTTTTTGTTTTTGTTCTGCATCTTTCTCTTCTATTACTTGCTCTTTTACACTGAGAACACCCTAAAGATAAGAGAAAACATGGATGCAGGAAAAAAAAAAATCAATGGTTGCTCTTTTTCTGTTATGTAACTTATTCAATCCAGTCTACTTGTTCTTTAATTAGGATATTCTTAGCTCTGTTACTAGAAAGAGTCACAATATAAATTTTACTGTCCTTTTTAAATGCCCTTATTAGTAAAACCCTTTTTATTTCTTCTGTTTACCTGGCATTGGTTGAGTTCTTCTCTAAGCTTTAAAAGAGTTAAATGGTGAGTTTGGTCTCTATAGTCCTCAGAAGAGTCTATATCAATCAGATGATGGGACTGATTGACAGCTGTCAGTCTCTGCTGCCAGTTCTGCAGTCGCTGCTTGAACAAAAGACTTGGAGGACCAGAGACATCTGCAAGCAAAGCTGCAGCTTCCTGAACCAAGAGGCAGTACTGCCAAGCTGTCTCTTGGTTCACCTTCTGATCTGGTTCTGATACTCTGATCTGACTGGACTGTCTGAAGCCGTCCCCCTCTCCTCCTCTACCACCTGTCTTCTCCCTTTCCACCTCTATGTCCTTCTCCTTCTCTATCAGAAGTTCTCTCAGCGTCTTCACTTCATACTCCAGCTCCTCGAGTCGAGCCTCAGCAGTGTTCCAGGAGTTCAGGCGTGATTTGACCTCTGTGTGAGTGGATACTGCTCCTGGACAGTTACGGACGTGACGAGCCTTGGTAGCAAACTGAAGGACGCTCAGAGTTTCTGCAACAGAGTGGTGGGAGGGGCTCACACAGGCCACCATCAGTGTGTGGGTGTTTCCTCCCAGAGAATCACGAAGGAGACGGGTGATCTTGGCATCCCGGTACGGTATATGTGCACTGCTGCACCTGTTGCCACGGCGATTTCGGACATGGTCAGAGAGGGCACGGATGACGTTTCCAAGCGCGAGCAGGCCCGTGTTGATGTGGACAGATTCTTTGAGCCGCGTCCCAGTGTTTCCAGTTTTCCCAACACGTTCCGAGCCAGCTAGGTCAACCAGACAGAGTTTGGAGGACCGGACAGACTTCAAGGAGGAGCTGTTGTTGCCGTGGCAACAGATGTTGACCTGAAGGGTGAGAATGGCGTGAGAACGACTGGAGTGCTCATTCATTCTTGTGGTACCGGTGTGCCGCAGGGCGTTTCCCATCTCAAAAACGCTGAGCAGTTCCTCAGCTGAAGCGACAGCCATCTCTCTGGCTCCTACCACCACTGAAAACACACACAATAAAAAAAATCAAAGATTGCCATTACAGAAAGTCCACAAAATCAAATGACATCTACAGATGGAAAAACAGGAGGAAAAATTAGGCTTAAGAAAAACATGCTGCTTTGATGAAGGATGGCAAAACCCCAAATTACACCACTCAGAATATACATTACCATTTGTCCATTTTTTTCTTTAACTTTACCCGTGTTTCCCTTTTCGTCCTCTCTGATGTGGAGCTCTTTGTGAATGGTTTGCAGCTCCAGCAGATCCCGTAGTTCCTCCCTGTGCAGCTCCAGGTACGAGACCTGCACTGTGGCCTTCACACCATCACTCCTCTTCCTCTTCTCCAGCAACAAGAACACATCCTGGGCCACGCGGTCAATGATTCCTCCCTCTTCGTCTGAGAAAATAAATTTTTTTGGCAACAATATATCAGAAAAATTGGACATTTTTATTGGCTTGAATTCCTATTTTAAGTGGTGCGGCAAATTAGTTGACAGGAAAGTCATTTAAAGGCTAATTAAAACACTAAACTGCCCATTTGTATATTCCGTTTCATCTTTTGTACCATTAAACATAAAAAAAGGTCCTTTAACACATTATTAAAACTGCACCATCATTTTGAGAATACAAACACACACAAAAACTAACCCTAAACCTCTTTTAATCCTTCTTTAATTTGCCTATTTTTCTATGAATTCCCATATTGTGGGGCCAACCCTTACCCTGGTTCCCCCCTCCCAGTGTATACGTCTTGCCAGATCCAGTCTGTCCGTAACAGAAGACGGTTGCGTTGAATCCGTCCACCAGGGACTCCACCAGGGGCCGGACGCCGGACTCGTACACCTCGTCCTGGCTGGCCGTCGGTCCGAACGCGTGGTGGAAAGAGAAGAGGCGGTCCGGGCCGAGCATTACCCGCGCGGAACCGGGCACCACCCGGACACACACCTCGTGGTGGTGGAGAACCTCCTTGGGGAGCAGGGGACGGATACGAACCGCCACCCGGACACACATCTCGCTCATGACGAGGCCGAAGGGTCCCCAGCGGAGTTCCGGCGGCGATTCACGGCGATCCCAGCATCTCAGGTGTGGTGAAACTCTGGTTTACGGTAAATATTCCGCTGAAATATCACGGTGAACTTATCGCCCATTGCTTACGTGTTTTGTCTCTATCCTGGTCACGTCCTGTCATCTCGCTGTCAACTTTGTCCCGTTATCTTTGTTGTCGCTTTCCGGTTGCCGTGGAAACCGCCGCCGTTGACAGCGCAGCCGAGGAAAACAGGAAGAGGCGTTCAAGAGCGTCTGCCCCTGTCCGTAAGAACGGTGCCGTGAAGGCAACAGCGCCATCCTCTGGGCAAGCTGTTTTATTATTTAAAAATAAAAACACGTTTATGTTCAATTTTGTAAATAAATAATTTTTCATACATAATGTTTTACACAGCTTGCAACAACAAAACAACTTCGGTCTCATTGGTGAAATATACAAAATGACATAATTAAATTACTTTTAGGGTTGAAGAGTAGTTACATGTAACACAGTTAGGTACATAAAAGTAACTATAATCTGTTACAGTTACATAGAAAAATGAGTAAATTCAAATAAGTTACTTATTAAAATATCAATGATTACAATTTGCATTACATTTTATGTAAAAAAAAAAAAAGGCTATATGCTGATTAACATTTATTTTGTTGCTTTTTCCCCCTTAACTTGGTGCACAACATTGTTGTCTTTTTCTACCATGGAGCTTCATGCTGCAGGGGGTCGAGGTTGTGTCTATTAATGCTTGTTGAACAACACTCCGTTGTAAAAATAATAGTATATCTAATAATTATCTATGATGTTACATGCATTTACTATGTTTGAAAGAGTTTACAAGGAGTTTGACAGAAGTCATGGTTGAGTACAGCTATAAAATGATCACTGCAGGTTTAAACATTCAGTTCAAAACTAACTGAATGTATTAAGTTACATTTCCTTTATAAAGTAACTGAAATAGTCAATACTATTACCTGTATCTTGTAATTGTAATGAATTACATTTTCAAAGTAATCTTCCCAGCAAAGATTATATAAAATGAAGTTGTATTATTAATTTCTTTTCAGATAAAATGGTTTTATATCTTGAGTCAGCCCTAATCTCTTTATTTTGCCTCCAAATATTTTCATGTTGTCCTGATCAAGTTCTTCAGGATTTCTGAAAACAAGGTTTTCTTTTAACTTTTATGGCCTTTTTGTGTAATTTAAGCCCCGTACTTGACCATTTAAAGGTTTTTAGTTTTTGTTAAGCTCTTTAACTCTAAGTTATGAATGATTCAGACATAAAACGGCTCCTGAACTCGAGGGATGAACCAATGTTGTGTTAAAGACACCCGACTTTATGAAGAACTTCTATTAAGGGGGGTTTTTATAGGTGCTTTCTTAACAGCAGACGGTCACAAAGACATAATTTGTCCTCATTTCTTTTATCAAATTTATGAAAATGTTTCAAGAGAACAGTTTGAGAGCTAAAAAATAGTAATTTAGCACCAACAAGGTGAGTCTCAAATAATTATTGGCAAAAACTCAACATCCAAGAAATAATCAACTGAAAGGTAATTCATCTCTTGGCTCTTAGCAGGTCTTTGGTGGATTTTTTCTTTTCCTGTTTCTTACAGACAATGACTTTCAGATGCCGTTCACCTGCTGTTGTCCTGACTTTGTCCTACACTTTTCTACATTTATAAACACAAACAATATGCTGACATCGGTCAGGTACAAGGACTGAACAGAAAATGGGTGAAAAAGCAGCTATAATCCAAAGAAAAGCTTTGAAAGACCTTCTGAAAGTCTAAAGAATTTATTGATTAAGACCACTTTAAAAGATTACAAGAAAGAGGAGTTCTCAGTTTACAAATTCAATTCATTGCCAGAAGAATCATTATCGCTCATATCCTGTATTTTGATTTATTACAGTGAAACGTTTGACAGAAAATGTTCAATATTCTAAACATTTTGACTGGAAATTTGCAGGGGTTTTTTTACCACCTCAACAGTTTCTATTAGAGCTGAATGTATGTAGAGTACATATGTCTGACACAGACATGCTTGATTCAGCCTCAGTGAGGTACAGTCTGCTCCACGTACAGCTGCCAGTCGGTCCGTCAGTAGTAAATGCAGCGTGTGAGGTGTATGGGAATGTGGGCCATCTCTTTGTGATGCTGCTTTGAGAAAGGCCACAAGTAGAAGTCGATGATAGCGGAGTTGACGTCGCAGGCCTGGCCGTCTTTCTCCCGCACCAGCTCACAAAGACGTTCTTTAATCAGCTCCACAGACCAAATCGAACAACCTCGGATCTCCACTTCTCTCCGGTCCCCTGAAGACAGCCGTTCACCTGAGGGGGGGGTAACGCCAGATGGTTTTAAATTTGTTTTTCTGTCATAAACACCAGAGATTCTCGCTCTCATGTCTCACCGTTTTTCAACGCCTGCAACAGTGAGTCGGAGTATCGCAGTACCCCCAGGTAGACGAGCGCCTGGGGAACCCTGTAGTCTGCGAACATGGTGAGCCAGTCCACGTTAGAGACGCCTCCCTCTCCTCTGGCCTCCATCATACCCCAGAAATCTGCCACTAGGATCTGAGCTCGCTTGTAGAAGGCGATTCTCTTGCCCTGGAAAAAATAAATAAATAAAAATTCTATTTCTCCTTTTGTACTTGACAGGTATTCTTACAGATAAATGAATTGGTTGTAAACAATGTGTATTCTGCTCTGCCACTAGAAATTTGCCATTCTGTCTGTGGCCAGGAGGTGGAACTCTCACGTCACAATTTATTCAAAGTTCTCCCGATGTAAGAAGACAGAAGACAAATGTCTCAAATTGTGTGTTTTTAAAAGGCAATCACTTACAAAGTTGTGCAGCACATTTACTATGCAAAACTAATTTCATAGTGAATGTAAAGCTGATATTTAGTTTGAAGTATTTAATATGCAGTAAATGACCTGTCTTTTGCAGTAAATGACCTGTCTTTTGCAGTAAATGACCTGTCTTTTGCAGTAAATGACCTGTCTCTTGCCATGTCTGAAGCAGCTCAACACCTGATCAGGTGCATGTTTGTGAAATTTCTTTGCGTGTGTTCAAACGTAATTTGAGTCATTACTTTTTACAGACTGCCTTCTGAACTCTGACCTGGTATGTAGCCTCGTCCCTGTAGGACGGGATCTTCTCCACAACGAGCTCCACCATCTTCCGGGCATCGTTTCCAGCTTGGCTGATGAAACTCTGAAAACTTCCACCGTGTTCCAGCAGCACGCGGCCGCCCTCAGTCAGCGCCTAGTTAGAAACATTCAGAGTGTGATGTGTTCAAATTTAGCAAGCATGATGAGCAGGAGGCGGCAAACGGCACGCTTTCATTTTGTCTTTATGATGGAAATACAGCCGGTGTAACACTGGAAGTTTGATAAAATAAAAAGAATCATTGAGCAATAATATCAGTTTTCTTACTAAGGATAAAAATACCTGCAGAAAGTTGTCCACTCATATCATACGTGGTTGTTGGCTGATTGTAAATCTTACACTTAAAAAAGGAACTTATTAAATAAAAATAATTAAAACAATAATTTTCCACACAACTGTGTTTATTTCAGAATTTAATCATTTACTGCTGTTAGATCTGATTTAATCTGATTACTATTCAGAAGGTTGGGATGTGATTAGATAAAGATTACTGATGCTTTTCTATTATTTTGAAACCTAAATGACTACGTCTTATTTGACATAAATAATAGAAGAGTGCACAATAACATATTTTTACAAACCCTGTCAGTCGCAGGCTGCTGACCAACATTTAGCATAGATGCTAACATAACATTGAAAATGCCACAGAACAGCTAACACAATTAGCATCCAGTTTATCACAAAATCTTCAGGGTTCAAGGAAAAAAAGGTGAAAAAGTTGTGAAAACAGATTTACTGCAACATGCTTCAACTACAGGGATCTACGGCAGCTCTACTAGGACAAACGGCACCATGCAGGATCCGCTTTGCAAAGTGGCAGTTAACGTTAACGAAATCAATTTTTGATGTTTGAAAATTGGTTCAGAATCCTCCATCCCCACAATCCACCTAAAACAGATTTTACCTCCCACCCCTAAGTTGAACTCATTTTAATGTTACCTGTTGAATGAACCAATATATTCTTTTTTTTTGCCAGATTTAACCAGATCAGTTTTCTTGTTTCACTTTGATCTGGTTTTGATTAATTCAACACGTCTGACACAAGCAGCACAAAGTACTTGTTCATACAAGATTTTTCACTCAAATGTTTAATTTTTGTAGCATGAAGTCAAACAAATTGGTTTATTCTTATTACAAAAAAGCAAAAATGTGTTTGACCAAACCAATTAAACTGAATGAGATCCAGACCTAAAAAAAATATTCGCCAGCTGAGAGTTGATTTATCATCATGGAAGCAAAAATAAAAACAATCTCTCCATTTTTTTAAGCTCATTCGTCAAGATATGTAGTGTACCAACGTGTCAAATCATTCTCCCTTTAAAAACCAAATATGCGTGGCCAGCGACCCCGATTAGACGGATATCAGAACCTGGTGGCGTTCTTGAAGCATCGGCGTGGCCGTTTCATTGTCTGATCGAAGGACGTGCCCCAACTCCTCCACACTCAACTGGGAGAAGTAGCTGGGATCAGTAATGGGTGTACCTGTGGAGAGAGGAAGAAGAAGAAGAAGCTGGAGGAACACACAGGAGAAACACTGATTTCTTGTACGTTACAGAGTTAGAATGTGCTGTAAAGAACAGAAGAAAGTTCCACAGTATCATTTCAGACTGAAAGAACATAATTTGCTCTGATCTCATGCTTCTCACTCTGGAGGAAGGCTGCCTGCCTTTAGTTATAAAGGGCACAATGACAACACATTGAGAGCATTATTTTATAGGAGACACAACTGATTCATATCCGGAGTCACTCATGCTAATTATAAATGACGCTCGGGCTCACGCGGAGCTGCGAGCAATTTCCTACAAATTTAAGCGCAAGTAAAGGGCACACGCTCAATAACTGGCTATAAAAAAAACACAGAGCAGCGGGGTGAAAACAGATATCAAAACATACATTTTTCTTTTATGTAGAGCAAACAATGACAAAAGAAAGTCAGTTCGTGAAAAGGCCAAGATGCCATGTACTGTAACACTGTTACACCACTTGAAATGTCACATTTCATCTTCATTTCATTTTCATTTTAGATAAAACCTGCTTAATTTTTTCAATAAAAACAGACTGCACATCATAACTGAGTAGGCAGAACCTGTTGAGCTGAATTACACATCACATCGTTCTGCAGCGCGCTCACCTTCCTCCATGGCCCTGGTGACAGAAGCACACAGGGTCATGTAGCCCGTGTATGTTGTGCCTTTATAGGTCACCTCACAGCGCTCCGTCTCCTTCTCAGGCCAAAAGGAGAAGTTCATGGTGTCGACCACAAACACCCAGTTTAAAGCCTGCAGCGTGAAAACACACAAATTATTCAAAGAGGAGGACAGCAGTGCTTAAGACACAAACACTTATTGCAATATACACAATTATATAGAATAATATCATTTAAAAAGTGTTATTTTTCTTTTTTAGTTTGTCTTGTTAATGTTTGTTTTACCTTACTTTGTCTTTTGTTGTCACTATATCTACAAAAAAACTGTTTTGCTTTTCAGCCAATTTTTGCTTCATAGGACGAGTCACCAAACGGTGAGCAGCTAAACTCACAAAAGACTTCCTGCCACAAACATTCAAACTCAGTCTTATTCTTAATGGGTTTTTTTTTGTGAATGAAATAAATGTTAGTGATTCATCCTGCTAAATGATTTGGATTCAGAAAATGGAACAAATCACTCACTAAGGATCAATTTGAGTCAAAGATTATTTTTTCAGAAGTCCCAGTTTTATCCTGCTAACTATTAAACCTTAAAATGTCTGAATAAAAACAATAAATTAAAATCTACTTATATAATGTATATTATATACAGACTACACTAAACTAAATCATTTAAACTTTTTTTACCTTGTTCGATACTTAAGACTGTGATATATTCACTTTATTTCATTTTAACAAACTATGACTGGACTCCAGAAAACTGCTTTTATTTTTTGGGCACACAGTCTTAAAATCACTGCAGCCACATCTTTGGAGAGGATTTTTAGACTTATTATTTTACGTCTTTTCGTTTGTCAAATATCCAGATTTCTGTCAACTTTAGGATAATGTAAATTACCACATTTTAATTGTTGCATCAGGAAGTTTATTGGTTTCACAATTTAATGATTCCTCTATCGTCAAACCAATGATTATTGTTGCAATACTCCTGCTGTTTTTTCTTCCATTGAACAAAAACATCGTAGCACGTGCTTCATTACTTTTCTGCTTGATATGTAAATAATTCAGCACTCCGGATGCTTAGAAACTCCCCTGGTCGGAGGTGGGTGCCGGAGCCAGCGGGTTTGCGTTCTTCCATCCGCTGGCGGTCAGAGCGTCGCTGCGTCTCAGATCGTAGAGCATCTCTGCCACCTTCTGCACGCCGGCGTCCTCGATAAACACATCACGACTGCGCTCCGCTATGAACTGCCCAGACTCTCTGGGGAGCAGAGGTTTGTCCATGATGGGTGAAGCAGAAACGCAACTGGAAAATAGAAAAAAAAAAAAAAAATTGTTGAAGAGGCATTAATAAAAACAAATGAAGTCTAAAAAAGGTAAATAGGGCGAAACCATGGATTAGGCATTAAAATAAATGTGCCTTCTGGCATTTACAAACTCATTAGCGTTTCCTAAATAACCTTGACTCTTTGTTAAAAACAGGCACGGTTCAGGTGAATCCTCTTCAGGACGGAGGCTGAGTGATTTGAATGGCTGTGCCCTTTTCATGCTGAAACTTCAATAACCTTCATAACCTGCAGCATCTCTGAGGAAGGACCCTTTTCTCCCCGTTTTAAGCAGGAAAGACAAAAAAAAAACACGAACTGACTACTGACTATGGGAAGAAACAAGGGCTTCACAATCTTTAAATAACCTGTGATGTACAATAATGTTTAATACTGCTATGACAATATGAAGAGCAAAAAAAAAAAAATAATACATTTTCCTCACTTTATCATCTGCCATTATGATCATCTAAACCAAGTCAAGGTCAGTGAGGGTCTATCGGATTAAGCAAATACATTGTTAGCATGCAAAAGATGAATGAATGATACCTGAAATACAATAATTAGGAAAAAGAATGATTTATTTAAGCCTAAAGCGGTTCAGCGATGTTGCGATGACAACACATTTGTGATATTTTATCCAGCCTTGAAAGAAACCGATAGTATTATTCCAGAAACATGACAAAATAAGAAGCAATACAAAAGTAAATAAATCTTAAATGACAAATTAAGTGTGATTAAAGAGATGTAAAATCATCCTAATGTGGCACAAAATTACCAAAAGTCATCAAGACAAGTTAAAATTCAAAAACACTTCGCTAGAAGTGAACAAAATAGAACAAATTTAAGACAGTATCAGATCCATAAATGAAAACAGGAACAACTTTCTTTGATGGTTTATTTCAGTTTCTGTCTCTCCATAGGACGAGTGGTAGTTTGTCACACATCTGTGGCCCTGGGGTTTTATTGTATGCTGTGTGAAAAGGCATAAATAAGGATAAATGTTTCAAAAAATTAAGTGTGCTCATTAAACTGCATCACAGGCTTGTGAAACGCTGCTACACAGAAGAACTTACTTTCCACTAAATTGTTATTTTTATAGCTTTAGGAAGCAGCAACATTATGCATATTAATCAGCAGGTCAGTTAAGTGATGTTATCATGCTTTACTGTAAACCTTGTCGGTCAAAGTGCACGAAAAGATTGAACTTAGGGTCGTAGCTTTAGCTACAATAACTTCTTACGCTTTATATTAATACTAAATCATTCGGTCAGGTTTATCGATGTACTTACTGTTCAGCTGAAGTACTAGAGCTGTCACGTGAACGGTGTGGTGCTCTAAAAGCGCACACCTGCAGAGAAAAGCAACTGTCTATACGAATAACCCGTGCTTTTTTTCACTTCCTGCTTTTCAGATCCTGACCAATCAGAGCGTCGCTCGCTGGCTCGTCACTAGCTGATCAACCAATCATCGTAGCTCAGGGAAAAACGGGGAAATAAATTAAATGCACCGTGTGTACAGACGGATGTAATACTCATTAATGGTCACATTTTTTTAACCCAAAATTATTAACAGTAGTTAATAAAATTCAGTGTGTGTAAATGCAGGGTCATCAACTTAAAACTTTTGACAAATTTGAGAAACTAAAAGCTATTTTTCTTGCATTTCTACATCAAATATTTTCTCTTACTCAAACTTCACGTTTTCATTATTTATTTAAAAAAATGCTTTAAAAAGTAATAACTTGCAGCCTAAAAGTCATCATTGTCCGAACCACTGATCCAGCTGCAAAAATAGAGCTTCTTTCAAGGTCACCCATTAAACATTCAACAATACTGAGTAAAAAGTGGCATCATCTTTATTTCTCTTACAACGTGACAATGTGAAACCCACAAGATGGACAGCAAACGAGTTTAGAGCACAGGACATCTCAGGGACATGGTAGAGGAGTTCAGTGTATCAAAGAAACCAGAAAAAAAAAAAGTCTTAAATTTTAAGCTACTAAACAGACATTTACATTTTGAAGTAAATCAAATATTCAGGCTCGTTACACAACTATCATAATCATACAAATTAGTCTGTCCTGTATCTCACGTACACAACTCTCCTCCTAAATATTGCAAAATCCTTTTAACGAGTTGAAAGTTCTCAGAGGTTTTAAAGAAAATGTAAAAGAAACCTGATATTCTGAACAGAGTGGTTGTTGAGTATAAATGAATGTGAAGACAGACCACAGAAAACATACCAACCAACCCACGCACAGACATGCGCACACGGAAACATAGATTTACAGAAGCACAAACATACACATTTAGTCATTAAAAAGAACATTAAAAAATAAATGTTTATTTGTATCTGTTGGAGGTCTGAAATATTTTTGATATATGAGCAATACAAAAAAAAAAGGAGGGAAAAAAAAGAAGCAAAATCTGGCAAATTACACACTTTAAAATGCAGACTATCTACATTTCTTCTGATGTACAGGAATG
>JAOXNZ010000001.1:19820081-19831203 GCA_028566095.1 Kryptolebias brasiliensis | reverse complement strand
ATCAAACTGCATAGGTTATAGCAAAGATTTTAAAAGACAGTAGCAGACTGTGGAAAAACCCTGATAACACCAACTTAAGTTTTAACGCTGATGTGACTTCAAACTGCCATAGAAAGGATATTTACATGGTTTTTACAGGATCAACAGACAAAAGCTTGGATACTGCAGGCTCATGCTAATATACTTTAAATAGGTATGTTTAAATACAGTGACTTGACAGAGGCAGGATTAATCTTTAATGTCTTCTTGTTTGACCTGTAGTCAGGCATTGAGAGGGAGGAGCTTAGGGACATACCGCTCAGGCCCACTGCTGTCTGGGACTGACACACTGGCATTGTACTGGGCGTGGCATGGGCAGGGGCCAGGGCCATTCGAGCACAGATGTCAATCAAGTAAGGCGCCCATTTAGGGACAGGGCACGATTATGGACAGGGCCAACCGGGGTGTCAGGTGGGCGGGCGCAGGAGGGGCCATCCAGAACATGGGCAACAGAGGAGGATGTGGGCAAAAAAGTAAAGAGTCAAAATAATAAACAAGGGAGAGGGAAGAGGAATACATTTTTAATATACAGGCTCTACACTGTTGAAATGTGACTTTAATTTGATTCTCTCAGAGATTGATTTGTCAAAGAGAGAAGAAGAGAAACGGTGACACTGGAAAATGGGTAATGGCATATTAAGAACACGAAGAGATCAGTTTTGGGGAATAGAGACAGTGAAAAAAAAGGGAAGAACAAACTGTGAACGACTTAAAAAAAAAAAGAGGCAATGACATTAAATAAATTATTAACTGGCCAGTTTTCTGACACTAAACAAAAAATGATAAAAGATTAACTTTGAAGCTGCCTGTCTATTTTAAAGTAACAGGAGTATCAGTGTCGCCACAACAGCTGTGTTACAATAAATCATCATAATGAAGAAACAAATGGACATAAAATTGGACTGCTGTGCCTTTGGCAATTTTAGCTGACACAATAACACACTGCTTATATGACAAGAAAAAAAAACAGCCCCAAGGAATTTCTCACAATATCTAATGAGTTGAAGGCCAATTATCAAAGCATCAACTAACAACACTGCTTGTTTACAATGACAAAAATAATTCTCACAATTAGTTTTAAACAGTTACTGAGGGGAGAATATATATATTTATATATATAGAAAACTGCTGCTTTTGAGGAAGCTGGGTCTGAGAGGCCAGTGAAGAGAAAAATATAGAAAATTTAAGAATAAATGAAGAAAATATGCTCACATCTGAACGAAGAGCTTTGATGTTTTTGCCACCCTTCCCAATCACTGCTCCTGCATTCTGCAATAATAAATACACATATGAATTAAAACCTGCACACAAAAGCAGAAAATGTAAGCCAAGTTGCTACAATAAGTAAATATACAAAATGAATAACACTACAATTAAAAAGGTGGAAAGCGCAATGCACGTTTGAACACAAGTAATCAGACTTGGCTTCAAATCATTCAAAAGGCTGAAATGTTTAATGTATAACATGAAAATAATTATGAAATAATAAGGTCAGTTTTACTGTGGGATAAACCAAGAGTGCCAAAATTTTTAAATATATAACATTAATAATAATACCTAAACAATCACAAAGGAATTCAACATGAGATGTGACAAAAGAGGAGCAAATTTACTTTGCTCTGCAGGAGAATTCGGAGCTCAACCATCTCATCCGAGTTTCTGGAGCGCTTGAATGATTTCTGCTCATCTGCATCCTCAGCGGGGCGCTTACCTGGCATGAGGAGATAAAGAAAACACCTTGATAGCTCTGCAAAGAGCCTTCAACAAAAATGATAATAAAAGGGGAAAAAACCCCACTATCAATCATGAACAAATGTTTAATTTGCAAACTCTGCTCATATACGATGAGCAGAATAAGCATGACTTTCTCATCATTTCTAAAACAAAAAAAGTCTTAACGTGTTGGCAACTTAGTACGACATGCTTTTAATAGTACAGCTTGCAAAGCACCAGCAATGATTTTTTAAAAACTTTAAAAAAAAATTTTTTGAAATACAAAAAATTTCCAAGTCTTTACCGTTAGTCTCCGTGTTGCTGAACGAGGACTCTTCCTGCTGATCAATTTCTGTCTCCATGGTCGTCTGTTACAGGGAAGGACGAGGTGTGGACCTTGATCTGGGACACAGGTAGTCGGAACAAGGAGAGAGAAGGAGAAAACCAGCCCCTGTAAGCTGTCGCTGTCTACTGGCATGTTAAGGACGTAGAAAAGACAGTCGGAGCTGTGTGACCTGAGAGGGCTCTGATGAAAAATCAGCAATGGATTTAAGAAACTGCCAGACACCCGGGACTTACCGATATTTATTACAGGGACAAGGGCGTGTTGATAGGCGGATCTAGATGAAGGAGGACCAAACAGATCTCAGGACCTGTCAGGGAGGGAGAGAGACTTCCTCAGGGCTGATGACAAAGCTGGCAAACAGTTTGAAACCAGCATTTTCCGACTGCACGAACTCTCTTAAAAAAACAAAAAACAGGCTGGGTCTTATGGCCAGCAAACAATGAATATAATCGTTTGACAGAGCCTTACTGTTTGCGAGTTAAGTTGTATCGGCTGCGACAACAGGACAGATTTAGACCAACACTCCGGCCATTAGATTAATCAGTCAGCGACACACGACAGGTACTAGATAAGATCTAAACGTTAGTTTTTCCCATATTTAATAATAAGAAAACAAAGTTTGATAAACAACTGCTGGCTTGTTAGAACAAGTCACTGACCAAACCGAAAGTAGATTAGCTACGTAAAGCTAAATTGGCGGCCGTTAGCCGTTTCCCTGGTAAACGTTAGCAACGTGTTAGCAACCTAGCTTCGAGAGCCACTTCTACATTTGTAAGATGCCATCGAGTGTCGGCGGAGTTAGTCCCAAAAGAATGTTGCATACGATAAAATGAAACGTGGCAAGTTACCGACCTATCGTGGTCCTCACATTAAAACATTATAATTTTACCAGAGGAAATACGAGCCCGAGCTAGCGGCTAACTACTCTCGCCATGTTGTTATAGCTGAGCACAAATGGAACTAACCAGGCCAACTAGTTAGATAACGTTTCACCAAGCGGAGAACACACCTTTGAGCAGTTGCTTAATATATATACAGAGTGCATTTATTTATGTTTTTGCTGTGCCGACACACATCGAATATATATATAAATAATCGTGGTTCAAAAAAGGGGGAAATAATCGTCAAAAGACACAAACCTGCAGTGTAACTACCTCGCTCGTCCCCTTCCTTCTCTTCGGAACCTGGAAACGTACGAGTCAAATGACTGTGCGCTCATTGGCTGGGTGAAAAGCAAATCAATCACATGCGAATTATAATTGGCTGTAGTAAATGTCAATCACGCGAAATGAGGCGTTTCCAACTTGATAAGACACTCCCCGTTTCCGGATGAGGGTGAACGATGCATTCTTCACTTCAGTGGCAGTTCTAGTTATTCCAGTTGCCTGAAAGACTAATGTATTAATTTTTTAACCAATTGTATCTTACGGTTGTTTGTTTTTTAGACCTAAAATTTTATTCAAGATGTTCCGTAGCTGTGGACACGAAACATCGGCGCCATAAGCGCAGCTATTGTTGCTAACTGAGTTATCTTGTTGGGTAACTTTGGCGCCTTTACCGTCCTAGCACGGTTTATGGACGAGGCTCCCCGCACGGTAACCTCTTTCACAACACTCACGTATTCATAGACTCTTTATGTTTCAAGATTCTTGTAAATCGCTGCCTTAATTTATGACTCACTGCATATACACTTATCCTTGTTAATGGAAAGTAATTTTCATTCACTCATCAGCATCTGTGCAGGTTTATATAGATATAGATATATCTATGTATATAGATGGTTAATGTGTCTTCAGCACCGACATAGCCAGATATCTTTATCCACTAAATGTAATAATATGCATTGTTTTACCTTGTATAATGCAGATGCAACACAAATTTAGGTAATTGTTATGTCTGACAATTCTAAACTCGTTTGCAGTTTTCTATGTATACTTTTTTACCAGTATATTAAATTGAACAAGTGTTTTTTTTTTTTTTTAAGTTTGGGTAGTAGAATGGAATATGAAAAGTTTAACTGAGTTATCAACAACTTCAGAACAGAAGCTAGAGTTGTGTTTTGCCTGTGTGCTCTAGCAGATGAACGCAAGAACAATAAGAGGGCAAAAAAGCAGTAACAGACTGATACACAGAGGAGGAGGAGGATGCCCCCAGAGGCTCGCTCAGTCGCTGCCCAAGCCTGGCTGCAGTCCACTTGGCGTGTCCAGGTGCCCCTTGCCTGGCTCCAGGCCTGCGTCGAGTGGCTTCAAGGAGAGGCTGGAGGAGCAGATCATCTGTCCCAGCAGCAAATCAATCAACAGGTTAGTACAGTGTGTTTTTAGCTCAAGCAGTCACTCTCTGTGTCTGCAAAAATGTTTGTATTTATTTCTAAGCTGTGAACGTGAGATTTTGGCCCGCATCGCTGGTCACAAATCTTCCTCAGTTTAGAGCAACAATTGTTCTGTTTTTACTCCAAGTAAAACATTCTATGAAGTAAGGTCGACGCATGTTTTTTACCGACTCTCAATGCAGATGCAAAAATAAAGTTATGTCCAACATGCCAAACCATATTTTAATGTTTTCAGTTGACACTTAGGATGAACTCGATATTTTACGCTGTGTTGGATTCAAAGGAAATTCCAATATCATTGTTGAGTTCTGCATAAATGTGCAGCACACTGAAGACTAAACCTTTGTCGAAACAACAAAAGCTCAAGACTACGTTTATCTTTTTTACTACTGCTGTGAACAGATCACACCGTAGTAGGTAATGATCAGCAAATTTGTGCACGCGAAGAGAGGAAGAACCCCTCCTGGTGTGAAAAACCCTGGTTTCTATTGCAACATGTTTATAGTAGAGAAAATTTTTTTAGTGTAAACAGCATGTATCCATCATGCCGGGTGTCAGCTGTACCAGCTGGTGGTGGCGTCATGTGGGGTATGTTTTCTTGCACTGACGCATCTTTCATACGCCACAGAGTACTGAAATATTGCTGCTGAACAGCTGTGTCCTTCCATGGCCAAAGTCTATCTTTCTTTTTTCAAACAGATACTTGAGGAAGATATTGCTTCATGTTTTCAGAGGATATATCATCTCAATATGGTTTCAGGACGACCGTGTTATAAGTTTATTTAAGTGTCCCACATGGTCTCCAGATCTCTCCTCCTAGGCTGGAGCGTTTTTCTAAATGACGTAGATAAGTGTATTAAATATGATTATGAAGAGATGAATAACTGGGGGACTTGATGACACAACTGAGAGTCAGCGTGCCTCAAACTCTGTGATGATTCTTTTTCTCTCTTGACTAATTCATACTTCACTATTTGCATCACTGGTTTTGTTTCAGTGTTTATTTTAACTACAAGTTGTGTTGTTATGGATGGTGATTGACGTCATTAGAAAAACAACAACTGTGCTATGTAACTTTCAGTGTAGAGTTGCTTTAAGTGACAGAGTTTCTTTCAGGCTTAAAAGTCATGGACCTTTCTGTTTGGTGCCAAATTTTAGGTTCTGGATCAGTGGCTTCTGACGGACCTGAGAGACCTGGACTACCCGATTCTTCCCGAAGGGCTCGCTCAGGCCCAGAAGACACAACTCAGTGGTACCTTTTGTGTCCAGGTAAAATGGCTTGTTTATTTTACTTGATTTAATTCTCACTTTCATATTTTAATCAGATATTAAAGGTAGCAATAAAAATAAAAATAAAAACTGCACTAGCATGTAATAAGTGGCAAACTGCACAAAAATAACATATTTTCAAGTATGTGCAGTGTTATTTATTCTTCTTGATGGAAATTGTATGTACTTTTTTTTAAGAACATATAAATACCATAGCTGTTTATTAAGGATTTCTTAATGTATATATAATTTGTGCATAATACAGTAAATCAAGCAGCTGCTGAAGTAGATTTAAAGCTGTTGTGGAAACAAGAAAGGAAAAGAGCTGGTTGATTTACCGCCAGCAGCCATAACGCAGCGCGACCGGGTTCCAATTTGTCCTAAATGGTTACAGGAAATGCAGCTGGAGACCTCTGAGACAAAACGTTAGGAAAGTATAGCAATTCAAGGAGTTTACTGTAATGAGGCTATAGACGAAGAAGAAGAAATGACTGAAGACAAACTGAGGCATAACCAAGGGTCTCTTTTTGTTTTAGGTTGACTCATTGTTGGACATCAGTCAGCCTGCATATGGGCAGCTGCAGAAGTGGAGAGGCACAGACTGCAGCAATGACGAGGTGTCTGCTGTCACACAGACGACTCAGAGGCCCTGGGAGGCCAAATCTACACGTATGCTGCTACTAGAGGTCAGAATTTCCCTTCATTTTGAGCAGGTTTCTCCATTTTAGAGTCACTGGAAACAAGAACCGTATAGATGTTTTTCCCCAGGAACAACTGTGAAAATGCAGCTTAATAAAGCAGATATGTTCAGGGAAGCTTGTCTTTTAATAACATTAAATTCATTGAAACACACACAGAATGACCTTGTAAAGTTTTGAGAAACGTGTGTAGTGCAGCAATTTATTTTTTACAATATTCTAAAATTGTGAATTGGTAAGATTTCATTGCCTTATTTTCATCTCTTTTTTTTTTTTTTTTTTTTCTTGTTTGTACGTGTTTCTCTTATACAGATAACAGATGGGGTTCAGAGTTTGGAGGCCATGGAGTATCAATCCATCCCTGCTCTCAGTGCGACACTCAGGTTAAAGATTGAGCTGTCAAACACTTGACTGCATAGTGTGTTTTTTCTGCGAGCTTTGTAGGAGTGTACATACTGTTAACTGTTACAATTTTGTACTAGCAAAGGGAATTTTGAACAGCTTGGGATTTTTCTAATAAAGCTGTTGACGTCCCCAGGCCCGGTGCGAAGCTGCAGCTACACGGACAGATGGTTTGCAGACTTGGTGTGCTGCTGTTGGGTCCATCGAATGTCAAGATTCTGGGTGGTGAGGTGGAAGACTTGGTGGAAAGAAATATTCAGGTAAACTATAATATGTATTTAAGCTTTCTTTTTTTTCTGCATGTAATCTTGAATTTTAGTTCCTACCAGACAGTATTCATCCCTATTTTGTTTATACTTTGATTACAAGAAGCCAGGCTAACGTGTAATCTCCTCCATGAATAATTTTAAATAAGATGCAGTGTTTACAGAATAGTTCAGCAGCTGATTGTTATACTTCAACAGGGCAAGGTTCTCTGTCGGACCCTGGGTCTTCCTGACGAGAAGCAGCAGCAGGAGGGGTCAGAGGCCCCAACACCACAACAACAACAAGGTGCTTTATGTTTCTGAGAGTTTATAAATCTTTGTAAGTAGATGGTATGCTGTACGAGTCACATATTATTTGAGATTTGCATACTATGTAACTACAGCTTATGGTGAGTGATTGGAAATGTTTTTATTACATTAAAACCGTTCTAATTTAAAAACAAGTAATTATTTTGATGCTGTTTTCCATTTAAGGCATCCAGGAAATAGAGGACCTAGAGATGGGTGATGAAGAGTTGTTGGCCAGTCTAGAGGGTCAAGGTGAGGTCGAAATGCTTCAAGTTGGACCGGCTCAGGACAGCGGCTATGAGACCCTGCAGGAGACCTCAACTCAGTCTTCGAGAAGCTCCTTTGTTAGAAACCTTGTCTCGTCCAGGTCAGCTCACGTTTTGAGTTCATCACCACTGATATCGTCATTTCAATGTTCAACAGTAACGTTGCAGTAGTATTTTGTTTTACAGTATATTGTGCAGCCATATCCTTGTGTCATAGTTCTATGTCATGTTTTGTTTTCTTTGAGGTCTATTCAATCAGGTTTTATGCACATTTAGAGACAAACAAACAGCTTTTGCCTTGAACATACAAAGCAAGCAGTGTGGTATTAGATCAATGTATGTTTACCAACTTGGTCATTACATTTTAACCTTCGCTGACATTTCCTTTGTGACATTGAGTCCATTAATCCTGCTGGTTTTGTCTTTCAGAAGTGAAGCCTCCACCTCCTTTCACAGAAGTGGTTTGACCCAAAGCAACAGAGTTGGTTCAGTCCAAGTCCATCCCAGCGGTGGGGAACAGCAAGATTCTGAACTTGATGAGTTTATTCATTCTGATACAATTCATCAAAATAACCAAGATGGCCACCTGGCAGGCGATGAATTTCCTGAAGAAGACTTTGATGATCTTCCCCTGGAAGAGTTAGACAGCATTATTTTACAGGAAAATATTACGACACATCCTGATAGCAGCCCCAGGGACACAACAGGAAATTCCAGCACTATGAAAAGAACAATAAAACCTCAAACTGCTCAGTTTGAACCACGTGCTTTAAGCAATTCAGGGACATTCAAAGGATCTGGCCACTCCAGATCCACCACAGAAAAAAGAGACCATCGAGGTCTGATCAGTAAAGCATCGGGCCTGTTAAAGCCTTTTCTTTCCTCAACCGTTTCAAAGCCATCCCATGAATTAAAGTTTGTTACTAACGAGGAGAGCGATTTCATGGATGAGGAAATGGACTGCTTTTTTCAAGAGGTTAAAGACAGTGCAGCACAGCCTAAGAGGATTAGAGGAACAGCTCTGTTCTCTTCTGAGGTAGGATCTAACAAAACGGACGTCTCAGGCTCCAGTTTGTTCAGAAAATCAACAAAAATCGACACACCTAAAGGAAAAGCTGACAACGCAACCACCGCAGACCCTAACAGAGTATCTTCACAGAGTGACAGCAACATCCCTGCTGTCACTATGATCTCTGCACCTTTTACGTACTTGTGCTTGCTAGGAGAGCTGATGTGTAAACCCCAACCCCACACCATTGAAATTCAGGTCAAAGCTTTCATTGTGACCCTCCTGGGGAAACTGAGCAGCAGTAACGGTGTTTGGAGTGTCAGCGCCACAATATCTGATGGGACTGGTTACCTGGACGTGGAGTTGTCCGACCAGGTCTTGACTCACCTGCTGGGCTTCTCAGTCGCAGAGAAGGCGGCTCTGAAGCGCGACCCAGCCCGCAGAGGTGAGCTGGACTCCGGGATGAGGAGGTGTCAGGAACAGTTGGTGGACATGTGCTGCATCATGACGATCGTGGTGAAACCAGATATCGGGGGCGCTGTAGTGGCCAAGGCTGAACCCGTCAGTGAGCGAGTATTCCAGGAGCTGGAGCAGAGAGTGAAAGATCGGCCGAAATGAACTCAGGGGAGGTAGGCAGAAATGGGAAAATTACCTGTAATATAAAAGTGCATTACCCTTAAGCAGGGAGGAAAACATGCCAATAAAAATGTGATTATAACTGATGATCAACCTGGCCTTCTGCTTCAGTTTTAGGGAGCAGAAGGTGTGAACTGGGGGTCTGATGATCTTGTGTTGCAATATATCCCATCTGCTGTATGTGAATATGCCATTCTGCTGTTTGTCATTAAAGGAATCAATTCATTTATTTATCGTGCTATTAGAGGGTTAAAATCCACTGCATCAGTCGCATTTCACAAAAAAGAAGCAAATGTGTAACTAAATATTAATACTATAACTATCTATTACAAACATATTAGTTCAGTCAACCCAGAGTTAGAAAACACATTTTTTGTTACACTGAACACTACAGAGCTGAGATGAGAGGTCGGAGATGGGGTTTTTATATTCAGATTGTGGTAATGAATTGTCAGTCTTTGCATCCATTCAGCACAACCATTACCTTTTACTGAAAAGTGATTGAATAGCCAAGGGCAGCATGGTTCTTTAATAAATTTCTCCAGAGGAGAATGAAACGAAAGGAAGATAGATGAGATGCCACAAGGTTTGAATTTTTTTTTTTTCTCTTCTTGTATGGAACCTTGTTCATGTTTCTGTTTTTAAATTTAATCATTTGTTTGTTTGTTTTTTTATTAAATATTGAAATAAAATTTCCCAGGTTTTACATGTTGGTTCTTTATGCTGTTTTTTCTCAGCTGAGGCCATTCAAAGAGCTGTCTGCAACAGGTAAGATACTGTGTGTAACTTTTTAACAGAACCCCACTTCAAAAGATATTAATCAGAACCAATCCAATTAATTTAACTGATGAGGGATTTATATTTTCAATACAAAACATTAAAAAAAGAAAACGTCCCCTTTGGACAATCCACGGCTTTTCTTGGATTTGGCGTCTCGCTCCAGGCTTGGTAAAGGTTTTGTAAAGCTCAATCAACCGTGCCACGCGTTAAAGGATTCTTGTTGCCATGGTTACCTATGTTAACATGTTTAAAAGTGCCTGGTTGTGCCACTTAGGCAGCATTCAAACGAGCTTGTGAAATCAAAAAATATTACAGAAGACTAAATATTTTCCAAATTTCGGTAACGTGCAGCGGGGTGTGGTTCAGAGGCGACTGATGCGCTGATAATAGACACTGAGGCTGTCCACGGGGGAGCTAATATACGATCTTTTAGCTTTGCGGGGTGGCAGAAATTTCTTTTTAATACAAAATATCTCATTGCATTTTTCTTTCTCCTATACAGCATATTTAAGTATCTTATACTGAAGTAAATTGGTATAATAATGAGCAGAACTCTGGCTACTGAAGGTCATAAGCATGTAGGCTACATAAGATCCTAGGGCTTGAGTGTTTACATTTCTCTTTCTGTTCCACATGTTAGTTATTTCCTTACACCACAGTGTGCGCTTCCATTCAGGTAAGCGCTCTCAGCTCATTAGGGGCTAATCAAGTTGAACATCTAAATCAGGAACCTGCCATGCATGTTGATAACCTGTTATGTGCTAATGAAGCAGAATACGGTGAATGGGCTGGACAAGAATGGTGACAGAAGAAACCCATAGGGAGACAGAAGTGGAATAAATATTGGGTGATGGAGTAAATGAAATGAGAGGAGAGGGGACTTCTGTCCTCCTCAAATAATACAAAATGTTATCCCACCACCTCAGGTGACTTTAACATGGTTTGACACGGTTATGTAGAGTAAAAGTACTTGGCAAAATTCATTTTTCATATTTACTTTTTCATGTTAATTTAATGTCAACATTCTGTCAGGTTGCAGAAAGCAGAAAAAAAAAACTTTAGTAACATTTTTACTGAGTAT
>JAOXNZ010000001.1:19770187-19786191 GCA_028566095.1 Kryptolebias brasiliensis | reverse complement strand
CTGCTGAAGAGCAGAGAAACAACTAAAACATGCAGGATAGTGGCCCTCCAGGACCAGGATTGAGGACCCCTGCTCTAAAGGCTTGAAATGCCACCCTTGATTGAGTGATAAAAAGGCTTCCCTCACAAAAGCGCCCATCCAACCTGATGATAACAGAGACAACCAGGGTGTTAATGAGAATGATTATAACTCAGAACTTGTAAATTATAGTAAAGTAAGTTAGTTCTTTCGGCCGCTCCCTTCTTCAGGAGGGGCCACAGCGAGCTAACTGTGAACAATTTGGCAATTGTTTTATGTCCTTCCTGCTGCAACCTGGGCTTGAACCTGCAACCTCGGGATTACAAGACCGTGGCACTGACCAAATTTATCACTCATGTCTAAAAGGTGAAAGGTGAGCAATAATGTTTTTGCTTGTGTGTGTGTGCGTTTGTCAGTAATCACTGAATGCACATCTACAACTGATGAACTTTTGGAGTCAACTTGATTCAAGATGGCTGCCTTGGTCAACTGAACTTAGAAAACACAAAAGATGGCTACAACTCAGTTAATTTCACAAATATTGAGCTAAACATGGATGTGGTAGTAGCTGAGAATCATCTGAAGCATATATTCTGAGCTCCAACAGATTGCACAACATCTCTGTCTAAAACTGTGCCTTTAACTATTGGAGACAATTCTGTCAGTTAGTAAAATATCTCATGAACCACTGGATTAATTTGAATGACACTCTCAGAGAGTCATGCTTTGATGAACATCTAAAGTCTGGCACAAGAAGCGGAGGGTGATGTGCATTCCTTCAAGCCTTTAAATAATTGGTGCAACGAGCACAGATTTAGTCCGAACTCAGGACAATGCCCTGCTAAAGAGGAGACAGACTTCAACCGGTGATGGTGCAAAAATCCAAACCATCTGTTTGCTGATGTGTCCTTGAGCATTAAACCCCCTCTCTTCTGCTGCGCACCTGACCCTGGACCTTTCCTGAAAGCAGATCACGGCCCTTCTCCATATAACGGAGATCAATGATGGATCACTGTATACATGATCTGCCATGATGCTTCCTCTTCCTCTTCATCATAGACTGTGTGCAGCAGCAGCAGCAGGAGCAGCAGCAGCAGCAGCAGCAGCAGCAGCAGCAGCAGCAGCAGCAGCAGCAGCAGCAGCAGCAGCAGATCCACTCAGAGAACATTGTGCTGAGGAAGCTCCGGTCACTGAGAGAGAGAGGGAGAGAGAGAGAGGGAGAGAGAGAGAGAGAGAGAGAGAGAGAGAGATTCAGAGACAGACAGACAGAGGGAGAGACACGTCCTCCTTGGCACACAGACACTTTGACTGACTGGTTGTCTGACGGGGGGACCTGGAGGACAAGTACAGGCTGCTCCTCTTCTCTTTTTTTTCTCCTCCTCACACCTTTTCTCTGTCCTGTCTGCCATCTCGGAGACGGCTGATGGTTTTCTAGCCCCGCCGCCGCCGCCGCGCCGCCCGTTTCCACCCCCAGCATCGGGATTGATTTATTTATTTATTTCATTTATTCCTTTATTTGTTGAGTTTTGCCCTTTTCCCTCTCCTCTCACTGGCCCAAAAGCCGAACCGGGGCTGATTCCCAGCCGACCTGGGCCGGGCCGTTGTGCTCAGCGAGCCTCCTAGCCGAAGTATGAGCGCCTGGAGAGCCGGGAGCGGGGCTCTCTCCTCGCCGGTGCGGTGCTTCTGGTGGTGGCTCGTGGCGGTCGGGGTGACGGTGGGCTCGGGGGATCCGTGGATGTCCTCGGAGGCTTGCCCCTCGTCCTGCTCGTGCATGAGCAGCAGGATCTCCTGCGTGGACCCGGAGCGGGGCATCGGCGCGTTCCCCGTCCTGCAGAGCGAGGCGGAGATGGAGAACATCACCGACATGTGAGTGTGGAAGGAGTCAGAACCGTCCACTTGGTTCACGGATGATAAAGGAATGTCACCCTCCACCCGTCCTCTGCTCGTGCCAAACCAGAATGCCAGAATGGGGTCATTTGTTTTAGTTTTTTGCGCAATAACTCTTAGGACTTTAGCGCAGATCGTTTGGCTCAGCATCATATAACCTACATTACATAACTCAGTCAGAGCGCATCAACCTGGAAGATAAACCCAGCTCCATCCGAACAACTTTTTTTTTTTTTTTTGGCCGAAAAATAACAGAAATCATTTGAGCTTGCGCGTGCACACGCATGTGCCACCATGTAATGACTTGGTTTCGTGTGTGTGTGTGTGTGTGTGTGTGCGCGCGCGCGCTTTGCGCTCTGATCAAAGCCCAAATATTAACACACTCTCCCCAAGACGTCCGCTGAAATAAACCCAAATGAAAGGAAAGGTGCTTTTCTCATCAGATCGGACATTTTGTCCGAGTTTTGATCGTTCAGGATGACACAGTAAATCTCAGCTTTCTGCTCTCCTTACCCCTGACATCCAAACATTTGGATCTAAATAGAAAAAAAAAAACAAAAAAACGCGCTTGGATGAGATAAGTTAGGAAATTAATCATTGTAATCTATTTTGGCGAAGATAAACGTCCTTGCTGGTGATGGCATTTTATTTTGTTGTCAGATATAAGCAACCTTTATCTGCAGCCTTGAAGCTGTTTGGATGAGCATGCACTCTGCTTTAAAGGCATTTTAAAAAAGCGTTTGGCTAAAGTTTGGCTCCAAACGACCTTGCTAAAACATTTTCAGGGGTTAAACACTCCCGTCTTGCCTTGATGGGCTGATTTTTTTATTCATCTGCGCTGGAATCTGAGTAATTGGTCAGAATATAGCAGGTTATCAGTGTGAATGGTTTATATGGGTGATTAAACTCAAATTCAGACAGTGGTGATGAGTAATTTCTGCCTTTTAGGCTGTCCACATTATGGGTGTGCTTATAGTCTATCTGAGTCAAAAAGATTTAAACACCATCTGCTGTCATATTTCAGGTTTATTTAACAAAATAACTTAATGCATTTTGATAATATTGGCAATATCCTATTGTGTATAGTTTAAGGACTCTTAAAATATGTTTTTTTGTGATTATTGATAGAGCTGAGTAAAGACTGGAATCACAAGCACTTTGATTATGACAGCATGAGGCAAATTCACACAAACAGCTGGATGTTCAAGAAAGGAGTCGCCAAGTGATGACTTAATTCAATTAGTGAAACAGATTTGTAAAAACTGTTCATTTGCAGATGTTTTTCTGCTCCAAAACAAGTCATCAAATCATCAATATGGTGTTATTGTTCAGCTTTAAACATTTAACTCAAATGTGAATTTGTTTAAAAGTTTGTTTTTTGGTATTTTTTTTAACAGCAAGCAACTTAAAATGTAGGTTTCGTTCACTATTATTATAGTCCATTAAAGACACATTATACAGTTTTATTAGTCTTTTTTTAAGGATTAAAATGACAAAAGTTATGTGACGGGAGTGGAAAAAAAAATCTGTTTTCTGCCTCATTAATTACATTGTTTTGTCTAATATAGTTTTAGATCTAAATACCTTTAAGGATTTTATGCTGTTTTTATAACCCTTTTTTTTAAATATGTCATAATTGCAACATAAATGCAAAGAATTGAGAGATTTATGCACAGACCTTTGTACTTTATGAACAAAGTTTGGGATTTAGCTGTAAGCTCTGTGCCATTGGTGCGATTCTGGCAGCTTTAACTCAGTAAACACGGCTGTTCTCCGATCTCTCCGAATGCTTCGTTTTGCTTTAACTGTCCTGAGACATCCTAAAAGCTGCAATAACTGAGCAGTATGCATATCGCGTTTTAAAACAGTTCTTTTCATTCACGCGCTGGAGCTGCTCACAAGCCTCCTCCTGCTGACCCTGCAACACAAACAGGTCAAGTGCTTCGCTTAAATACTGCTGAGGCGGGGGGAAAAAAACCCACAATAAGAGGAGAAAAATGTTCCTGTTTTCTTATCTTGAAACAATGCTGCCTGTGTGCCGTACATCAGCTGCAGTCCTCCATGGGTCCGTCTGCTCATGTGGACTTAAGGTGTTTCTGTGTCTTTGTTGATAAATTTGCCCCATCTTCTCCTCCTGACTCACACACATATCTCCTGACAGCTACATCGCCAACCAGAGCAGCTTCTCCTCCATTAACGACAAAGACCTGCACTACTACAAGAACCTCAGGAACCTGTGAGTCTTTGGTGACTTTACCAGAAAGGAAACTAACCGCACTAAGTTGTTCTAAAACAACAAACACATACAGTATAAAAGAAGCTTCAGGGCAAGATGTTTTGTTTAACATGTTTTTGGCCAATTATTTGCTTTATGTTGGACTAGTTGCAAAATTGTAAGTCAGCTGAAGGTTAAGCCTTACTAATTAGGAAATATCTTCCCCTATTGCCTGACAGACACTTTCCACACAGGTGAACTCTGTTTGACATCTTTGTTTTATCTCAGCAGCAACACTGAGCCTCATTCTGGCTGATCAGAGCTTTAGCATCTGGATTAGAAGGCACTAAAAAACTTTTTTTTTTAACTTTATAGGAGCTTTAAATACATCTGATTCCTGACATGAAAATGTTCCAGTGTGTTAGTTTTTATATGTTCACTTTTTACTGGGATAATTAATCTGAACATCATCTTAATAACAATCTGTTCCTTTTGCAACAGCTTTGTGTCTTATTTTCATCTTATATCACACACTTTCATACTTGTTAGCTTCATTTAGTCTAATAAAACTGTTATTATAAGGTATTTTGAGCTGCGGTATGAATAATCAATTGTTCATAAGGCTTCACTGTCATCTGATGTCAGTATTTTCCTGTTCTTATTAGTGATGTTCTTGTTTAAAGTGCTGTGATGCTCATTAAAGACACTAATGATCCTGTTTTGTTTGATCTGTGTCAGAACGGTGACCAACAGCAGGTTAACATATGTTTCAAAGCTGGCCTTTCAGAACAACCTAAAGCTGCAATATCTGTAAGTATGTTTTAAATTCCTATGGTAAAATTAGTTTAAAAAACAAAAATTTCACTAAAACGCATAAAAAGGTAAAATTGGTTTGTTGCAGGTTAATTGCTGATATTAAACACATTTATGTTGCGATGTGAAGCTTTATTTGGAATGTCATATAAATAATATGTGATGTCTTACGAAATGTAACATTTTCAATTTATTGTCATATCTTTGCACCTTGCTGGCACATTCAAAGTTTTATACTAATTGGGCCTAAACTTAAATGATCTATTTTTTTCCAGCTAAACTTTAAAAAAATATGTTGCCGCTGCAGAAAGAAATGCGATGTTGGCCCGTATTGTTGATGTGTCAGAAATGCATTCTTATTCTCTGATGCTCAATTTCATCTTCAGGAATTTGAAAGATAACAACCTGTCATCTCTGTCCTGGAGGATATTCAAACACCTCAACATCTCATATCTGTGAGTTGACACAAATCTTTACAATCACTTTTTAATGTCAGCTGGCTTTTCCTCAGCGACTAAGTCTTCAGATGTGGATAAACAGAAACCTGGAACAGCTTTAATGCCGTCTCAAGATTAAAGTTTTACCTTCTTTCAAACCTATAATGTCTTTAAGCAATAAAACATTTAGATTCGGGCAGCAAAGATAATAAATCAAGGCAGCTCAAAGGTGAAATTCTGTCATGTCTGTCCATAAACCCATATATGTCTCATAACCATTACTCAGTCTTCAACAACTGGAAAGACTGTATTGAGATGCTTAAACTGTGTTGAAAAGGTATATCTGTTTAAAGGGAACTTTTCAACATGTCTTACAATGGCCCAAAGGTGCAGTTTTATGCTTGGAGAAATACTGTAGTTGGGTTCAGATCAGAGGATTGACGTAGGTACCACATCTGTTTGCACAAAGATACTAACTTCAACAACACCTCTGGTCCTTTTAAAAGTAACGAAAACAAAAATCAGCTGATCCCAACAGAAAAAAAAACTAAAAGTAGGGCTGCCATTACCCAAAGGGGTTTTCTACCCAACGTAAGGCAAGCATACACAGGCATGCTGAATGCAGGCCAGAGAAATATACAAAACCTAGCTGCAGTTGTTGGTGTCATTTCTAAACGTGTTTGGCTCACACATTAAGGAGCAACAACACCCCCCCCCCCCACGCACACACACAAGGAGTATTTTAAGGTTTATAGTGTTTGGTTGAGGTTTTACTCTTTTCAGAGCTGTCTGTCTGATTTTTGTGTGGTTGTTTAATTACCATCCTTAGTAAACTCACAAACGTTTTGCTTGGTCTTTTAGTCTTTTTATTCCATATGTATTACATTTACAACCAAAACATTGTTTAAATTGTTTAAACATTAAAACAAAATTCAGAAGCGTTCTGCAATATTTCCTTTTTTATTAAACTGATATTAATTTGGGTTTATTATAATCTAATAAAATGGCATGAAAACTAAAATGGCTGATCTGTTCTGTTAGTGGATTTGAGAGTTTTGCTGATAAGGCAGCAGACAGTGTTGGAGAAGTCTCATTTACTCATCACTGGAGATGAAACAGAGAGTACCTCAGTTTTTTTACATCAGGTCAGGATTAGAAGAGGGCGCAGTATCTCAGTAACAACAGGAGTGAAGCTTGGCTCCACCCAGAAAAGCTTAAATCCGCCCTCAAGCACGCCCTACATACCTGCTTATCTCCTTTATATCAACACATTTTATATACATCATAATTATTGTATTAAAAATCTGTGTGCAAACTGTAACTCAAATCAACTATAATTTATACATAATATAAAAACACAATTGTTCCAAAACAGCACAAAATCTAAGCCTTCAAGCAGTTTAAACCCACTTTTAAACAATGAAAAGTTCTCTGTTACTTTTCTAAAGACATAATCAATATCTGAGGTTTTTTAGGCTTAAAATGTAATTTGCTTGGCACAGCTGATCTTAGTTAACGCAGCTGTTTGTACATCTATACACAGTATGTCCACTTAACTCAGAAACAAACAACTATTAAAATGACAAATTCATTTCCATTTTACTTATTTTCTTTATTTCTTGTGTGAAGTATCTGATGGCTTGAAAAGTTACCAATTCAAGTCAAGTCAAGTCCAATTTATTTATATAGTACTTTTCAGCAACAAGGCGGTTCAACGTGCTTTACATCATGAAAACACAAAAATGCAAAGTCATAAAACACACAGTTTAGAAAAATAGCATCATATAAAAAAAGAAAAGAAAACACAGGCTGGAGATCAGCAGCATTTACACTTTAACTTTTGATGCATTTTTACACTGAATAAACAGAGAATTAAGGAATTATTGAGCTTTAAAACTGACAGGTGGAGTTTGTTTCCATTTGGTAGAGACAGGCTAGTTCGTATTTTCCAGATTTTACACTAAAAAAATTATCTTACTTTTTGGTTGGATTTTTTCTTTCCTTTCAAACATAATAGTACTTTTAACTTGACAAGAATTGGTTGTTATTGCTGAGCTGCTAGGGAGTTTAAAACCAGGGGCCTGAAAGTTACAACGTACAATCTAGTTGGTATTTTCATGGTTCCTGACTGAGTGTGTTCTGTGTGTGTGTGTCCAGGATCCTGTCAGGGAACCCGCTGCACTGCTCCTGTGAGAACATGTGGATCAAGCTGTTGTTAGGAGAGGAAGCAGACACTCAAGAGCTGCGCTGCATCGAGGATGGAGGGGCACGCAAGCTGATGTCCAAACTGAAGCTACCTAACTGTGGTGAGGACATGTACACGCCACCCCCCCCCCACACACACACACAGAAATACACAAGGCAACCTGAAAAACCATTGTCATGATGTCCAGAGCGCAAAGAGTTGAAGCATCTGGAGAAAAAAAAGGAACCGTCCCGCTAAATTTCCTTTTCCCAGTTTTATTTAAATATTCATTTCCTTTCTACACACTGTCCTGTTTTTTTCTTCAAATTTTGCCTGTTTTAAACACATCCTTGTTATAAAGTACAGTGTGTGTTCGCACAAATGTGTTAGACCTTAAATGCAGTACATGCAGCCTGAGACTTGTAACTGTAAAACAAATGTGCTAAGTGTTTTGTCAGCTCCCAGGGGGTTGTGGGGGAATGTGAGAGTGGAGAATGGTGGTTTGCTGTTAACACCTAAGAGAATTACTGCACAAAATAATACAATTCATGTAGCGACAGAAGCCATTGAAACATATCTGCTGGTATGTGTTCTTACACGGGCTGCATGAACGCTGCACAGCGCTTTGTTTCACTTACACACAGCTGTGCCTGGCATGTAGATTGTAATTTCTCTTCACAATGAGGAAACTGCAATGCCTGACATATAAAAAACAAACAAATGAGAATGCTTACATGCGCACAGAGAGCTTTGGCTTCATGTAAAAGGTTTAAAAGCTGAGTTTGGATGTTGCTGTGTGTCAATGGAAAACTTATATATATATATTTATATATGTGTGTGTGTGTGTGTGTGTGTGTGTGCACAGCAGTCTCTGATATTTGCTAGTTGGCAAAGGGAACGCACTGTTCAGAACACAGTAACGGCAGAGCAAAATTAAACTCTGTAGTAACAGGTGTGTAATTCAACACACAAAAGACTTTAATGAGTCCCAAAGCTGCTGAAAATTAAGAGTAAGAAAGGACCATCTGGATTATGTCCTGGTGACCTGGTGTCGCGCAGCAAGTTCATTTCCTTTGTCTCTGAATCATCATGTTTTTTTCATCAAGCTAAGACTGAGTAAAAATTCTGCAGAAACACTTAATGTCTGAGCCACTACAGTGTTTTTTAGGCACACTTAATTATGAAAACAGGTTCTAGTTAAAAACTTAAAAAAAACAGTTTCTCAGTAAAACTTGAAAATAACTTGAAAATCACAGCCGTAGGTAGCTTTACTGTATATATTATTATGACGCTTACCCACAAGCCAGTCCAGGGGAGACTTCTCCTGACCTCATGCCTTTTACCAGCCTGCAAACAGGAATGTTTATCAAGCTTTAATGTATAAATGTCAGCAGTTAATCGATACTTTATTCTCTTCTTTATATATGCAGCATGAATTTTTCATGAATCTTCTATTTTGGAGTCTCTTCTATTCATAAACAGGGTCAAATTACAGCTTGACCCGTCTCTAAACTTGACTGCGCTCCTCTTTTCTGGATTTGTTGGCTTTCAACAGCCCGTGTGGTTCTAGTCCAGAATCATGTGAAAATATATTTTGTAGCTGGAATTTGATTTAGGTGCGACTAAAGAACCGTGTCCCGTGCTTTTTGCGGTTAAAGCAGTAGCTAAGGTCTTTTGAAGTGAGTTTCTATGGAAAAGTTATAAACAGTTAATATTTTACTTGTTGTAGAAAGCTCTTTGAACGACCTCAGTTTAGAGGTTTATATCTGACCAGGCTGACGAGCTAACGGCTAGTCACAATGGGATTAAAGTGCAATGGTCCCATCTTAAAAGAGCTCCAATCAGAAAAAGTTTCAGTCATTTATGTGAACACAGTTTTTTTTTTAACATTTACATCAGCGCCAGTTTTTCAATTCAAGGATAGTTTCTTAGAATTCTTTGGTCATTTGGAATCACAGACAGCGGCAGCAGCAGTTACCTGTAGCACCTGTAGCACACAGTGCTAAACAAAAATGCAGTGCTAAACAAAAACATATCAAATCTGTACCAAATCTATTGCTGACAGGACAAACTGCTCAGAAATAGCTTGGGGCAATGCGAGCACTCAGGACACAAACAATAAGTTTGCTTACAGGAAGCTAACAATGTCATTGATAACTCCTATTGATCCGCCCCCTCTGCCTCCCATCCATTAACAGAGGTTATTTTTAGGTTTAGCACAGTCACAGCAGGGCCCACGGAGAGGTGGGCAGGGGACCCCCGGCAAAGTGACATATGAGCAGGAGGACATGGTGGGGAAGGGGTGCCAAATGATGCCCGAGGGCTGACTGTAATACACCAAAAGACCTCTCAGTCTGGCCAAACTGCTGCTTGTCATGCCTCATCTGTATTTCTCATTTTCCATCTGTCTGTCTGATTCATGTGTGTCCTTGTGTCTGTGGGCCTGAAAATCTCTGAGTGACATTGTGAGAGAGACACAAAGGAGAGGAAATGCCCAGCAAAGCCCCGAGGCTGAGCTGACACTGATCTCTGTCTGTTAGGCTACATAGTGCTGAAGCTCCACTCTAAAAAGCCTGCTCCTACTGCTGACCAATACAATACTACACCAAGAAGTGCTGCGTCGAGTTTACACAGCCAGTGCAAAATAAAAACAACTCCACTGTGTCACAGATAATAAGTTGGAGTTCAAACAGTAGTAGGTGTACACATAAATGCACATAAATCTTTAAACTCCTTATTTTTTTTACATAATATGCTTCTGCATAGCTTCCTTAAAGGGATAGGTTGGATGTTTTGAAGTCCATTTCTGTGGAAAGATTTTGAACAATTCTTATTTTACCTGCTGCAGAGACAACCTCCTTTTGGAGACATAGATATAAGAAGGTAACGGCTAGTCAGAGCTGGACAAAGATTAGGTGGATTGTTGCCGCCTTTAACAACTCCTTTCTCCAAATTTTCATAGCAGTTCATGCCAACGCTATTTTAGACATTCAGACTGCCATCAAGTTACAGAGGTGTTCTAGCAGAAATAATATGTTCCTGCTGGAAGTGCCCCAGGAGCTATCCAACTGTAAATGTTTATAACCTTTCCTCAAAGCCTCACTTCAAAAAATCTGAACTATTGCTTAAAGTATCAAAGTGTCCTAAATGCCTCGTCTTTTAGTAAGAACTTTAAGTTAAAGCTATTTTATTTAAACATAATTCTCATTATGTACAGTAAGTTTCTTCTGAATGTCATGTGCCGTGGAAATGTCAGACATTGGATTACCGGACCTCATCACAACACAGGTGTAATCTGTCTTTATCTGTCTCCCTTCGTGTTTGTCTCTCTGTCAGTTCTTGTGTTTGGCTGGAATGACTTTGACTCTTAATCAGCCCCCTTTTTCCATCTTCAAACAAAGATGCAGCTTGTAGGCACAAGCCTTAAATGGCAGTGCAGACATCAGCCCACGAGACCAGATGGCTCATGTTAGTGTTTGTGGGCAGGAGGTGCTGTTCACATGTGTGAATTTTCTATTAACAGAAACCCCAAACACCCATTCAGTCAAGACTGAGACCACTAAACTGTAGGTTAAACAACAGAGAATTAAAGAAGACACAAAAACTGTAAAAGAAAATTACAGTAATGCAGGAGTTAGGAGGCACAGTCCATCCTGACAAAGGCAGATAAGATTCTTTCCTTGTAACTATAATATTTTATGAGGTTTTTAATGACAACAATTAAAACTTTAACATGGCTTTTAGTGGTATCCTACCATCATTTGGGTCTCTTGACTTCCTTACAAGGACACACTTCTGTCATTTAGGGGTGAAGTTTTGTTACCAGCAGGAGTTCAGAGACTTTGATAAGGAGTTTCAATAATGAAGTAACTTATCTGGTCAAAACAGTTTAGTAAATTACCTTTCTGAGAAAAGCAGTAAATGTTAAGATTTCAATAAGATAAAAATGGTACATATGCACACATTCACCCAAAGAGATGCAGAAGTTGTCAGTCACGGCCAAAAGTTCTGAAAGTGACACAAATGTTGTGTTTTACAAACTTTATGGCTTCAGTTTTCTGTGACGACAACTCACATTGTTTAGATTATTGTGCGAAATAATCAAATGAATATTCATCATTGCAGAGTGCTTTGTTAGTTTTTTAAAGTTCACTTACAAAAACTAATTTTCACTATTTTTTTTTTGCCCTGGCACAAAACTATTTGCTAACTTCCTTTCAGTGTAGTCGTATCATAATCATACATCCATATATTTGACATGACATAGGAGGTGTGTTTGAAATCATTGGTGTTAAAGAAAAAGTGGTAAAGAAAAGCTTGCTGCTACCATTGCTTTACATCAAAATGACCTCACCTGCAATTAAATTGCTGCTAGGAGTATTGCACAGTTTTCTAAATCCTCAACAACTCCAAGGTGAGAGGTTCAGATGTAGCTACATAATCGTGCAATCAGTTCAGAGCTTGTTCTGCATCTGCAGCAGGTCAGTGCATCTGAGGTGAAGACTTTTGAGTAACAACCTTATGACTAAACGGGCAGCAAAGAACTTGTTTCTTTATTAAAAAACAACATTAAAGACAGACTAAAATTCTGCATGAAGTAAAAGGATTGGTGAGCAGAACACAGAAGACTCTGATTAATCCTCCTTGTGATTGTTTGGAACATTTAGGAAATCTTTTATTCACAGAAGATGAACAATATCATGAGTTCTGTCACTTCAACAAGTGGAGCCTCCTGATAACAGTCCATGTGATCTTGTGGGTCACTCTCAGGATAGGCAGAAGTCAACAATTTATAAGCACTGAACTTGTGAAATGTTTTTAATTGTTCTTCAGTATACCATAGAAACACAAAAAAGTCTCTAAAAATGTTGGGGCCACGAGACGTTTATGTTACCACCAAAGTTTTGCCATGACTGTATATAACCTTGGTTTTTATTTGAATATTGTCAGATCCTTTGTGTGTTGTCATAGTTTTCTTGCTGTGCATCTCTCCTTTTATTTATAACTTTACCCGTGTTCAGCTCAATTTATTAAAAGGATTATTTATCATGAGAAGTGTACTGTAGAGTATGCGTCTGGGTCCCTAAATCTTCACTTGTTGTAGTCTGGGGATAACCAGAAGCTTCAAGTTAATTTAAACAAAGACAGGCAGACAAAGATGTTAGATCAGAATAAAACAGTACTACAAAAACATAAGTCATCGGCTTTAAACTTGTTGAAATAAACAGAAACAAAAGCAAAACTCTCATCACACATAAATCAGATAAAAGTGCAACAGCCAAAGTTCAAATCGGATCAAAATTTATCTCAGAGTAAAAAGTGTAATGGGTTTAAATGACGGGCTAAAAAACACTGACTGGTGTCAGAAACCACAGGTTGGTCCAGCCAGGATGCATCAGCCAGATATTGGGAGAATAACTGTTTTAGGTAGTTCATCAGACGAAGCTCTGCTTGTAAATAACAAACATGAATAGAATTTTTACTAAGCAGCAGATAATGGCTGCTGCAATTAAATCCAAAACCATTTGCAGACATTTTACGGTGACTCCCAAGTTTGTCTTGGTGGGAAGTGTCTGTGTAGGTGTGTTTAATGTGACCTGCGGACGGCTACAGTGGCAGTAGAATGCTGATTTACCGAGAGGCTGTTAAGACGTTTGAATCTGATATGGTAGCTGGCCTGCCACCACCAAAATGACTGGTTTTTACAGCATTTCACAGTGATTGAGTGGGTTGCTGTAGTGATAAGTGGGTTCCCCTGGAGATAAGCGTTCTGCTGACGGACGGAAGAGGTTAGAGAGTGGAGGGGAGGGAGGGCTGATAAGAAATCTTTTCGGTTTTATCTGCAGTAGCTGTCAACGCCTATTTTTCTGTTCTCTTATCCCCCTTTTTTTCTCTCGCTCTCTTTTGTTTCTTTTTTATTATTTTTTTTTATCAACAGTGTTATTAGACAAAGGTGGCAAGGTCCTCATTGAGTCTGATTGGTCATGCCCAGGTCACCTCCTGGTCAAATCTGTAGACACACATTAAGACAAACACAGCCACACACAAAGTGTCTTTGCTTTGACAGAAGCGTCAGACTGTGTCCAATCAATTTAGTGCTTGGCCTGCTATAGACATGCACTAGTAATCAGTGTAACCATCACTGTGTTTGAACTCTGTCTCTTTGTCTTACTGTTTGATTGGGGTGCCTTAATGAAAGCTGGTGAAAGAGAGCAGAGGACATGGAGATTAGAATTGAAGTCTTACCCTGTGTGTCTTTCTCTTTCACTTTGAGGTGTGTGTGTGTGTAGGTGTGGGGTGGTGTGTGTGTTTGTGTGTGTGTATTTGCCTGCTCTTCCACTCCTCTTGTTGGGGACGTTACGTGCCTTGTGTCTTAACTATAGGGACAACAGTTGGCCATGAATCCTAAGTTTGCTCCTTTCTGCACCTCCTTCCTCTCCTCTCTCAATCTCCATACTCTGCTCCCGTTTCGTCCCACTCTCTGGTTGTATGTAGAGGTTCCCATGGCAACGCTGAGCCCATCCAAAGTGACCGTAAAGGAAGGGGAGAATGTGGAGCTGTCCTGTACCACCTCTGGTATGCCCAGGCCTGAGCTGATCTGGAACATGGCACTGGTCTCTAACTATGAGGTTAGCTCACACCCAAACAGTGACTCAAATGCAGACTTGTTAGGATTTTAGAAAACTTGTGACAGTACGTAAAAGCTTAAACTGTCTGCTAAATATTTTTGAATTCAAAAGTAGAATTTATCAAGGTGGTAGTTCTGATATTTTAAAGTGGGGGAAAGATTATCGACAATATGATACCTATTCAACAGTTTTGTGTAAAATGTACTTTTGAAACCTTTTCAACAGTTATTTACATGGAATTCTGTGGTTATTTACAAGTACAAATAGCAGCAGCAGCTAGCTTTAGCACTTCAGATAAAGCCAAGGACACTTCTAGCAGGAATACCATAATATTTCTGCTGGAATAACTCTGCAATGCTAAATTGATGGTGATGTAAAGGTTTATAAAACAACATTTGCATGAATAGCTAAGAAATTTTGAGATTTAAGTTGTTTTGAGATGACAGCACTCCACTTTTATCTTTAGCCATTAACTTGTCAATGTGGTCAGAATTAAACTGTTCTTCCAGTTTAATTCTGTTAATTCTGTAAAACTGTTTGAGATTGTTCAAAGAAACCCTGCTTCAAAATATCTGAACTGTCCTTTTAACAGTGTTTGCAACTTTTCTAGTTGTTCAGCTTTGATAAAAAGTGTGGAAACCCTTTTTCATTGTAATGTTTGGGTTGCCATTTGTGGTTCGGTTCAATTTTTTTTAATACACTAAAACATACAAAACAATACATCGTCATTGGTATCTATTTTAAGCAAAATATGAGTAACCTGTATGCAGTGCTGTGCAAGTTACCTAGTTCAAAGCTCAGCTCATATTGAATGAAACCAAATTTACTCACGTTCATAGTTCACTTCAAAATCTGGACCTAATTCATAACACTAAAAATTATTAATTGTTAAGTTTAGATGGCATCATGTGTTCATTAGCATCATAATGGCATTATCATCATGCAGTATTTACAGTATGATTTACATTTGTCCTGTTCTATGTTCATATATATTTTAAACTGGTCAAGTTACATGTAAAGCTGCTATTATGCACGTTTTTATCAGAAAGAAAGACAAACAAATCTAAAATTCCGACTGTATATGGACCATAAGGACTATGATTTTATTTTGGCCATGTTCAAATCAATACAAGCTTGATGCTCTTACTTTCATAAAATCCAGATTTTTATTTATGCACAAAACCTCCCCTCTAGCGATCATGGAACATCATGTTAAAACAACACCACCACCAAGTTATTCATTCTTAAGAGGTTACGGTCATTTTATTGCTTGTTTAAAATCTGTTTCGTCTCTCAGATCGAGACATCAGGCCAGATTTCGGTGATGCGGCTGTCCAACCTGTCGTCCCTGGATCACAACAGTAAAATCATCTGCGTAGCTGAAAACATTGTTGGAGGGAGGGAGTCGTCTCTGCTGCTTGATATACTCTGTACGTTTGCCATCTGCTTTCATTTAAAGACGTTTCATGTGTCAATCTAAACAGTAAAATCTGACGGGACTCCAGTTTCTCTCATCTTTTAGTCCTTTTTTTTATTTGCTAGTTGTACTTCACACAGTTTCTCTAAAATGTCATGCTTTGCTCTGTATTTTCAGTTCCACCTAAAATCACAAAACTGAGTGATGCAATCTCAGACCATCACTGGTGTATCCCCTTCAGTGTGGCAGGTATGAGAAATTCACACAGATTAATCTCATTTAGTAATATTTCGATGTTAATTATTGCCCATTACCTAAGGAATCCATCCATCCATCCATTTTCTTTACCCACTTTTTCCATTCCGGGTCGCGGGCAGCCGGTGCCTATCTCCAGCAGTCACTG
>JAOXNZ010000001.1:19753184-19763999 GCA_028566095.1 Kryptolebias brasiliensis | reverse complement strand
GTCATTTAAGATGAACATTATGCCGGGTGTGCATCCAGCCAAAAGTGAACTGGGATAAAAATCTGAATCTAGAGTTTGTTTTTACTACATTAATTTTTAGACATTTTGGGTTGTTTTTTTTAGATGGCAAACATTTGCTCCATTCCTGTTTTTCGTTCAGAGCTGCTCTTGGCATGTCCAACATGTCTGCTCCTCTTCCTGCGTCTCCAAACTGAGAGCGCTCTGACCGCTGCCGTCACGACCCAGCTGCATCTTTTTATTCTCAAAGTCCTTTGCAGTTGCTGTTAAACTACTCTGGGTTTTTTACGTTAGAATGTTTTTTCACACAACACGTGTCAGATCAAGTTCTTGCCACGACTCTTTCACTGGAGAAAATATCAAAAATCTGTGACTGAGGTGTTCTCACTCATCCCAGTGTTGATCAGTCCAAAAAAAACAAAAAATCCTGACTGGAACCACGGTTCTATATAAGAGTTCAGATTTAAATATCCCTTCCTAAAGCACCAATCCCTGCAGCAGTTTTAAATTCTAGGTGTCTTTCATGCTGCTTTGTTGCCCTGGAGAGAAATCCTGGCAGCTTATTGGAGAACTGCATGCAAATGTGTATCTGTAGGCTTGGTGTTTGATTTAATTCCCATAATCTTCTCTGCGTAGGCAGAGAGCTTCATGAACAAACACCAATGGGCACCAATAATTTGGCCCTAATTGTTTCTGGGTAAGTGTGGCTCTCTTAAACATGGTACAACCACTTTTGTTTCAGCATTTAAGTCTGAGACACTGAATACAGTTTTGTTTAAAATCCAGCCTGTTCCAAACTCCCAACCACAAAAAGAAAGCAAATTACATTTGGAGAGAATTTGTGGTCTGCCACATCATTAGACTGTAAATCCAGATTAGCAGACTAAAGTTTGAATGCCCTGTTAAAGGTTTTCAGTTATTTGCAGACTTTAGAGGTTGATCTGTTTTTGAAGTATTTATAAAAACTATTGCATTTGCTGAATGTCGTCAACTAAATTAATGTCCTATTTATTCAGTCTAAATAAAACTGTATTACTTGTACAAGATAATATAACTTAATTTGCACATAATTACTGCATTTAAATCCACACTCACAATGATGCCTGAAAAATTGAAACCCACAGAGGAAGAAAAACAAACAAATGTTGAAACGTGGTTTAAATTGACCACGTTTAAAAAGGGTCATAATAGACACAGAAACTATCTCAAACTAAATCCAAACTTATGTAAAAGAAAGATCAAACAAGTTGGTGCACAGAAGAGACTTGCATCTCCCCCTATAACCTTTAAACATCTGTAGGAAGAGAAGTGTCCGCTGATGCAACCATGAGGCAGAAATGTCAAGACAGGAAGAGAAAGATTGAGTTTGAGTAAGTAAATGTGAAGTGGAGAAAGTTAGAGTCAGACGAAGGAGAGAGTGAACGCTAAAACCAAAATTTGTCAAGATGTCAGAGAAAAAAACACAGACGGAGTATGAGAAAGGAGAGAGGCTGAAAAAAGAATGATGTAGGCAAAAACTGGAGGAAGCAGATTCCAAAGTTAGACCAGAGCTTCGATAGAAAAAGGCAAAGAGCTAAATAAAATTAAAAGGGAAATAAAAGTAAGTCCTCTTCTGTCCACTTAGCAATGATTCATCATTAGTGCAGGTTTCAGTTTTCTCCTTGTTTGGTAAAGATGCATGCCTCCATCTTCCTCTCCCTTGTTTTTTTCTTTACAAACGCACGCGCACACACACACACACACACACAGCTTCTTTCTGTCGATCGATCGAAACGACACCCTCAAGGTCAGCTAAGCTTTATTCTGGGCCCAAGACATTACAGAGCATGCTCAGCATACCCACCTCCACCTCCTCTTCTTCCTTCACTCTCTGCTGAAAGGCTGCTTTCGCCTGCGGCTCTTGAGATTTTCAATGAGCACTGCTCGCTTGAAAACAAAACGTGCAAAAGAGGCAACAACAAAAATAAGAAGGCCCCCAAAAATATTGATCAGCAATACTTTTAAAGTGCTGACCAAAATCTCTTAAACACTGCAGAAACTAAATTTGGAAGAAAAAGTTTGATGTGACCTTTTTAAATGATGCTTAGATCAAGTCTTTCCTGTTTAGGACATAATTTTATTCAAGTACAGGTTTCAGAATGATGAGAATCTACTGCCAGGTTTGTTGTGAGGGCTCAGCAGCACTTTGAGATGTGTTTGGGAGCCTCGACAATAGAAGACAACATCAATTTCTTCTTCAGCAGCATTTCTGAATAAGGTCACCTTCAGAGGTCTGCTGTTTACAAAACTTGATTGACACCTGACATGATAAAACTGTCATTCTGTGCTCCGATGTTTACTTAGCAACTATTGCAGCTTGTTTAAAGGTCAGCAGGCTTTTGGAGGTAAAAGGCCTGAAGGGTCTCACTGCTCTGCATCTTTGAAGGACTGCCTGGAAAAGACTGCAATTCTGAACTTTGTAATAATATTTAAGGTAACTGGATGCAGGTATTAATAAGCAAGTTTCACTGTGTCTGGTTTTGTTGTAAAAATCACCCTGTTCACCAGTACCGCATTACCTTAGCTTGTGCCTTTTACTGCCTGAATCCCTAAGGAGATCCTTTGCTTGTCTTACTTTTAAAATTAATGTGTTTATTAGTAATTTGTCATATTGTTTTGAGTTCTAGAAAGTTAATTGATGGATGAAACTTCAACAAAAAACACTAGTTGTTCACTTTTCACTGCAGGAATCATTATTCTTATACATTTTTTTAAAAATTAAAATGCAATTATATAAAGCAACATATCTTTCTACTCTGTTCCTTATGTGTACATACAGACTCTCATTTAATAATGGTACTGAGCATTATTGAATAAATATAGAGGAAACCCTGCTCTGCTGTTCAGATTATTTCATATCCTGGGTCAAGTTAATATATTTAACGTTTTCAAAGTTGAGAGTTAGAGGAAGAAAGTCTCAATGCCTGTGGCAAATCCTGAAGGCAGTTATTGTTTGAAGTGTCTGAAGATGGAAGTTGCTCTTTTACAAAGCAAAATGTTGCCTGGAGACTTTGTCTGTGCACTTTCCTCGCTGTCTTCTCCCCCTCCTTTTGTTTCTGCTGCTCTTTATAAGTGAACTCTACTTCTGGAGACACAAACTGCAGCAGGAACCACCACAAAAGACAGTTTTAGGAACTTTATATCTTTGTTTCGGTCTACCTGGGGATAGATTATGTTAGGTTTATTGTACAACAACGGTGCAAGAGGCAACCATAAAACTTTACAAGTTTGATGTTGAGCTCAAAATGAGGTCGTACTGCCACCATATTGGTAGAGGCTGAGTTCACTGGCCCCTTTAAAAGATGGTCTCTAGTTTTTACTTTTTTCTTATTTTACTTTGTTTTTTCATGTGCTCCTCTTGAAGCGTTCTCAGCAGACTAAAAGCAAGTACCGAATAATTTTGTCACTTTTGGTGGATGATGAGTTGTAGCAGGACCCAAATGAAGCAGTTTTCAAGAGCTCAGCAGCATTTTTCATGACAAAACTGAGGCAACGGAGGAACGGGCAAAGATCTGAGGAAAACAAGTGCATTTATTTTCTGGGAAAGATGATTCCAGGTGTGCTGATTACTAATGAAAAACAGGTGGTATGACAGAAACTGGAAACAAGGACTTTGGTGATCATAAAAACAGAACTTAACAGCAAAAACTCATAACACAAAAAATCTATACAAAGCAAAACCAAAAATCATAACAAAGACTCAAACCATAACTAATTTAACTTAACAAGTTGTTTTAATGCCAATTCTCAAACTGGGGACAATAATATGTTCTCTCTTTTGTAAGTCTTTTTGCTGATGAAAATAGCTGCCTGAATAAACTGATTATTTAAGTTTTACCAGTCAATAAAGTGGTTTGATCTTCTCGTGAAATGTTTCCACAAGATTTTATTTTTTTTAAAGGATTTAAAACAGCAATGTTGACTAAAGTCACACAGAACAATTGAAAGCCTTTAAAGTTTGTTTTTAAAAAAGGAGGTGCTGAAGGCCAAAGGTCAAAAAACTCAAAGGTAGCCACCATCATCTCTGTTAGGGAGTCCACTGTGCAGCTGTACATCATTTCCTGTCTTGTGTTGGTCAGCCTGACCTTTGTGAACAGTCACAGCAGTGAAAAATGAGACGGCTCAAACAGGCAGTGCAGAGTGGGAACAGGACATTGTGCATACATACAATTTGAGCGTGGCACAGATGGAATTATAGCAGAGCAGCTGAACCCTCAGAATTTGTTTCCACTTACAAAAATGGAGGGCCTTTAAATTTGATTACTTGCCACTTCAAAAAGGAAGCACTTTGAAATGTTCAGTGTGAGCTCGTTTTGAATATCAGACAACATGAACGGACGTTAATAGACCCTACAGGAAACCACGGAGGTCACAAAGCTTACACAACACATGTTTATCTAATATGCATATTTAAAACATGAAAGCTACCAAAGTCTGCAACATGAGGTTTTCTGGCGGCAGCTTGGATTTATTCATGCAAATATCGTTTTCTTTAATCCGATTTTCAGGCAGCCGTTTGACTCAAATGATGGATCATACTAGAAAGAATATCTCATGGTGCAATAAGGACCCAAAGGAAAAGCTATCAGTGCAGCGTAAATGTCACTATCTTATTTGCATAACAGCAAATATAATCAATGAGACTTAAGGAGCCATTGTACTACCATCATTTTTTTTAACTTATGTGTATGTGTATAGATAGATAGATAGGGTAAAATCTGTCCGATTAGGTTTCCATAGAATTACTGATAGTTTTGGTTGTTGTTTTAGGAGAAGTTTGGAAGTTTCTGTCTTGTCTGACTAAAAACTTGAAAGAACTTGTCTGCCACAAAAAAAAAAAAAGGCTAGGACTCTTATATCACTACCTAATTACTCACAAGATCTTCTGCTACCTATCATCATATTGCACAATCAAGCCTTAAGAGCATCACTGGATGAAAAGAATTTCCACAAATCAATATATGTGTTTTCCTTTTAATAAAACCTACAGTAATAATGCTGTATATGAAGGCATGTGAATCATTTATCAGAGGATAAACAGATTGGATTTGCTCATCACAAGTGGATATAAAGACTTTATTACTTGTCTGAAGTCAAGCTCAAGGTTGAGTTGAAGTCTTAAATGTAAGATTTCTTCAGTTTAGAAATATTTAAAGGTTGTGGCAGCAAAGATTTGACAAATAAGAAGAAATGTAACATTAAAAGTTGCATATTGTATCTATTTAGCATGTTTTTGCATAAATAAACTGTGTTGGTCACTGTTCACATCTGTCTGGGGTTTTATAGATGACTAAACAATGAATGCCTGCCTAACTTCATTAGTATCAAGTAAGATGCTATAAAAGAGCCATATTCCTTCTTATATACAGAGCTTAGATGCAAAAGTAAAGCTTTTAACACAAGATTCAGTGCATCTCTTCTTGTTAATTGGAGCCCATCATTTATAAAAGATAATGATGAAGATAAGATAATAAAACATAACAGTTCAATAATCTGACCATAGACATAAACAAAATAAAAAAATTTCCTTAATAGTCAGATTTTCCACTTATACTAATGTATTATAGTTTAATTTTTGAATGACAAAAATTTTACTGTCAGACTCAAAATGAAAGAAAAACATAAAAACTCAGCAAAGTATGAATACTTGACTTTAATGTGAGAATCCTTAAATGTTAATTTTACTTTAAATCCTAGACTTTATAGTATTGTAACACTAAAAGAAATAGTTTCTTAGTTAGGACTTGTTATTTAGTATATGTTAACCTTTAGTAACAGGACAGTATAACCATACAACAGATGTTCACCATTTTGTGTGAAATGTAAAAATAGTTGGTTTTATGAACAACAGCTGAGTTTTACCAACAGATGCTGAACCATAGTGTAACACAAGATAAGACAAGCTGGGCTTGAGATTAGCAAATTCAAACCTCATTGATTTATTAATTATCTTGGTTGGCACACTGAAGATCAGTATGAAGCATTAAAACCAAAACAAAAATGTTAAAATGTACACAAAGAGAATACTGGAATGCTAGTGACAGAAAATTAAGACAAACCCATGTGCTAGAAAGAAGTCACACAAACTAAACATACAAAACAGGGAGAAACTATTAAAAAAATGTGAGTAAGCAGCCCCAGGAGGCAGGATTATGGGACACCAAGGTTCTACTTCTGGTCCTGGAGTCTGTGTTTATTAGACGATGCTTGATATGCAGATAAGAGCTAGACCGCTGTATCAAAGAGACAGCAGGACCAAAACTCTGACACAAATAGAAGAACCCTGTTTGAAACAAGTGAGATGCCATGGAAATGAATCTACTAATATTTCTCCTTCACAGAAGACAGAAGTACAATGTAAGCCATGTTGGAAAAATTGTCAGCTGTGGTGAGACTGGTGTTGTTAGATGCAGAGCTGGGCAACAATGTGACAAAACCCCAAGAGATGTTAGTCTTAGTATGAGAGAAAACACAAAGGTCTTATAGGAGAACAGAAGGATTTATTATAGACAATAAAGAGACAACTACATAGTCTTCAACATCCTGACCTACAGAGGACCATGAAATCCTCCGATGGACTACAATATTAAACTCCTGAAAGACAGGATACAAAGTAAATGTGATGAGCCCATCTGGCTTGTTTTATGAGGAAAAAATAAATGGTCAAACAAAAAAAAGTAGAATGTTTTTTTGTTAGTGCATGATTTGGACTAAAAGGATACACGTTCCAGATTAATTTATTTTAGACACTGGCAAATCCCAGCGGGAATCTCTAAATCTGTTTTCTATTCATAAAGAAGTTGGCCATTTAGCAGAGGCTTATTGTTGTGTATTTCCATTCTGCCTTTGGAGATGATGTATCGCAAGAAACTGCAGGAAGTGAAGCAGACTTTTCAGCTTTTTCATAGTCCTGGAGTTGAGGAACCTGCTGAATGTGGGCCTGCTCATCAAAGAAATTTAGAATATTTAGATAAATAATAACAGCGACATTGATTAAAACTCATCAGGCATCATTAATTAGACAACAGGTTCATTAATCCAAAATAAGATACTTCTAACATCTAATCTGGGTAGTAAAAACAGTTTTCCACTTATCACCCACTTCCCACTTCTCACCAAGTGAGAGGCAGATCAAACATAGACGCAATCTTAGCTCCATGTAACAGTTCGAAGGTGGTGGAAATTCAAAGGAGGTACATTTTTTTTTCTTCGTTCTTTTTTACAGTACTGAAGTTGAGGCCACAAGCTGAGAGACAAAGAGTCTTATTTGTTTCAACAAAGAAAAAAATCCACTCCTGAAAGTGATGGGAAATACATGAAGATCTAAACAGAAATCCACATATTTCCACATTGCTTTTAGTTCAGGTGGAAATTTAAAAGTACAGTCTCAATTTGGGAGAGAAACTACCAGGTTGGAGGTCAAATGCACGGCTGTAGGGATGATCGAGGAAAAAGAGAAGCTGGTTTAGCATGGTTTAAGAGCTTGTTGTGGTTAGGAGAGTGCAATGGAGATGTCAAAACAATCAATCAAGTCCTCCAGAAATATCTTGGGAGAAGAAACAGCTTGATTTTTTTTCTTTGACAAGTGAGAATGTTTTCAGAGGCCAGTCCTCTAGACAGGTCTTAATTATTATGTATGTAGAAGTTGTTGAATTTCACTCTATAAACTAGAAAAAACCCTGAATAAAAGGTACTGGGAAGAGTCGAACAGATGTAATCTGTGACACTTTGAATAGTTGTCCAGGAATGTAAAAAAAATTATTTGAATGTGAGCCATAAAGCATTACAACTTAGCATGTAGAGCTTCAGAAAAGTGTCCAAAGATCTGCATCGCACTCTGAATCCACTCGGACAGATGAGATGAGAAACTGAGAAGATGAGGGTAAAGATACAGGGTGGTGTGAAAAATTCAAATTTTTTAGTGTGCAGCTTATTAAAGCCTTATTCTTTACTGTTATTTTACTGGACAGGAAGCAAAGAAGTGTACCCTTTCAAACAGAAATACACCTCTCTCCCTCTTTCAGACAAGGATTCCTCCAAGACAAAAAATGCTGCTGGTGCAGATTTGTGACTTTGCACCTTGGACAAAAGGTGTTGGAAGCAAACTGGAGCATTATGTTTGGGGAGCTGAGGAAGCTAGCCTTTTCAAATGTTTTCATTAACAGGGGCAATTAATCAGGGCAATTTAGCAGCTTGTGGGATATAAAAAACATATTTTGCTGAACCTGTTAAGCCTTTAACAAAAGGCATCAGAAAAATGGCCACAGTACAAAACTCAGCAACACAATCAGAAATCCATCCAACTCTTGATGCTTTCTGAATTCACCTGGCTGCCTCTGGCCCAGGAGCAGTGTGTTGGAAAATCTTGGACAAAAGTGCAAGCTAAAAAGTTTAAATGACTCGCAAATGGACAATCTTCTGTTCTGCCTTGCCACGGCCTATAAGCCTGTGCTTTTCCCTGTGAGGTGGAAAAGCACAAAAGCCACATTCAATCTCTGTGAGTTAAGCAAAGCCCGAAGCTCAAAATGGAAGCTGCACTGAATGAGAAAAAAAGCAATACAATGATTTCAGATGCTGGAAAAATGCTCCGGTTTGGAAAGGCAATGATCAGAGTCCACAGCAACAGCACCTAGGTCAAGAGGCGCTTGCACAGAAGCTTAAAACCGGGGTGGGGGTGGCTTTAGAGGGACTGCAACTTATCACCCAATGAAATCAGCGAAGCTCTCACACAATGTCATCTCACTGCCATTTCTCTGACCCTCATGCTAAAGCTGAGTAAGTTACCACTCTTGTATATGATTCTGCTTGCCTTGAGCTTGGAGAGCAGAAGGTTGGCGTCTGCACAAAGCTGGTTTGTACTGTAACAGGACAAGGCAATCTCGGCTCAAATTCAAACCTCAAGGTAGTAATTTCAAACATTCATTATCTAGTCAGACAGAAAATCAATCGATCAGGCATCCCAAGGCTCTGGAAAAGTTAAAAGAAGGGTAAGAAAAATTAAACGACAAATAAAAGGGACTTATAGAAGGAGACGGTTGAGGCTCCTGTCACAAAAAACAAAGACGAACTGTCATAAGAACCAATGATACACAGGGGAGAAGGAGACAGTTCGAGTCAGGTGGGACTGACTGGAACAGACCAAAGGGGCAGAGGAGAACAGCAAAAAGAGTGGAAGAAACAACAAATATTAGCAGAAAGGTACAGCAGATTAAACTGTTTTGGTTTTATAATTGAATGCTTTAAAGATTTGAGCCAACAGCAAACATTTAACAAAATAAACAAGGGAAAAATTGAATATTTTGTTTTAGAAACACTACATAAGAAATGCAACATAAAATACAAATATTCAAGAGTTTAACTTAACCCTCCCGTGTCCTTTGGGTCAAAATGACCAAAAGTTACAAAGGCTTCTCTACCTCTCTCTGTCTCTCTCTCTTTTGAGGGCTTCAGGAGGTCAAGCAAATTTTAGTTTCGCCCATTATTCAGTAGTTTCCTGTGTTCAACTGAATGTCGCCACCTTTCCAGGCTGCTGTCAACAACTGTGCCACGATATATTTTTCCACACTTGAAAAGAAAAAGCACCAGTAAAGTCAGTTAGTGCCATTAAAAATACTGGAGTCGTTTCTCTTGTGTTTTTGTTAAATTAAAAGTCATGAAATTTGAGCCATCAGACTGAGCCGTGAGGGTTCACACCTTAGGGATTAGCCCACGCAGACATTTTTACTGGGTAAACATGTACAACATGTCAGTGTGATATTTCTGCTCAGACCGTGTGTTGCCTCTCAAGGCCCCGCTGCTTGGCCCGGAAAGGTCTTCACTGCCAGAGAGAGAGTATTCTGCATCAGCGTGACTTTTTCTTGGCAGTGCAGTAAATATCTGTATGACAGGATCTATGTTAACGAGGCTTTAGCCGTCAATCAACACTTAGTCCTGCTGCTCTAAAGCAAACTCTCAAGTAGCCAAGAGACAAAGTCCACAGTTTTCCTGAATATGGATGAGAGTTGGCAAAGGTGCATGCCAATATCATTTAGCATGTCTGGCTGCATTCATGCAACATTTGCTGCACAATGGAAAACACTGACAAACGAAGAAGGCAGAAAAAGCAGCGAGTTGGAGAGGCAATATAACAGATTGAGGTTTATTGATGCATCAATTGATCGTTTGCCCATACGGGCTGAGCCAGGATGCTGCTGTCTTCTAAGCTCTGCTTTTTTTCTTTTTTTTTTTTTGCCATGCTAAAGTCAGCAGCTCTATGTGGGCATGTTTGTGTGTGTGTGTGGAGTCAAGAAAGAGATGGGTATGCCTTCGAGCAACAGAGTAGCAATACTAAGACAGATGGGACCCGTAATATAAATAAATTATCTAAGAGAAAGATCCAGAAATGTGAGAAATGGATAAATTATAAATACGTTTTTTTGTGTATCTATAATTGTGTATATGTGTGTATGTATGAGGCACAAACTGTCCGTGTTTTTTCAAGTATCCTGGCAGATGAGCACATTTTCATACTCGCATGTGAAAACGTTCATGTATTCACTTGTAGGTCGGTCCTTCTGTACCCCACAGTCCCTGCGCTGAATGCAGCAGCAAAGACACATCAGTCCACTTAGGTTTATTACGGTTTGGAGTCGAGTCGATGCTCTTAAACAAACCAACAGTAATCAGCAATGCTCACACACACACATACACACTGTGAAAGAGTTCCCAGGGTCAGACTGAAGGGAGCTCCACAACGTCACACAAAAAATGTCGGTCATA
>JAOXNZ010000001.1:19720981-19736611 GCA_028566095.1 Kryptolebias brasiliensis | reverse complement strand
AAGTGAGGGCAGAGATATATAATCCATTTTAGTTTAAATATTTTAGTCTGTTTCGGTGCATAGTGGCACACAGGTTTTCTTCTCGCTCTCATTTCTTTCTAAAATACTTCCCTCCTTGCTTCATTTTCCTATCTGTGACCACCACAGGCTGCTTTGAGTTTGAAGAAATGATCTTCCAGTGTGTCACACGAGAAGGTGAATGTGGGTTGAATATTATAAATAGAAAAGATCAGACTTTGGAGGCTTGCAGGGAAAAAAAATAAAATGAAAAAGAAGAGGAGAGGAGGATGTGAAAAGCAAAGAAGAGGATGACGAAAGCAGTGAGGTGGTAGACACATTCATGGAGCCGAGAAAGGAGATACGCAGCATGAGAGAGAAAGAGGAAATGTCTATTTTTGTTGCTAGCTGGTAAAGAATAAAAAGGGGAATGTGATAGGCCTTTGTACAGGGCACAAAGAAGAGGAGGAGTGTAGCTTTTTCAGGGTGAGTCATGGGCATTTGACCTAACTACAACACAGAGAAACTTTCACTGCAACCATTTTGCTGTTTATTCTTATTTCGTCTCCTTCTGCTCCATGCTGTTTATTCTTTATTTGTGTTGGTTCTTTGGGAAAAAAAAAGGTGTTATTTACTTCAAAACTTTCAGTATAGAAGGAAAGTTTTCATGTGATTTCAAATTACTCACATATAGTACTGATTCTGCACAAGTAAGGATCCCTACCAATGCACAAATAAACAGATCTTCTGTGGCTCAGAGATGAAGAAAACTCATCAAAATGCATACAGTCCTGTGAATCTTTTTATGTCTTTAACCAGCCACTCTGCAGTGAGTCTCCTTTGTCTGTCTCCACTGCTTCCCTCTGATCCTTTTCGTCTTGGATCAATATTTTACTTCCTGTGTTCAGCAGGGGTGACAGCACAGTGTCGAGATGATGGGGTTCGTGTTACCAGTTGTGCACAAGTCTGTGTTGGTTTGTATGTCCATATTGTGAAGGACTGTAAGGAGTCACACAAAGGCCTTTGGGGTCAGCAGTGTGGACAGGGCACTCAGTGACAGCCACACAGACTCCTGCCTGTTTCATAAAGCATCCAACAAAAACAAACACAGGGGGGGAAAGAAAATATTGACCTTTATGTGTATAAAAAAAAAAAAACTGTCATGTTGCAGCCAAGGTTTGGTGCTTCTCAAACGGTCAGGAATAGTAAGAAAACTGCTACAGGATGATATCAGATGCCATAAAGACGAGATGAAGACAGTTAATGTACCAAGTCGCTTCAATTTAGCAAACTATAAAAATGCTTAAATCTACCTTTTGTCTTCCTTTTGTCAGCTGCATCCTGATATGCAGGTTGTCTAACATTAACATCTTAAAAAGACACGCTCACCATATCTCAGTCAGTAATCTCACATCATAAAATCCACCATTATTGTCTCACAACTGTTTCTCTCCAAGCATATGACAAGCAAATGGTTTCACCAGACTGACTGACAGCCGCTGATGTCCTTAAGTCGTATAATAGCCTCCTTAAATCTGTTGCCCCGGGCAACACGCGGCAATAAAAAGCTTCATTTTGTCTGAAGCGTACCCGAAAAACTGAAGAGAGATCAATACAATCACTCACCAACATAGTTTTATCTCAGTTCCAGTGAGGCTTCGTGGCATAAAACTCCTGCTCAACTCCAGATCCCAATCCAACCACCCCCCGAGCGTTCGCAACAAGACCGTGTCACAGCAGCTAAAGAATGATCGGCTCGTATTGGAGACATCTGTAACAGTTTTAGCAGTCGGCGATAGCTCCTACCTCTCGGTCATCACCCTTTCCCTGCAGTGAATGCTTTAACTCTGAACTTCTGCAGAATGTGTCAAGGCTGCTTTTTGGCTGAGTAGATAATTCAATCTCCAGCCCCATTTCCTGCTACTGTTCACACAACACACACACAGACAAATCATTTTTATAAAATGTTCAAGAATTTGCACAGGATTTAGGCGTTATTTTTTTATCTGTCTGATTTATTTTCTACTTTATGATGGCAGACCACATCTGGTCCGTTAAACCAGGGATCTGGTTTACAGCACTCAGCAAAAAAGCTGAAATGAAGCAGGCTGTGTGGACTGGTAGTCTTTTATTTTATGCTGTCATTATTTGTGAGCTCTGCCCTGATTGGACGGCAGCACTGTCTGTCTTTCTTTGACAGAAATGTTTAACCAAACACAGGACTATTTGTGAAACTGCACAAACCTGATAAATCCCACCCCGAGGAATACCTGGGTGACAGTATTAAAACAAGGAGTTCACAGCACCACACACTTAAATGGCTGAGATATACTGAACTGGCAATTTTATCCTTAAATAAATTTGCCTTGTTTGCGGTCCACTGGTACTCCATTTCTATGTGTTTTAAGTTCTTTACATTAAATCATCTCTGACAGCTGTGGAAGAAAGAAAGTGCAGGTGAACTTTTGTCTCTAAACCTAGTCAAATACCAAGTGAGGATGAAGGTAAATAGTCTTTCAGCTGCTTCCAAGAGTGCAAGATTTCAAAACACTCCAAGCTCAAGGTATGCTAACTCCTTGTATATATTAAAAAAATATCATTCATTTGGATAAGTATTAATCCAAAGATGTTCCAGTTGCCTGGCAATGACTAAACAGGCAATGTTATACCAGTTATTGTTTGTAGGCATGAATACATTATTGGAAAAGCAGACAGCAAAGTGTTGCTTACTGCTCAAGCATAAACCTTACAGCATTAAAAGCAATTTCTCTTCAAACTAATTCAACTTTGGTGTCCTGGAAAGTTTTACTGAAGGCATTTTTACACCTGCAGTGTTTAGTCTGTTTCAATCAAACTCAGGTTCATTTTCCCCCTTGGTGGGGTTCGTTTGTGTAGCTGTAAACACAGTAATTGTACTCGCATGTGGGCCAAAACAAGTGCATGTTTATAGTTAGTTTAAGGCGTGAGCATCATTCGACCTTGATCCAACACAACTAACAGGCGTACTTTGTATGTTTGAGACAAACACCTTCTTGTAGCCAGGTATCCTTTTCAGTCTGGGATGATGTAGAGTCAATAATCAGTAGAAAGACTGATAACTTTGAGTTACCAGGATCAACGTTAGTGTATTGTACATTCTCAGTAGTTCCTTTCTCCTGATCAGTTTTCTAAAGGCCTTCTTTGAAAAGCATAAAGCAGCATACTACTTTCAAGATGCCTTCTCAAACACTATTCTGCATTCTGCTCACACAGTTTTACCAGATAAATACTAATGACAGTAGTAGTAAAGTCTCCATGTTGTTGACTAGCACAGAACATGGCACCGTCGTCTTATATTTATTTTGGTACTCCCACCCCAAAAACATCTGACCACAAATAATGCTACAGATTAACAAACTTAACTGATTCCTACCAGAGTACACAAACTATAGGTGTGAAAATGCCGGAAGTGTACTTTGCTCCATATTTGTAGGTTTTTATATAAAATGCAATTAAACTATATCTCTGAGTAGAAAATCTTTTTAGGAACACTGCAAAATGTTAAAAAAAAAAAAAAAGTTAAACTCACAGTAACAGTTTTATCTGTTTAAAACAAAGCAAATTATCGGATGGTTGTTGTTTTGCATCGCACAAACACATTGTAGCTGATTTAGAAAGTTGATGCCAGTCAGTTTTTGACTATCTTTGCTGTTTCTACAAAACCTGTGTGGGGATTTGGACAATTTCAAGTTATAACCACTTGAAGATATGTTCTTGCATTGTGCAAACTATTTTTCTTATCCTGGATCTGCTACCATAAATGATAGACCTGAAAACTATGACAAAAAAATCATTGGCAGGTTTAATGCTCATCTCCTTGCCACCCACCTCTCAGTCATGACCTGCATTTTGAAAGCCAGACATCAGCGTTTATTGACAGTCATGAGGAGCTCCACTCTTCTTCAGTTTAAACACCAGTTCCATGTCTATTAACGGTGTTGGGTCTTGACCTGACCCCTTTTATACCTTCATCTCTGCCTCCCTCCTCCACATCTTTTCATCCCCCCCCTTTTACGCGCTCGCTCCCAGGGGAGGCTCTGCCACCTCGCCTCGTCTCCACACAAACGCAGGCGGGCTCCTGTCGTCTCTGGGCTTAACGGTATTTATAACGATTTGACCCTGGGACCTTTCTGTGCTAATGATCTGCAGCCCCTCCCCGCACAAACACAGACACACACATGCTGACAGATGATAACCTGCACTCAGCGTGCATTGTGTTGGATTTCTTTTTGTGTTGTTGAGATAAACTTAGGCCTAGTCCACACGTAGCTGTACCGAATAGTTTTTTATGTGATTTGGCCTTTCATCCACACGTAACCTCCTTTTAATAGCACTAAAAACGATTGATAATGAAGCCTCCGGCCAAAGTGAACATTTGCGAATTCTCCTTTTTTGTGTTTGCAAGTGGACATTGGTAACCAGAGATTTAAAGGTCCGCGCATCGTAGTCCGCGACAAGTAATGCGGCGCTGATGTCATGTATGTGACAATTGTTATTGTTTGACCATGCAGTAAAGGGAAAATGTCTGCTATCAGGGAGGTGCTGATTTTTACCTTTGTTCAGACGCTTTTTGCCTGTTTGTTTTTACAAACCTAACTGCTACAATACGTTGAATTGCAAAGGAGAAGGAGCGCTTGGAGGGCAGCGGTTTTACACCAGCTGTCCCTCCCGATACAGAGGCACAATGCCACCGCCATTTAAAGTCGCCGACATGTCAAACATGTTTAACCTCCTAAGACCTGAACTCTTACATGGCATGCATTTTTAATTTCTCTTTGCTATTTGGGCTGATTGGGACCTGATGTGAATCAAAGAATGCTAAGCAAAATGTGATGTCCACATATGTGGACGCCAGGTCCTAGGAGGTTAAAACAGCACTGTGGTGAAAATCAGCGGGTTTGTGTGGATGAACACTTTTTAAACTGATTCCGTGTGGATGGTATAATTTCTTCAAACAATGTGGCGGAGATATTCGGTTTCATAAAGACCCGGCTACGTGTGGACTAGGCCTCAGACTGGTTAACACTGATGATTTTAGAAAATGTTATCACTTTTTAATAGGGCATTAAATTGGTGAATGCAAGAATTTCTCCAATGACTTGAACACCCTCTGTTTAGAACTGTGAAAACAGGTAACACAAAGTCTGTCTGTCTGTCGATATTATAGTGTATTTATAGTTGAAAAATCATTTGAAGTTAAAACATATTTTTTATTTCATTTAAAGCATGTTTAGCAACCATTTTTTCTTCCCACTCTCATCAATCCTTTTTGTGTTAAATTCACTGACACATTAGTATACAAGTCTGGTTCTGGTACACAGAGAGATGCTGCCAGACATCACAGCCAGAACACACATTTACAGCACACATAAACTTGCAGAAATGCTCAGAAAAACAAACTATTGTGCTCCTGCTTTCATTCTTTTTTCTCTCAAGGCCTTTTCTCTCCTCACATGAGTCATCGACACACATGCCAGCCACTTTAGACTCTGTCACACACACACACAAACAAAATCTCTCAGAGTTGCCCTTTCAATCTAGCCCTGTCGACAGCACTACAGCCTGATATGAGGCCAGGGACAGAGGAAATGAACAATGTGGACCATTATTATAATGCAGCACAGCCAGCTACACATGAGAGGAAAAACATCTAGTGAATTGTGGGCTCATGGGAAACAGATCTGAAATCACAGGACAGCTGGACTGCTCTTGTCTTGAAGGAGTCTGGTGCATCAGGTGCATCTATTACATGTCTATAACAAACCCCACGTTTTGTTTTTTTTCAGCTGACCCAAACTGTTTTTCCTAACATGCCTGATTCAGAGAGGGACATAAATGAGATGACCTTTTAGAGCCAGAAGCAGGAAGTAGACAATTACTCAGCTGCATTTATTGCTGTACTTAAGGGACAATCACTGAAAGGGAGTAATTTGTTGATCTCTTTATGAACCTGAGTGATTAGTATCTCAAACTGCTGATTTTCATCGTTATTTTTTATTTCCAATAGATTTTGTCTTTATATATATGCATCTATTTTAAACTATGGACAAATAGGATTTTGAACATTTCACCACTGTGGGCTCTGGACTTGATGATGACAGCCTTTCTTTCAGCAATTATGATCAACTTCTGTTCAGTGTGAGGAGTTCATTCATTCATTAGAGGCTCATAACAGATCCATGTTGAAAAGGGAGACAGTTGATGTGGTCTGGCCATCTGTCTGGGATGTGTCGCAGATGAGGCATTTCAGCAGTTTCCATAATGATGGATAGCTCATGTCTCTCAGTCTCAACATGGGAACACCTGAATAACTCCTCATGATTTGGAATATGGCTAAATGGATTATGTGTTGGTTCATAATTTTGCATAAGAGAACTGAGGTAAGAGACAACTTAATTGTCAGTTTCTCAAAAACTGTGGCCACTTCTCCCAAATGTGTCAGAAATATAAACCCAGAAAGTAGCATTATCGTGTGCCACTTGCAAAATATTACTGCTGTTTAGTGGTGCTGTCTGTGTGGCTAAAAATAAAAAAAAAACATTGTTTGCTTTGACTCAGTCTAAATATGCACAACATTACCATTAATGTCACAGGGGTTTACTGTTGCTGACAAATTTCACACACGGTTTTTTTTCCTTAATTAGAAGCTAATTTCATCTCCATTATGTTGCCAAAACAGACCATCTTCTGTAACTGGGTCAGGCTCAGTGTCTGACTCATGCATCTTCACCTCACTTCTGTTTTTTGTGTTTATAGGTTATTCATGTTCCACTTTGAAAAAAAAACCCAAAAGCAGTTCACTGGATTATTATTTTTTTTGAATATCCAGTGAAGACTACTGAATTTGGGTTTCCTTCTCCTTGGTTTTTACACCTACTTGAGTTCTTGAATTTTATTTTTAGAAGAAACAAATTTTATTTTCTTAGCTTTGGAAAGATTGATGTTTATCTTTAGCGTTAGTGCTACAGAGACGTGCTAAAAAAACAGCTTTCAAACATAAAGGTAACATCTGCTAATGAAACACTCAGTGGTATTTTCCCACCTTAGAGCAAATCGAAACTTTAGTTAATTATTTTAGCCTTTTTATGGTGGAGGTAATAATGTAATTGACTGTGTGTGCACATGTTTATTTGTCTGTCTGTTACCAAAATGTCTCATAGTTCAGTGGACAAGTTTTAATAAAACTCTAAGAAAGTAATCAATGAATGTAAAACTGATTAACTTTTGAAGTCGCCACAGCTAATTAATGTTAGCAAACACAAAATGGGTATAACTTAGACAGTTTTACAGATGTTTGTTGTGGTAGTACCTGAGAGTCAGGGACAACATATACTATAAGCACAAACAGATTGGGTGAGATCTTTGTTTAAAACTATGACATGCAAGTCAGCGGGTGATATGTATTACTTCAAAGAATGCTACTTTTATTATTTTTTGCATTCACTAACATGAAGACTTTTGTGTATTGGGCAAATGTTTTCCATGCAATGGATCTCCCACTTCCTTAGAAACAACAAGAGAAGCCTATCTTGTCTTACTTGTGTCAAATTCATGATGGGAATAGCACAAATAATATTTTAACATCGAGTGTGAACAGAATATTTAACCAGACTCAAGATGAAGTTTGTAACCACAGGTTCATGTAGTTGAAATGACTTGACATAATCAGCTTTTATAGCAGAAGGAAAAGTGGTGAGGCTGAATAGAATTGCTAATGGAAACCCTAAGTCACCATTTAAAGTTATTTGAAGCCATAGGAAGCACCGGTTTGTGCACAAAATTGCAAAAGTTTAATTCAGAAGTTAAAACAAAGGTTACATTTTCACTTATTTGTCACTGTGAATTGGGTCTGAAGATTATTGATCTCTGAAAGTTACAAAAGCTGTTAAACACCCAACTCCACTCAGTCCTTACACTGGAAAGGTGTTTCAATTTTTTTTTCTTAATTGTTTGATACTTAAACATTAGTTTCATGAAATAGGCCTAAATATTTGCATATGTCACCTTTTCATGTTTATACTTCTGTTTTTACGCAGGACCATCTTCAGTGATCAGCAACGATGATGACTCCGCTTCTCCTCTTCACCACGTCTCTAATGGCAGCAACACGCCCTCCTCCTCAGAAATGGGCCCTGACGCTGTCATCATTGGCATGACGAAGATCCCTGTGATAGAAAACCCCCAATACTTCAGGAGCACCAACAGCCTGCTCAAGACTGACACGTGTAAGTTTAAAAGAACCTTTTCATCTTTTAGAGCACACGTACATAACCACTGAACACACTATGACTTGGAAAATCCCTCAAGAGGAATACCCCATAATTCAAATTTGGATGTTTGGCACACAGAGGTTGGAACGCCAACCTATTTCCACTCTGTAAATGCACTGATTTTAAAAATGAAAAAAAAAAAAAAGCTGTCACTTCTGAAGGAAAATAAGAAAAAAGAAAGCCAGTTTAAATACAAGCTGACATTTGTAAATTGGGAACACATTTGTTCATTAGTGTAAGACGTCCATGTTTGACTCACTCTGTCCACAGGAAGCAAACATACAAGAGTTGAGGCAATCACCACATGTTGAGGTTTTATATAACTGCACAAAATGCATGCACCCTAAATTAAGGAAATTGGGTATGTTTGTGAAAAAAAAAAATAGGAAGAACCAAAAAGACCAGACAAAATATCAAAACAAACAGGAGGAAAGAAACCGCAACAGGCAAAAGGCAAAGAACTCACAAGGATATTGACCTGCACTATCATCAAGGCATTATGATTATTGACAAGTAATAAAAGCTTCTCCAGGCTTTGGCCTTGTGTCGCAGTAAATTATAGGTCTCTGCACATGTGTGTGTGCGTATTCTTTTTGATGAGAGCTACATTTAGGAGGGATACTAATGGGAGACTGTAGGTTGACCCTCCTTAGTCCTACGATAACTGAAAGACTAACTGGGATTTGCAGCCCAAAGACGAGAATGAAAGCGCTGAGGATCAATAAAAGTCGATAACATTCTGCGGTGTACTCGCATGTGCCTTGGTGTGTATTTTTTTTATAAATATAACAGTCTTTGCAGTGATTACTCTGTGTGCCTCTTTGATTCACACACAGGCAATATAATATAGATAAAATATAGTTTAAATAGTGTAGGTATCTGACCGATTATTTAGAACTCGCGTCTTTTCAGACCAGCACAATAGCCTTTGATGGAGACGGTTTGGCAAAGTGGCTGTGGGTTGCTCTTTAATCATGGCCTTAACCAGTTTGTCTCTTCAGTAGTGGGTATACGTTGCTACTTAAATGATTGCAGAGACCTCTTCCTGGCAGCAATAAAGCAGCAATTACTGTGCAGAGATGATGGATCCATGTGCAATCATGGAAAATGCTGGATCTGTTGCACAGCTTAAGTTGTTCAGCTTTCCTCTGAAGTGAGCACCTCATTAACAGCATTAATATCAGAGGAGGGTGGATACAATGGTGCATGCATTAGGAAGCAGTAAAACATGCAGATTTGCAAAGGTGATAACGGTTGTTTTGATGACTCCCCAGTTTCTCATGTGTATGCAGTCCACTTTGTTCTTTTGTAAATGAAAGGAAATGTAGAAATACTCAGCATGGGCAGAGGCTGATGGTCTTCATGGCAGCTGAGTCCCAACATATTGCCATTTTGATTCATATTATTTCCCTCTTTATGCTCACTTCTCATTGGCCACTAAAGCCCAAACAACTTTAAAAACAATGACAAAAAGATTTAAATGTTCAGTTATTTGAAGTTTTTCACTTTAATATTTACAAAAATGGTTGAGTTTGTTCCATTCGGAAATTTATTTGTGATGGAGTGAAAAAAAAGTTGGCATGTACAAAGTGAATTCAGGCGTCAGAAAGCCTCCCAGGATTTAAAGCGATGGTTTGGATCTTTTAACGTAGGGTTCTGTGGAAGAGGTATGAATAATTAAAGGTACTCGGATCAAAAAAACAACTTCATAAAGTAAGAAACAAAATTGGCATCGTTTTTGCTCACATGGAGGAATAATGTGTTCTTAAATTAAAACTTTGTAATTAAAATTTGTGAATAGCTGCAAACTACAACACTACAATACCTAAGGAAACAGCCGAAGTGACTGAAATTAGGTCAACAATGGCGATGTCCATGGAAGAGCCATCAATATGTATGTATTGGTATGTATTTATGCCCAGATTTGTTGAGGAAGGTGCGCCAATAAAAATGGTTAGTTTACATTGAGTGCGTACCTGCATTTCAGAATTTAATATCAATTTATCTGGAAAACCACTGAAGTAAATTCCTTCAAACTGCTCCATTTCATATAATTCAGGATAAACATATTTGTCTGATGTCTTAGTTTCCAATGAGTACCTTTAATATCTTAGCTGTTGTAGATTACTTTGTAAATACAGACATTGAGTTTAAATCTGACTGGATTAACAAGGTAATGGCTAGTCCATGACCAAAATGGATCGCTGCCGTCCTAAGAACGCTCTATTCTTAAAAGTTTACAGAGATTTTTGTGAATGCGATTTCATAAGCTTTTACATCATGGTGAAATTTGTATTACATGATTATTTATTCCATGTTTATTTGCTAGCACAAATAGCAACAGCAGTAACAAGCTGTAGCGGTTCTGGTGCAATATTCTAATAGTTTAGCCAGAAAAAATATGTAACTCCAAATTTATGTCAGTTAAGAGTTCATAAGAAAAAGAAGAAGAAAAACATTCATACAAACTCAGACTCAAAGTCAGGGGTTGTTTTAAAACAACAAAAATTATATTAATTTTATCAGTTGGCTTCAAAGAAAAAATGTTTTCTTGATTTTTTTTTTTTATTATTTTTTTGTAAATAGAACAAATAATAGGAGTCTTACTAGTCTAATATTTGATAAAATACTTATAATCTAGACTCCACAAACAACTTCAGACAGTGTTTTCAGGAGTAGCATCAACCTTAAAAAATATGTTTCTCTCTTGTCTTTTCGTGTAACATCACTCAATTATTCCATCACTACTTTCCAAGCAGATCTCTATGGGTTTGTGTTTGGTGTCATCCAAGGACTGGGGATTAACATTGCACTGGAAAAAACTGGTCATGAGTCAACACGAATATGCAGTATTCACCTAATCACGCACACACACGAACATGCTTCCACATGTATTAAATTAGTTACACCTTGTCAAAGATGGCGTGTGTGACATTGGTGGCTCAGGTTTGGAAAACATGAGGGAAAATCAGAGTCATAGGATCAGCTTTAATTAAATTGTGTAAAAGTTTGACATTTCTGGTTGTCGTCTTTTCAACATGATTGTGTCTGACCTATTGTGTTGCTTGGTTCCAACTGAGAAACCCACAGTTTCCAAGCTGCTCAAGCTGTTTCATGTCTGCATGGGAAAAAGTTGATCCTGTGAGAGAGGGAGGAGCGGAGGACGAGGCAGATGGCAAACAGGCAACAATTATTTCCCAAGACACTAATTTCTTTGGGTGTTTATGAGATGTTGATCAGGGTGGATATTTAAGGTGTGCAGAGGGGCTCCACTGACAGATGCAGAGGGGTGTAAAATATGCCAGATGAGAGGCAAAGTGGTTGGTGGGAAACGTCAATCTTCTTACTGTTATCACTATAAGACCAGGCATAAACAGGTGATGGAAGAAGATGAATGGTGCAGCAAAATGAAGAAAGAGGCTGCAGCTTGGAGGCTTTGATCGATAACTGAGAAGTGTATCAGCAGAGGTGGATAGCAGATGCTAAGTAAGTGAGATTGAATGCAGGAACACTAAATGATGGAAAATAAAACAAGTATTGTTCAAAAATAAAATCAATTACTTTTGAAAGCTTGATTGCTGTGTAGAGCAATTATATCAAATTCTATATTCTTACTATACAAAATCAAAATGATTACAATGATGCATTGCACATCTAATAAAGAAGAAACAGCACAAAATGCCGAAAGAGCCAACAAGGCATCCTGCCAAACAAAAAGAAGAAGAAGAAAAGCAATAAGAGAAGCATTGGTCTGCACACATCAATTTATTTGCTATTTGAGGATGTTAATTAAGGAGAAGTGGTGCGAGGCGTTTTCATGGATGAATACTTGTACAACCACAGTAGGAAATGGTGCGGTGAGGTAATTAGCTAGTTAAATAGCGGGTGGCTGTCTTTTGGGGATGCAGGTTTATTGTGTGGTGCTGTTGCGTGGAGAATTGTGGCTGATCTGTGACCTGCTACTGCTGTTTTTGAGATGAAGACTGAATGCTGTGACGAGTGAATGACAAAAACTGTCATCAATACTCACACACGCCTTTTAAACACAACAAAACCATAAGATTTATTTCCTCAGCTTGTCTCTTAAGTCATGTTTGGTTCCAAACAGCAAAATAAAACACTTTGATAGTTAATAAGCCTTCCAGACTGTGTTTTTCTTAAAAACATTGTATATTCAATTTCTGTTTAACCTTTGTTTCACATGAAAATAAAACTTACTTATAAGACAAACAGCAGCTCATTAACCTACACGAACATGCATAATATTAACAAAATTAATGCTACTGTTAAAAACAAAGATAAAAAAGATCCATCTAGCTTTTTGAATATCAAATCATTTTGCAAACTTTAATATGTCCTATGTTTAAGAAATAAGTCTTAAGAATTTGGACAAAACATTCTTTTTTTTTTTGCTGAAAAATGTATGTATGTACGAGAACAAACCAAGAACAGCTTCAAAAAGGAACAAAAAAAGTCTTTAAATTTAAATTCCATTTTAATTTATTCTTTTTTAACCATAAAAAAGCAAATCTACTGTACATAACCTGTGGCCAGTGTTTAAGAAAAAAACGACACATTTGCAATATTTGCAATATGGTTTATCAAACATGTGCTATTTAATGCCTGATGAAGGTGTTCTCATACTCAATCCTTTGCACTCATCAGCGTACCCGATAAATTTAAGTAAAAATTTTAAATGATTTACCCTCCCATCCATTTGATACACACAATTAATGGCATTAGGTTGCTTTATTGCTTTGTTACAAACAATACGAGTTTTATAATTCACTAGAAATGAGCTCAAATGCCCCAGAGAGACTTTGTCACATGTTTTATAAGAGCAAGGATTTAAAAAGAAAATTGTCTTAATTATGTTAGATGACGTTTGGGGGGTGAAATAGATATAAAATATTATGGTCTATAAATCCTACCTAGTTTGTGGTTGTCCAGTGTCTTTTCTGATATCACTCAGGTTGGTGGGAGCTGTGATCTAATGTTTGTCTCAGTGAAATCACAGCGAGATTTTACGATTCTGTAATCATCTGATGTGACACTCAACATCTCATCAGACTGAGGCGTGAGCAGTCTGAACCTGGACATTATGTACTCTGGATTATCTATTGTTTTAACAACTGCGTTTATGTCTTTTTTTATGTTTTTGTCTCTGTCTGCCTGTATAATATTGTGTTATGGTGGACCTCAGTAGCTCACCCTGTAGATCGATGCAGCTTCTTCTCAGAGTCTTGTCAGGCTTTAATAGGATATTCTGAGTGGACAGCTTTTCTTCAAATGTGCCTCTTAATTACATCACATGTAAATCTTAACCCGTGTCTCCTTGTTGTGTATGTGTGTGTTACCAGACATTCCCATGTGCATTTATTTTGTATGTGGAGTTTTCTTATGTGCCAACATTTGCAACTCTGGCTAACAATCAAAAGTCACAGATTAAGCAGGGTAAATGTGAGGGTAGTACAGTGGGAATCATCCTAGGAAGCCACTTTTTTCTTAAATCAGCTTGCACGGTGTCCCAAGTTACTTAGCAACAAAAACAAGGGTTGGCCGCTCTAATCTAACTGTGGGAAGAGATGATTTGAAACAAAAGCAAACAATATTTTGAAAATTTACTTACCGTTCAACTGAGTTAACAGAGGACAAAACTGACGACGTGTTTAATACATTTCTTATTCAAGTTTTAAATCAAAGCATTAAAGAAAAAAGAAAAACGGAACATGTGCAGTTTTGAACATTTATTAACCTTTTACCTACATTTACTTAGACAGCCCCAGAAGTAAGGTGGTATTTAGATCAGTTCATAGTTGTATAGAAAATCAGTCTGTGGAGGAAAGCGTTTAATACATTAACTAATTTTGTACTCGTTTAGGGCAACACTTGTCAAGTGGGAAAACAGTTAACTGTTATTAATATTCATATCAGTTTCATAAATTTGGACACATAACCCCTAATTTAGTAAGTCCTTTTCCTTCGAAAAATGACATCAGAATACATTTAAACACAGGGAAGCTGAGACTTCCTTTTCACTGTTTCTTAAACATTTATTAAAGAAATGGATATAACAAGTTATTGCAGAATATGCATTACAAGAGATATGTAGAAAGAACTTAAGATGTTTCACTTAAGGTTGAATGAAATCTAGTATCTGAATACGGAGGGTGCATGAACAGAGTGAAAAATTTGCTTTGGAGTAAAGGCGCATTTCCCTCAGCTTAACGGGTAATTTGAGGGCAAAAATCAACAAACAGGGATGAGATAAAAGAGAGAAAATCATCAAAACCTCATCTAAAATTGGACCAGCATGTAACACCTGTTGCACCAGCAATATATTATTATTGTTTATTAAAACTACTACAATACCAAGCAGGTTCAGTGGAGCTGAATCTGTCGAGGTGGTCTCGGTAGAGGATGACCTCTCGAGGCGGACAGGCGTCGGCTCTCTGAGACGTGTAGCCTCCTTCTGCTGCTGGTTCAATGCAGTGAGCTGATGGGCTCCCGGTGGACGGAGCAGCTAGTTCGATGCTTGGATATGAGAGCCTCTGAAGTCTGAACAGAGTGTTCATCTTTGTGAGGCTGAAAGGGTCCGGGAGCGGTCAATTCTCTGAGGCTTGAAGAAATTTTGACTGTTTCACTGTTGGCTAATCGGACTGTTCCTAAATGAAAAACAGTTTTCTGGCCGTTGCATTACCTTTAAAAGTTTTATCGACAGACGAAAAATTTGAACAAAAACAAGAGACGTAATGTAGCACAAAAGAGAAGAAAAGAAAACAAACAAGAAGCAAGAGAGCGAGTAAGGTCAGTGTTTTACCAACATGGGCACTACAAGTCAACTGTTTGTTACCCATGAGCTGCAGTGCTGAGTGACAACAGTGAGATTTCAAATACATGAACTTTAACCTTCATGTTCTTCTTTAAATTCTAATGTCTAATACATAGATAAAATACAATCTAAGAAAGGCAAGGTTATTACTAGGGATAACAAACATTTTGAAAATCCATTATTATTTCAGTATCAGTGTGTGCAGTATCAGTATCGCAAAGAACGGCTTGAACTGAAATAAATCAGTCTATTATAGTCCAACAACCCTGCATATATGTACTGTATGTCAATAATTGAGTTCAGCAGTGTGTCCTCTTCTCTTTTAAATTTAGATTCAGATAAAAAGTGAATATACTTTCCTAAAAAAACCCTGTATTCTGATATAAGTACATTGGTTTTCTGCTTCAAAATATTTTATTCTGTTAAACTAAAACTTGTCCTTATACAGGGAGACTAGCATTTAAGGATTTTATTTGTATTAACATTATATAT
>JAOXNZ010000001.1:19691612-19702680 GCA_028566095.1 Kryptolebias brasiliensis | reverse complement strand
CAGCTATTTTTGATTTAAAAAAAAAATAAAAAATCAAGCTTTGTTAATCTTAACATGTTTAGCACCCGAAACCTTGACAGTTTTGTAGAAAATTGGTCATATGCACAACCAAATAAAACCAGAAAATAACAAAAAGGGGAAATTGACTGGGTGAACTATGTTTTGATGGAACTGAAGTGTTAACTCACTCAGATAATATCTTCTCAGTTGGAAGAATACCTTAAGTGTAAATGTTAGTGTTAATTACTTGTATAAAGAGAAAGAGGAAACCTGACTTTAACAGAAAATAAATATTAATGTTTTCTCTAAGCACCTTATGTTGTCTTACTGTAGTTTTTTTGTGTGGGTAATAAAAATTATTAGCAAATAATTTGGTGAAAGAAAATCTAGACTCTGTTTCCCAACAAGAGTTTCACAGCTGAGTTGTTGAATGTTTTCATCACACAAGCATTTAGGACAGTCTTAATCTATCCAGTGTTTCATTTTGACTGTACACAGCTTACTTAAAGAAATAGTTTGGAAATTTTGACGTTTGTTTCTGTAAGAGGTTATAGGTAGTCAGTATCTTACCTGCAGGAGACAGCAGTCTGAAGGATCTGTTTTAAAAATTAGAGAAATTCTCATGAAGAAGTCACGCCAACAGCTCATCAGACTTTGAAAGGCTGAAAAATTTGTGAGAATTGCATTGTTAAAAAAAGGCAGATTTCTGTTTTTAATTTAAATATATCCCAGTCTGACTAGCTGGTAGCTTTGTTTTTTCACTTGAATTTCTTCTTGATTCTCTAAGCTGAGGTTACTCTGGCTGCTCTCTACTGCAGGTAAGATACTGACAACTCCTATCTACTCAACAGAAGCCCATTTTTAAAAAAAATCCAAACTTTCCCTTTAATAAAAAGTCTTGTAAATACGGTTAATATCCTTCTTACTCTTTGTCCGAGTCCACAGATGCCAGTTATTCTCTTTGCAGTTTTCTCCGTTTAAAAAGTTGATCAGAACAAATCAGAGTTATTCAGAATTTCTTTAACTTGTCGAAACTGATGGCAGATTAACTCACAGTCACCGGAGCAATTATTGTGTTTTTGTTTCATGTTCTTATTTGGGGGATCACTGCCAACACCTGATAAAGATGTTTGACTTTTTTTCCTTCTACTCCGCTTTGCTTAATGCTGATTTACAAAAGCTATATTTTATTTCAAACACATCTAAAACACGTAACTGACTGATGAAGCGACAGTTTAAATGTTTCAGTCAGTTTAGCAACAAAAATAGAGTTCCAGTGAAAGCAATAAATGTGTAGGGAGTGCTTTTATATTTGCGGTTTTTAGCATTAAAAGTTAATAATCTGCAGCTATATTGACCAGCTTCAAGCCTCTGAAGATAGTGAGTTTCAGCTGAAACGAGAAGTCTTTATGAATAATAAAAACAGCAAATGAATATGAGTTTTACAGACTGAACTGTTCGAGTTCAGATTAGAGCCAATAATGAAATGTCCAGTAGTCTCTCAGACAACCAGGTCACTATTTCTGCTTTCTGAGAATCACTGTAACTCATCATTCCATAAAAAACTTAAAGTCTAACTTAATAAATATTTAAGTAATTAAATTTCACTCACATGGGATTTTAATAGTGCTTTTAAACACACTGATTAATTAACAGTAAAAAAAGAAGCACGAGACTGCGTTGATTTGCTGTCGTGGTTCACATGTTTAGTCACTGACAATTCATTTCCCAATTGCTGTAGTATCATGCCTTTCTCCTGTAATTAGCAGCAAATACATCATGGTTTAAATACTCTATTTGTTTGAGGTAATACTGCACATAAAACAATATTATAGTCTTCAGGTAAACAGATTTATCAGGGTGAGGCGCACTACAGTCACAGGAATGATGCAATCTGCTGCATCGAACCATCAAAACTCATTCAGTGAAACGCCTCGGGCAGCAGTTTGGAGGAGTAAAATGTTTGCAGCGGTACTTTAAGATGGGTTGAAACTCCAGACAGCATGCGAGATGGAGAAAAGAGGCATGACGTTCCGGGAAAGAATAAAATCAAATGCAATAAATTTGCCTCAAAGCTCTTTCACGTCTTAATTTTACAATAAAATGATTTTATAGTTTCTACGTGTGTGTATCTTCAAAGGTCGGAGGTCACACCATGCTGCCCATCCGCTGGATGCCCCCTGAAAGCATCATGTACAGAAAGTTCACAACAGAAAGTGATGTTTGGAGTCTAGGAGTTGTCCTCTGGGAGATCTTCACCTATGGAAAACAGCCTTGGTACCAGCTCTCCAATAATGAGGTACAGAACTTTTTCTTTTCTTTTTTTGTATTTAAACGAATATATGATATGTGATCAGGCATCAAGGTTGTGGAGGTAATATCACTGTAATGTTATTAACTTTATAAAGTATCGAGTGCTGAGCAGCAGGCGTGTGAGTTTATTTTGACGGCAGTGTCAGCCTGATCAGTTGTCACAGAGAAGAAAATGGTGATAGACGAAAGACCCAAATGCAGGACACAGGAGGCAGCCACAAACAACTTCATTAGAACTAAGGTGTTGAGGAAAAAGAATAAGTCTGTTGAACACATAAAACCTCCATTAATCTTAAATACACAGTCTAGACAAGAAGAGCAGGGGAGAAGGGTTCCAAGCTAACGAGACGCAGGTGAAAACAATGAAAACAATCAAAGGCAGATCAGCAGGGGCAGTATAACTGGAATTAACTAATAAAACATCAACAAAGGACTGCAAAATTAACCAATAAAAAACAACTTTATTACTAAATTCCAAATCAACCTCAAAAAGACATTTATTCAATGAAACTAGCATTCCTTGAAGTGTGTCACTTCACCTGCTGCCTTGCAGGCCAAATTTTTGTAAAAGAATCTTGCACGATCTGTTAATGCTCAAAGTATGTGACAGTTTTAGCTCAAGGTCTGCATAAATGACAGTTTTATAGTCATTATGGTGTTTTCTAAATTTGGTTAGCTGTGGCTGCCATCTTGAATTGAGTTGACTCCAAAAGTTGATCAGTTGTAGACATACATTCAGTGATCACTTTCTGAGAGTTTCATTAACATCGGTCCAGTAGTTCATGAGATATTTTGCTAACAGACAAGGACAAATGAACTCACACACAAAACTGCTGCCTTTCATGGCTGCAGGAGAAGAAAATTCACAACCCAAAGCCTACAGACTGGGACATAAATGAGGCCAAAAAGCATGCTGTAGCAACAAGCAATAAAATAATAAATAAACCTAATCCCTGAGTGGAAGTAAACCTGAATGTGTGATTAGGTTTAGCAGTGTAATGATTACATGAGCCTGGGTCAGTTCTCCACCTCACATAAAACTACAAGCTCTGCAAGCTGTTTCTGATTTTCCATTGTGGCTGCAACAGATTAGGGAGTAAACCATTTTCATGGCACCTGAAAAAGAGCCCAGCTGCTCTGAATTATTATCTTTAGTTGTTTTGTAAGTTCTGCTTTGATAATTACTCACAGTAACATGAAGTGAAATGGTCTGTTATCAGAGACCAACACTGAAATGATGCAGAGGCAGATGGCTTGGAGTTTTTGAGTGGAACGTGGAGCCATGTTTTTGAAACAGAATTCAAATATCTCCATCTTTTTGTGTTTGTTTTGTCATGTTGCAGTGATCCTGACACAAGACAATATTTTGAGGTTTAAATCTGCCTGCTGAGTTGTATTTTAGACATAGTAAATGGTGTTACTGCTTCCAAATGAAAGACATGACCTAATATTTAAACAACACAGTGATTAAAATAATGTATCACACTTCACTGTTAAAATAATTTGAGTGAATATCTGAGTAAGTGTTTTGTTTCTGAATTGTGGCAAGAAAAGAACACCAGTTTCCCAACATTTCCTAACATCTAAAACAACCAGATTTTAAATCCTAATACTGTAAAACTGTTTTCAGTTCATTATAATCATTATAATCAAATGACATAATTGATCTACAACAGAACTTTTTTTATAGAACCTAATACAGCAGGGAACAACAACTTCCCAAACAATCACTTTGCTCAAATCACATGAGGTTTTTAGTATAATGAGACATCAACTCAACCCCCCCAAACAGATTGCGCAAGATGTTTGTTTAAAGTTTTGCACTTAGCCATTGGAGTCAACTCGGACAGTCTGTTGGCAAAGTATCTCATGAAGCACAAGATGGATTTTAATGAAACTTTAGGGTAAAAATCACTGAATGCACAGTACAATACAACTGATGAACCTTTGGAGACAACCCAATTCAAGATGGCTGCCACAGCTAATCAACTTCAATAAACACATAAATGTGTGTAACTCAGTTAATTTTACAGATACTGAGCTAAGATTTGGTGTTGCAGTAGTTGAGCAAAGCAACACATATGTCTTTGAGAGAACACATCTCACAAGATTTTGTATTGGATTGTGTTTAATGTCATTTACAAGGTTTGACCAAAACAGCTAAAATTCTCTTCTCAGCATAAAATGATTTTAGTTTAAAACTCTGGCATGAAAGGGGACGGGCAATATGCGTTCCTTAAAAACTATAACCTTTCAGTCAAGAGCTGGAAGAGAGAGAAAAACATGTTTTAGAACCTAATGTAGTAAAGAGGAACAACTTCCCAAACAACCACTTTGCTCAAATCACATGAGGTTTTGGTACGAGACATCCACTTAACCTCAATTTTATTTAGATTATAGCATTCACCGTATGTATATGAGATGAGATGGAAATAGATCCAGAAGTAAGAAAATAAAAAGCAGAAAATAGTCTTACAGTCTGGTTATATTCAAGGATTAATCTTTAACACTGACCAGGTCTTCTCTTCTCACAAACAAACAGCAATTCTTCTCTTTCACAGGTCGCTCACCTTTCGACCCTGAATCGGATATCTTTTCCACAGAACGTGGAGTTTTCTTCCACGACTAGATATCAATTACTCATCTGCTCACACGAGCTGATAGCAATCAGGGAACGAGGAGGTGTAGCTTTGCTTGATTGCTTGCCAAAATGACAACTTTCAAACAGATTGGATCCTTGATATCCAGCAATTTATAAGCCCCAGCTGTTTCTGGAGGCTTAATAAAAGCCATTAAGTGGTGTTCGTTCCATGAGCACAGCAGGGTGTACTTAATGTTTGAGGAGATTATAACAAGCTTATGTTATAGTCTGGCAATAATGTAGGTAATATACAAATAGATGTGAGGAAGCAAGAGCTTTCCTTTTCTTCAGCTACACGTCTTCATTTCTACTTAATAAATTCTCAGTCCTATATGTTATTAATTATTATGAAAGACTTTATGCACAAGTTATGAACATAAACGCATGACTGAGACGAGACTTTCTTCTTGCTCTGCTTCATACGGATGACAGCTTCTCTGCATAACACCTTGAGTTTAGTAAATAATTTATTTACGGTGACATTTCCACTGCATGTCACTGCGGCAAGGTGACGCAGCTTTTACAGAAGAACATATTTATCATCTTCACTGAACTTTGCGCATGTGGAAAGTGGTGAATTTCACCTCGAGTTGGCCGAGACGGTTGCTGAAATTGAAGGTCACGTCTCCATTTCTTCCCTTCTTCTGCTTCCTCCTCTGTAGGTGATAGAGTGTATAACTCAAGGTCGGGTGCTGCAGCGCCCCCGGACCTGTCCCAAAGAAGTGTACGACCTGATGCTGGGCTGCTGGCAGAGGGAGCCGCACATGAGACTCAACATTAAAGAAATCCACGGTCTGCTCCTCAATCTGGCCAAGGCCTCGCCTGTATACCTGGATATTCTGGGCTGAACACGGCAGCAGGATGACGAGTTTTGAATGTGTGTGTGTGATGTGTGCAGTCTGTATGTGTATTTAAAGTTGTGTGTGTGTTTGTGAAAGAGCTAGGCAGGGTGTTGTAACCCTTCAGACTGAAGTGTTTGATGCTCATGCAGGTGTGTGTGTGTGTGTGTGTGTGTGTGTACAGGATGTAAAGCTCTCTTCAAGGCAATCAGACAATTCTTCAACTCATCCCCAATCGCCTCTTTCCTCCTGGCCAATTTCTTCTCCTTTCTGCAATCCAACTTTGTTCTTTTTTTCCTTCCCGAAGAGACTTTTATGTGAAGTGATGCTTTAAACTTACTGGGGCTACATTGTAAAAAAAAACAAAAACAAAAACAAAAAAACAAAAAACCAACAAAAAAAGCAACAAAATAAAAAAACAAACAAAAAAACGGATTAACAAGAATTTAAATTAAGAGACTTATCCCTTTGCTGCCCGTCAGACACCAGGACATGTTTGAACATCTGGAAAGCTCTAGGAGGCGCAGCAAGAGGGAGGATTTCCAGAAGCTCCCATCCCTTTGCTTGTAAATATGAGACTACATTTCAGAACGAATGGCTCTGCGAGACGACGAGCCGTAACGAGACACTGTGTTTTCTCCTCTCACCCTGTCTGTCTCTCTGTCCGCCCGTCTGTCTTTCAGTCTCTCTCTCTCTCTCTCAGAACGCCAAGTGAATATTTCTGTCAGCATTCAACCAGCAATGCAACCGGCAAACGCGACAACTGAGACATGGTATGCATACGGTAAATTGAGTGCGACACAGCGATGGTCAGGGGAAAAAAAAAGAGGGAGGAAGTGTAAACACAATCTGCTTCCCTGCCTGTCAGACGAAATTAGAAGGTGTGATGAAAAGATAATTTCAGGTTGGCCAATTTTTGCTGATGCAGAAAAACAATCAGCGACAACACAGCTGCAGCAGAGGCTTTTAACTACCGCGGTGACAGAAAGGAAGTCAGTGATTTGAGGCTCATTCATGTCTGCATGCTGCATTTTACCACTGTTATCTGTTGCATTTTACTTTCCTCAGGGCTGGACTGCACAGGGTAACATGAAGACTAACCCCACCCCCTCACCCCCATCCCCTCTCTAACTCCTAAGTGACAGATGCCTCACTTGTGATGTCAAGTGCTCGTGTCGGAGGTCAATTGATTCACTTGTCCACAGCTGTCCAACAATCGCGAGATCATAGTGTTGGGGAAGTGAAAATGGGGGGTGAAAGGGGGATTTGGGGGGGGCTGTAAAGGTTGCCAAGGGAGTTTAGGTTTTGAGTGGTCAGATCTTGGTCAGATGTGTGGGTGGCGGCACTGTAGAAGGTGTGGTTCATTTGGTCAACCCCTATTAAATCATCAAGGCTCTCAGCACTCAGACATTCTCGAAAACCACATGTGCGTTAGAGGGGCCAAAAAAAAAAAAAAAACACACACACCCTCCCACTCACTGAAAGACACTCAAAACGGGACGAGAAGGAAATTGAATTGTACATGTTTTATTATTTGAGCGGTGCAGTGCTTTAGCCAGGGCCCCTGTCCTCTGTAATGGTGTAATGTATATTTCATTACAGCCTAATGGGCTCCATTAGCACAGTCTCCTCACAGACATTCAAGACTTATTGTTTTATGGCCGAGAAGGAGAAGATGGAGGGATGGGAAGGATAGGAGAGGTGAAGGAGAAGAAAGCAAAGTGAGGAGCAGTGATGGGGAGGAATACGAGCAGAGGTAATAACGCACATATTGGGAAGAAATTGAGGGGAAGAGCGCCAGAATGGGAGTGATGAGGTATACAGAGGAGAAAGAATAAAGGGACGAAGGAGAAAGTTGATGGAGAAGATGGAAGACAAGGGGGGAGAGAGGTGAGGAATGTCCTCAGGGAGAAAAGACGTGCGAACATCCATCATTAATGGGGCCAGCAGATGTTTTGCAAGCCACAACTTCAACTTTCATGCTCCCTTCACATTCCTACAGCTACACACACACACACACTTTACTGGCAGTCCATGCACACGGAGGAGGATTTTAACACACATCCCTGTTATTGAAAACCACTTCACTCACTCAGCACTTGTTTACTGTATATACAGCTCATATGCATGCAAGAAAACACATTTAATGTTTGTTTTTTGCATTTTACTGGTGCATATTTTACTCTAACAAATCTTTAATCACTGCTCTTACACTAACAGCCATGTTAATTAGACGTAGAGCAACATTTTGGAGGAATTGGTCCGTATTGTTACTTAACAGCACTTGATGGTATTGATGTTTGTGGATTTGATTTCTAGTAATATTATTTATAAATTAAGAAGCATTTTGTACATTTCTTTCTATATTTGAGGTTGCCTTTTTTGCAACAGCGACTGAATTTTGTTTTTGCAAATGTGTAAGATAATTCTGAGTGTAGGTGTGTTTTTAATGTCACACTCCCTCTTAACAACCACCGAGCCTGTCCTCGTGGACACCGTTCTCTACAGCAGGGATGGATGGATATCTCGCCCATCTGTCACATTCTGGAAGTTGATTTTGACATGTTGCAAAAAAAAAAAAAAGAATTGACACCTGTCAGAGTATAAATACGAGAGTCGTGGCTGCAGCGTTGACAGCGCGCACTAACGAGGTCCTCAAAATCTGTCCCTGCTGTATGGTGAGCTTGCACTGGAGTGAACACTCAAACACTTTTCACAAAAGTTGCCACACAATATCTCTGTGCAATAACAGAGGGCAGGGTGTGTGAGGGCCTGTGTGTGTGTGTGAGCTGGGAAAAAAAACTGTGAGAAATAATTTCTGTGTGTATGAACTCCTCTGATGTCAAAAGAGTACCATGAAGCAACTTCCCAGCACTGTCTGTGTATGTACCTGCTGTGTTTTCTTTTTCTTTTTTTTTTTGGAAATTATGAACTGTGACAAGTTGAAGAGATTTGGTGTTTTAACGGTTTGGTAAAAAAAAAAAAAGTCTGAGATGGATGCTTGTTATGAAGAAAACTGATCAGTAAAGATCAGCTGTAAAACAAGAAGAATAAAAAGGAAAAAAACAAACAAAAAAAAAAACCTACATCTGCTGTGCGACTGGAAACCTCAGACAGGAGGGACTGACAATCACAGACTTCTCTCTTTCTCTCTTTTATTCAAGTGACCTACTGTATGATAGATTATTCAACCAACTTTCTTCTTCTATGCTGCCTATACTGTATGTGATCGTCTCAAACTCTGGTCCTTAGAAGTGCTACTTTTTCCTTTCCTTTTTTGTTCTTTTTATTTTTTGGTAAACCTAAATAATAGCGAGAGGAATGAACAAAAATTTCATGTATAAATGTGAATAAGCTGCTGGAAGATTTGAAGCATTGTAAACTGCTGTGTCCCAGACTGTGTCAGCATCCAGATTAAACTATTCTCCTCGTTCGTCTCAGAAACCGGGAGCAGATAGATTGGAAGCTATGTGGGACTTAATGAATTCACAAAATGACATAAAGCAGCCCCCGGGATGCTGAGCAATATTTGCTCGTTCTTTTGGGGTTGTGTGTCGGCGTGAGTGTGTGTGTGTGTGACAACGGCTGACTGATCCTGGAGTGAGTCAAGCAAAGATCTGTCAGCTAAATCCAAGCTCAAATGTAATAAGATTCAACACAAGAATCAGCAATAGATTTACTGTTGCTGTTTGCAAATGTGTGATAAATAAGTCTTGCAGGACTGTGATCGGTTTTATGGCAGCTAAGATTTATGGAATCAGTCCATTGCTTTATTTATGACATCAGAATCAGCCTTCTTCTCTACACAACTTGTTAAAAAGGGCCAGGCTTCACACAGGTATATCAGCAATATTGATACAAATTTCCTTGTTCTGTTTTTGTGTATTTTTGCGGCTAAACCATGTGATTCACTCAACCGAAGCATATTCTACATACACTAGATACGCATAGCAACTTTAAGTGTGTTATGATCCATATCAAATTTAATCCTCCGTCTCTCAGAAACCCCCACCATCAGACTCAGATTCAATCGAGCCGAAATATCGCAAAGGTCATCTCTGAGATTACTTTTGTGCTTGGATGCTTCTGGAGCTCAAACGCCTTGAAGAATGTAATAACATGAAAAGTACTTCTCTGCAAAGAAAAAGCAAGGAAGAGAATGAAAAAAAAATGAAACTGTGATTTGCTATAAACAGTGTCTTTGTTTTTTTTGGGGGAATTTTCTCTTCTTTTTTTAGTGTGGGTTTGCATTTAGAAAGCTGTAATACACCCAAGGCGTTAGAACAAAATGTGTGTGAGTACAGGACAAAATTTATATAACATTTCTTTTGCAAAATACTTAAGCAAGTAATACAGATTTTGAATCAGTGCCACTAATGTATAACTTTCTAGGGAGGGTTGTTGTGTACCATGGGACACTTAACCCATCTGTGCTGTGTTGGTGCCCACACACACTCACCCCCACCAGGAGAACTTGGACAGTCCTGTAGTTGCGTGGTGGAAATAGTTAGTCATGCTGGTGATGATGATCATGTGACTTCTCTGAAGGTGGACCAGTCTGTTGTGATACAATGTAATTAATAAAAAAGTGTTATGTCACATCAAACATCCTGCATGTGAATATACTAAAGTGTGTGTATGTGTGTATGCGTGTGTGTGATCCTCGTATTTGGCATTATGATTAGCACAGGGGTCTAAGTTAGCTTAAAGGCATAGTTTGTAGGGTTCTGTGGGAAAATGATGAACAATTAGTATCTTACCTGTAAGAAATAGATTACCTCAGTTTGGAGAAATAGAGTTTAATTCCCACTGGATGGACGTGCTAATGGCTAGTCTGAACAAAAAACAATTGGAGTTATTTTTGCAATACACAATTATTCCAACAGAACAATTATGGTATTCCTGCCAGAGTGCAACAAGCTGCACCAGAAGTGGGTTCAGCTACTGTTTTTGCAGATAAACATAGAATTCTTTGTAAATAACCATGTAATGCTGAATTGGCATGTAAAAGTTTGTAAAATTGCTTTAGCATGAAACACTATGAATTTTTTGAAAGTGGAGTTGTTTTAACCCTCTGGGGTCCACGTTTTTGGACTGTTTTTTAACCTGCCATGTTTGGAGTCGTTTTTTTCAGCATAACCTCCCAAGTGTGAATTTCAAGTTATTTTTTACATTTGACCTACTAACACAACAGACCTAAAATCACACAAAAAACATAAAATCTGAGTAGAAAAGTTTTAGGTTTTTTCCTGTAAAAACCACAAACATACTTCAT
>JAOXNZ010000001.1:19643103-19658351 GCA_028566095.1 Kryptolebias brasiliensis | reverse complement strand
AAAATCATAAGGATTTTCTGTGTTCATATTTTTTTTTTTTTTACAAACTCAATGGTTTCTGAAACATCTCAGCTATTCTATGAATAACTTTAGATTCTGCACTTACACATTTCTACAGAGTTCAGGGAATGAACAGTTAAACACTGAGCAGTTCAGTCACAATCTTGTTACTTCATTAATCTGTTTAAATCATTTAAAATTGTCACAACATGTTTTGTTTTTTCTAGGATATTCCACAGTAAATAAAAAGCAGAATGTACACAGATCGACAGTCAGTTACTTACTGAACTGACAGATGTGATCACTGGACTTGGACTCGGGCATAGCAGTGATGGTGAGAAGGGGACAGCCGTTTCCGCTGAGGGTTTCACACAGCACGTCCTGTCTCAGATAGATTTGAGGTGTCTTCAAATCCTCCAGTTTGGACAGATGCATCTGAATGCAGAAATAAATTACTTTTATTTCTCTCTTAAAAACACACATGCAATATACAACAACCAGCATTTACTAAAACTCCGAGCCTACTTAACATTTTTAAGACTTATTGTCATCATTGCATTGATGGTTTATCATGATTAATTCAGATTGGGCTCATCTGCTGTTGCTTGTAATATAAGAAACTCTTGTATTTTGACTGGACTGATAAGCTAATGTCTAGTTTGATCGGCACCAAGACCAAAGTGGATGACTGCCATCTTAAAACTACTCAAATCTTGAATATTGTGTAGAGACTCCTGCAAACGTCATTTATTAAACCTGAACAATACTGTCAATTTCAAATGTCATCATTATAAGGCAGAAATATTTCTGCAGGTAGTACCCCAGACTGTACTGAAGTGCTTCAGCTAGCTACAATTCAAAACTGTCCATGTAAAAGTTTAAAAAATATTATTCACATGAACTGCTATAAAATCTTTTGAAATTAAGAGTTGTTTAAAGACAGCAACAATCTGCTTGAACTAGCTTTTAGATAATCAATCCAGTCAGAATTAAACTCCATTTCTCCAAACTGAGGTCATTCAAAGAGCTATGTACAACAGGTAAGATATTGTTTGTAACTCTTCCACGAAACCCCATTCTGAAAGGTCTGAACTAGCACTTTAACAATTCAAGGCCTCAGAGGTTTTTTATGTTATCCAAGTTATCTAAATGTGATTTTCAAGCACCTAAAAACATAAAATAAATTGTAGGTGCAACTACAGGTTCCTTCTACAGAGCATATGATGAGATTTGAGATTTATGAAGTAAAACAGTTTAGCAGTCAGACTACCAGAAGATAAAGTTCAAAAGTACAAAAGACATTGGCACAGTAATATTACCTTCAGAGTGGAGTAAGTATAAGGGTAATGGTAGGCAAAGTAGCAGACATCATCCTTATGGCTGAAATTTATGCTGAAGGTCATGGTATAATAGGACTTTCCTTTCTGTCCACCAGCTGCAATGGAGCTCCTTGCGAAGTGATTCCTGTGAGAAGGGAGGATCATTCCAGCTAAATATTACACAGAAGAAACTCCCAACACAAACACTGAATTGTAAATTTATTCAGCGTACTTGCACGTTGCTCTAATTACACCAAATGCAAAGTTTTCACATTTTGGTGACAATTTCAGAAACATTTAAAAGTGTGACAAATGAGTTCATTATAGCACAGAGTATTCAAATGAATAGATGTATAAAGTCAAAAAATAAATTGTGTAACAGTATACCTACTTTTTACATTTGTTTATATTTAGAAAGGCTACATAAGAGAAGAGAGACTTTAGAAAGTAGCTCTCTCTCTGCTAAAGATCATTTAAAAACAATAGAGCACTTAGTCCATTAAAACAAACTCATAACAATTTTTGTCAATGCAGCAAGCTATAAAATATATTAAAGAGTAAAGTTTGTGCTCTATAGCTTATATATAAAGTATAATAACATAGAAGATACTCCATTAATGCATTAAATTGATTTTATCTATAAAGTTATGATACTAATTGTAAAGTTTCTTTTATAGTTTTTGCTCATAATATTTATCTGTGCAGATCAATTACATTGTAAGTTTATATACTTATAGTAACAGATGTCTGTTCCTGTTCGGACCCAGCAGGGCCGGCCACTGATGGCCTCCTGCACCGAGTACATCAGAACCTGCATGCCTGCGTAGCAAAGCACAAACACGCAGATATTAAAACAGAAAGACAAAATATATTAAAGTTAAGCTGCTCTGTCTGATGTTTAAATATTCGTTGTATTCAAGATGATCCAATTCGATGTTGTATGTGAAATAAAAACATCTGTGGGCCAGAGGTTTGTTGGGTATCTCACCATAGTTAAACTGGCTGTTTGACTTCTCACAGTTGATGAGGTTGAAGCGGTAGGCAGTCCCAACGCGCATGCCACTCACTTCAAAGTAAAACCACTGATGGTAGTGATTACTATTGATATCTGAATTCAGCACCAGGTCATACTCATATCTGGAAAAACAAGATGATAAACTGTAAATATGGACACAAACATCAACCATAAATAAAATAATTTTGTATATTGCCTTTAATTGTCCAGCAGTGCTGTGACTTCTCTACTGTATGTCAACTTTTAACGTCCTCATACTTACTTTCTAACTTGGACAGCCTTCCTGAGGTTACCCGACTCAAACTGGGAGTTGAACTTTAGTGATTCACCATTTTCTTCGATCACAGGACAACTGAAACCCAATATTTAGGAACTTAAATAGCTGTCAAAGCTCTCAACATTTTCAAAAGAAAAAAAATTGTGTTTGTACTTAAAATAATGCTTAAAGGCTAATATAATGAATTATAAAAATGTTTTTAAATTTACCAGAACTGTTTAACTCATTAGCAATCTGAGAAGAACTCACCTGGGAATGTCCAAGTCATAAACTACTTTATCCAGGATATCATTAGGATGAATCAACCGCTCAATGTCCTGAAATATTTTTGACCTGCATTCAAAAACAAATAAATAAATAAATAATTAAATACATCAGTCAGTAATTAAAATAAAATAAACTTTTTTTCCTGCAACAATAGAGTTCCAAGTACAAAAGAGTAAACCATTGAGGATTAACTGACTAAATGTTAATTTAGAAATCACAATTTACATAATTGTATTTAACTTTTTCCAAACTGTGGCAAGAAATTCTCAACTCACTTTTATTAGTTTAACAAGGTTTCTGAAGTTCTAAAAACTACAGTATGTGAATCAAACATTTAGATAACCTTGAAAAAGCAATGAATGTTAGCAATTTTTATCTTCCTTTCTAGAAAACACTTTGATTAATGCATATTGGAGGTGTTTAGCTTAATTCTTCTGTTTTCATTGTAGTTTCTGACTAATGTGCACCACAATTTTTTTTTTTCTGAATGACTTTTTTTAACAACTGGAACAGATGCCTCACCTTTGGACACCATAAACTCGCTCCAGAAGAGGTTCCTTAAATGTTGGAGCCACATGACCAAAATAATCTGGGTAAGCCACTTCGGCGTACTGGGGAACAGAACATGTCGCCTTCACCATCTCTACGTAAAGGTCGGGATCGTGCAGAGGGAGGAGTCGAGCCGTGTCTGGAACTTCAAGAACTGCACCTTCCCCTGATTCATCCTCACCCCCCTCTGAGCCACAGTCTGAACCCCAGTTGCTGCCCCCTCCTCCCACACGCCGGCTTGGAATGCCCCCCAACAGCAAAGGCGACTGTATGTGCCTTGTAGTGTTGAGTGGAGATCCTTCTTGTTTCACCCTCTCTGATCCATCTTCTGCTTTCAGGTTGTCCTCTAAAGAGAGACACTCCAATGGATGCGTTAGTTCCTGTTCTATTGCATGAGTCTGAGAGGGAGACCTGCAAAGGAAGGGAAAAGTGGTGTTCCCATCTGGATAAGTAGTGTTAGCTCCCTTTTCTTTATCTTTATTCTTGTTGATATGGATTGAATCCAGGTCTAAAGGTGTTTGAGAAGCAGTTGGGGTAGAAGTGGGAGCAGAGGGAGACAGCTGAGTCTGATGTCCTTTGACAGAGTTGCAATCCTCACGAGAGTTTGGTGAGGGGATTTGCTTTTGTGATGGGGACTGAGCTGTGGGCACTACAATTGGCCGAGTGAGCCGAGCTGATGCCGATGATGAGGAGAGGGATGCTGAAGATGATGTGGTTGAGGCACTCTTTAAGCATTCAAAACTATACCCCTAAAGAAACAATGTATGTTTGTCAGAAACAGTCAATTCTGAGTGATCACATTACAAAAGAAGTCCGTCTCAAGAAAGCTTCACACGAGCCAATAATATCTGCCACAGTCTGCTGACATCTATGTCACAGCAGTTCTAGCAGTACTATGGGGTTTACATGATATTAGATAAGTAGTTTAATGATAAGACTATTGCTGAACAGCTACACAATTGAAACTACTGTCTCAGAACAGAACATGATTAAAAATTGTTGAGACTTGTGTAGTTTGAAAAGCTTTAGCGTCAGAGCGCTTCATGTGTCTCTTTCAGAGAGCAACTCAAATCAAGTTTCTCAAGCACAACAACCCAACACGTACAGCTGGAGCTGATAAAATCATCTGTGACAAGTAAAACATCGTTCTTTATAGTAGAAAATGCTTACCTGAAAGTCTTCAGTCAACTCTAAGAAGAATCTCTGATAGACCTTCAACTCCTCATATGAACGTGCGATGATCCTTTTGGGATGAAGCTTGTTCAGGTCTGTTTCTATGTCATCATTCTGTTTGACAGAACAAAAAGGAAGCAAAACTTTACAGTAATAAAACTACATTTGTATTTGAGTCACTGATTCTGACAGAATACATGGCTGACAAATGTTTAAAGTGTTTAGTGGCCAATTTTGAATTGTGCCTGCTGAAATATGACTGTCCTCTGCTGGAAACTAGAAGTGCAAATATGAATAACTAATCCATAATTCAGACAAGTAGAATATTCATCACAGTGTTCCTCTGTTTTAATCAAAATGAGTAATGTCATAGAAAAGAAAATCATTTATGTTTTACTGCTATTATTAAAATATTTATTGCGAAATGTGCTGATTACCAGACTGCAATGATCTTTCTCGTCTTCGTCATTTTCGGTGTCTGCATCTGCTTCTGGCTCCTCGTTATCATCACTTTCATCCACCACGTCGTCCACTGAGCACAGCACAGACATACATTACTGATCTACTCTGCTCTTCTAAATCAGGGGGTTATTCTAATCCATAATATGTGCACAGTTGGAGAAAAACCCGAAAAGTCAAACCTAGATCTTGTTGCTTTGATGGAAAAAGAAAAAATGTGAAGAGATGTGAGAAGTTGATGTAAATAGGAAAGTGATCAGGAGTAAAGAAGAAATTCTGAGCATATTTCTGCAAATACTAGTTGACACTGAGCTGACGATCTTACTGACAAATCAATGATACCTAAATATAAACAGTTAATACACCCCTTTTGGGTCGAGTTAAGAAAGCCACAATCCTGCTTTTAGGGCTTAACAACAGATACCACTTTGCTGATCAATATGATGCACATACTGTAACTAATTTCCTCACAAAGTATGAGGAATAACTGTGTTGACGCCTACATTCATAATTTAGGTAAGCAAAGTGCAATAATTAAAAAATAATGTAGTAGGACACTTTCTACTTTCAACTGAGGGAACAATTCAGCAAAAATTAAGTTTTTAGGTTATAAAGGATGAAGTTTAGTAGCAATGTTTCCCAACAAAATAGCTGAAAGACATGTGCAAATAGTGTGAAAAGTTGTGCACATGCCAGTGAAGTGTGTGTGGGATTTTATGAATGCATTTGTTCTCACCTCCAGGCGGCTGGTTGTACAGCTGTGCCACAGGCCCTCCAGCAGGAACATTAGGTAACTGGAAATGGAAGGCTGACTTGATGGTCGCTAAAGGCAGACGGTTCTTGGGAAAACACTTCCTCATAATGAGACTTGAAGTGTTGATCAAAGGATCCAAAGTGCGCACAGGGAGACACTCCTAAAAGCAAAAACCCAAAAAATAAAAAGTAGCTGTGTCGCAGCTTGTGCGCTGCTTGATTTAATTCCTTTTTATTCATATTGTCTCACTTACAGTGGATGAGTTGTAGAGAATCCTCATGCCATCAGCCTCTAGGAATGCCTTCCTGCCGACTTTGATGTTAGTGACGTTTCTGAGACAGACCAGCAGCCCTTTACGAATGAGCATATGGCGATGGCGAGTGTCGTTGCGATGCCAATCCAGGTACAGGGCCAGCAGGACAGGAACAAAGCCACCATCCACTGCACGACGAGCATTTGTTTCTGCGCAGGGAAAGAGATGAAGAAGCAGACATGTATGTATGTATCACTTTGCCACTGTGAAATAGGACGATAAATAAAAAGTAAACAATGTGTACAAATTATATACAGGACAGCAGGTGGTTTCAAATAACTTGAAATGAAAATTGAGAAATTATTTATAGTGTCTTGTTTGGACAAAGACAGAAGTTCATCAAAGACAGGGCTAAGAAAAAGATGAGCTATACTGCATGACAGTAAATAAAAGATCACTGAATAGAGTAAATTTAAAGCTACAAAGCTAATTACTCACTGGATTTGAGCAGAGCTCCCAATGCGTCCAGAGCTACCCTGTTGGTTTTGAAACAAGGCAAACGGGTTACATGGTCTGTCAAACAGACGTCAGTAACAGATGCTCAATAACTCTGCTGGAAAAAGGCCACGGTGATGCAGCTTGGGTGGATGGCACTGGTTTCTAAATCCCCAGCAATCACTTTATCTAGTTACAAGAGGAACATACTCACCTTAACAGGCTGGTGTTTTTCTTGCTGTATGGTGCAACAATCTTGAACATAAGTTCCACCACACCATTCTTCCCCAGTGAAACTGCATTCACAGCTTCGCATAAACAGACCAAAAAAAAAAAAGCAATCTTAAGAAAGAGTAGAGTTGACAATGCAAAAAACATTTAATATAAAAGTTTTTTTTTTCTTGGATTGTCTCCCGTAAGTTTTAATTTACTCACAGTTGGTAGAGTAAACTCTGAGAACCTGCAGACAGGGCAGAAGTAGTTTTGTATTCAGGAGATTCTGTTTCATTAGGTTCACAGTGACGTTCAGAGCTCCACTTAAACGGGCCTTCACTCCAAACTTTCTGTCTGAACACATTCAAGAATTCATGTTAGTACAAGAAAAAAACATGTCTTTTAACTGTACTTTTTGACCACAAACAGCATCAACTGTTTTGGTCCTTTTGTTGTACCAATAACTTTATTCATGTAAAGCACTGTACAGACATTTTCCAACTTCTTCATTCTTTGCTTCCAATAGGACAGTTTTTCTTGTTATATTTTCAAGTAGTCTTGATCACTAATACTTGAGGATTTCTGAAAGTCTTCAAAAGTTTTTCTTTGAACATTGACTGCTTTTTCACTCATTTTCTGTCCGGTCTTTGTAATTGACCATGACAGCATATTGTGCAGTGTGTGCTCAAAACTGAAGACTGTGGACAAGTGGAGGACAAAAGCAGTATAAGATGTAAAACTATCTACAGTAGATGAACAGTATCTGAAAGTCATTACTTAAAGAAACAGACAAAGCCAAAGACCTGAGAGATTCATTAGTTGATTATCTACTGTATGGCACGTTTGCAGCTAATAAGTCTTTGGTAATCACCTTGTTGGCACCATAATATTATTTTAGGTTTCAAACTGTGTTATATCTGTTTTGGTATTTTTCATTAGTTTAAGAAAAGAAATGGGAAGAAAATGTGTATTTGTGACAGGCTGCTGGTAACAAAGGACCTCAAGACCCAATTTAAAAATTCTTCTTTGTTTCTTGTCTGATATGTGCTTACACAACACTGGTTTATTCCATAAATTTAGGAACCATTTTATACTTGAATGATTCATAAGTCAGAGTTAAGTACAAACAATAAAACATTCCTCTGAAAATGGTTAAGCACTAGTCTAAAAATAAGTGAAAAAACTGTGCAAAGAAAAGTTTTAAAATAGAAGAACTATTGATCAAGACCACTTTAAAAGACTTCAGGAATGTCTGGCTCCATGGAAGCAAAGTATATAACAATGAGGAATGTATGCCACCATTATTGGTGGAATTCATTTCCTGCTAATAATAAGCTATTTTCACCAATCCATTGATAAACAAAAAACTCTACTGTAAGAAAATAAAGCTAAACACAAATAAAACCAGAAAAGAAAAACATCTGACTGCAAAGACATACAAGTTGCACAGTCATTAATACACCTTGAAATATTATGAGGTAAGTAATGCAGTAAAAGTGTGAAAACTCAACAGAAGATTCAATATGACCTCAAGTATTAAACTGGTGTTCAAATCAAAGCATTTGTTTTTGTATCAGAATAACTCAACTTACATTATGTTTTAAATCAGGTTCAATATCATTTGGCTTCTATATAATGGCTTCTATACGGAGCTGTGGCAGCAACCATGAGGGAAATGTGAGTTATCAGTCACTTGTGTTGTCAGAAACTCATGTGTTTTATAACAGACTAGTGTCAGAGCTTCATATAATGTTACTAACTTAGTAAAAACCAAAATGTAAAAACTAGGCTGATAGCAAGTTAACTCAGCTAGCTTGGGCTAGTTTTTTCTTCTGTACAGTGCTTGATATGTTTTCTGATTTGCAGCAGGAAAAAAAACAACAATTATTTTCTTTGAAACACTGAACAAGAATCTATGAATCAAAAGCCAACTTCAGGAGGAAAATTTCTAAAAGAATAAATATATTTCTGCATGAGACCATTGAGGTTAGGGTTTAGTTACAGAAAATCAGTGGTTAAATTCATCAGTCGGGCTCAGCAGCTTATTGCTATGGTGGAGAACATGTTTGTTTGTTATGTTTTAGAACTTTAGAGCAAATGTAAGTCTTTCTCTTAACACTACATATGTAACAAAACACAATCTGAGCTATAAAAACTAAATTAATTTTTTTTTTTTAAATCGCCTCATTTAACAAGCCCTCTTATCTGATGGGACTTCTATTGGCCCTACAACAACCATTAAGAGTTCTGGTGTCTGATCGATGTCCCTGCTTAGCGTCACATCTCACTGGATTGATTCATTATTTGATTCTAAGCGTTCGGTTCTGCCTGTCCACCAGCTCTGTGGATCTTTCACAGCACAGCATATAAACTAGCCAATTAAGGAGAAGCTAAACACATTGGAAACAGACCAGCAAGCATGTTCATGTTGTTTTGTGTGATAGTGCATCAAATATAACACAAATTAAATAAGAATTACAAGTATAGACCTCACCATGCATATTTCAAAAGAGACAGAGAGATTAATGTATTGGGACTGATTTTAAAATCCACAGTGTATACTGTGCAACTGTGTGTGGCATTCAAACTTAAGTTACTGAAATTGAAAATTAATTAAAAAAAAGACCTTAATTGAGAAATTCTTACTTCTAGCCATAATGTTAACATTTAAAGGCACATGTAAGATTGCAAATGGCACCAAAATGATATTAAACTGATGATAGACAAAACAATCATATGAATATAACAAACAGATGGGGAACTGATGTACTCTTGTTTGTTTGAGTTAGACTGTGACAGTAAGGATACCTTTGGGTCCAACCTTGGCAAGCAGTGAGTGAAGCTGTAGCATGAGTTCCTCACTGGAAGGAAACTCTTTACTGGCAGTGATCAGAATCTGGAATAATATTCCGGTTCCTCCCTTGGAAACAAACACTCCCACTCTGCGCCCTCTGCCTAAGACAGAAACCCAAGAATAGAACAGCATTAATTGCAATGAAACTTAATTCAGGACCAGGATTAGAACCACTTGGCAAAACACTGAATCCATCAGTCAAAGCCAAATTCCATGTTTAATTGGGGAGTCCAATTAAACATTTTATGACTTAGGAACATGAATGCATTTAAATGCAAGTAAACGCAAAAAGCAAGAGACTTAATGTGCTGCTTGATTTTCTATTTTTAGAGAAAATTTTAAAGGGAAATTGAAATAAAATATTAAAAAATTTGTTTTTCTGGGGTTTTTTTGTTAAACACTTCCATAAAACACTCCAGTGGTCCATTTCTCTGACACTTGTTTTTAGAGTTTTTGTGTCAAAATCCCGAAGTGGGGTGATTGTGTGGGCGGTGTTACCTCCTTCGTTGGTGATGTAGAAGGAGGCGGGGCCAGCTGTGGCAGACCACTGTAGGACACTGAGGAAGTTACTGTCTCAGTGTTTATCAGGAAAAATGGAAGCAGGAGAAGAAGCAGGTTTTGTTAACAAGAGTACCAGTTTGAAAATGCGTTTTTCTTTTAGGTTTGGAGTGATGCTGACAGGAACTCAAGCCCCACATTTCACAAGGAGAACCTCCAAGCCTTACAAAGATGTCACAATGATGTCTTCAAGCAGTTTCCCATCCAGATAACAACGGTGGGAGATGGTCAGACAGTGGCAAAAGGCGGGGGCCAGTCAGATGCTGGGAAACGGTCAGACAGTGGATGCCGGTCCGACAGGCGGTGGTTCTTCTATTAAAGGTTTGTATTTCAGGTGGTCCTCTTCAAAACGTTAGCTGCTCAGTCAGTCACCAGACTTTGGGATGTCATTTTCACCAGAAGCTAAACTAACCACATCCATCAAACTTTCTTGTCCTTTGGGAAGCTGAAGAATGACACAGCTTATAGCAGCTTATAACACAGCTGTTGTAGTTTTGGGTCAGTTTACGCAATTAACTGCATCGCACTGAACCATTTCACCCACACACTATCTGTATTTGCTATTTACTGCCTTGTTTGCGTTCCTGTGCTTGGCACGTGATCCATCACACTTCTGAGTGATCATGGAAAATGCCAAAGAGAGAAACCCTAGTAATTTTTTCAATCTTTGATTAAAAATTTTTAATTAGTGTAATTTTTTTTTAAATGAGAGACTCTGGAAACAAGCACCTTTTATGACTTTCTTTTGATTTATGTTAGCTTCAAAACACTTTTCATTTCTCCTTTAAAAATGATAAAGGTCTCCTTACCCACAGTCAGCAGCTCACTGAGGATGTACAGAATGTTCAGGGTAGTTTGGACATCTCTGCTATTCTACAAGATACAAACAACACATTTGTTAAAATAATATATACAATGCAGCAAGCCGTTTCATCTTATCAATCTTAAGTGATTAACGTGACATCTGCTGCAGAGTTTCTACTTTTAGTGGAGACTGGCAACCTCTAAACCTGATCTGAAGAGACAGTCAGTGAAAGCATGAATCAATATGCTCAAATGAAAGCCTTTGCAGAAAACAAAAAAACAAACAGTGACGCCATTTTATAAAGTAAAAAGTGAAGCTACTATTCAGGCCAAACTTTAATCATAGATGCTTTCAGGCTTAAAAGGAAGATGCCTAAAAAAAAAGATACCTCTGTGATAAGCAATAATGTACTTTTAAAATGTTTTCCTAAATATACAAGTTTACAGCAAAGAATAAGCCTTATGCGTGGTATTTAGCAATCATCTTCAACAAAGTTCTTCAGGAGCTCACTCACTAAGAAAGTTTTTTACACTAGATATTACTCTATTCTATTGCATGATGTAAAAAATCATGTGTTGTGTTGCGTTACAATGCAATCACTTGGGCAGCTAAGTTGTGTTGTGTTGATGCGAGCTCACCTCCAGTGAAGCCAGGATGACCTCCATTCCACTGGAGCCTTTGGACATCACCTCTTTTCCGCTCTTCTCTGTAACACACCAGTAAAACGGATCAGAAATGTGAAGAGCAAGCAATGATGTCTGCCACTTGTATTATTTTAGAATGTGTGAAAACCACCACCGAAAAGACTCGAAATCAGAGACCGACCACCTGAAACCGAAACGAACTGATGGTTTCCAGTTGAATGCTTCAAGTTTTCCAAGGACAGATTCATATTCAAAAATATTCACTGCAATCATTCTGGTTGCCACAACATAGAGCAGCAAAGCTCCCATTACAGCAGACAAAGAGGGAAAGTGACTTCATTCTCTGGTCAGGACACCTTTAATCCATTGTATCTTTACATAGCAAAGAGCTGTTTGCTGCTATATTCACTTTCAAGATCACACAGTAACATGTTTTCAAAGCTTCTGCACAAACGAGATGAAAGTTTTAAACAAACGGTGAAAAAAGAAGAGGATCTCAAGGATTCATAACCCCCCCATCAGATTTTGCTTCTTTTGCACAAATCAAAGCTTCTTGTGGACATTCAAAGAAAAAGATTCATGAAAAGATTAAGAGAACACAATATTTGAGCCTTTCCATAATTAAAAAGCGAGGTAACAGCTGCGCATTAAAATCTGACTTAAACATTATAGCTTTCTGTAATTTTTGAATCTAAGACACTAAGACATAGCAAAATAAGTAAAAAAAAAAAACAACATAAAAACAAAACCAAGGACTTTAACATCACATTAATGATGATATTAGATTTCCTGTACGTAAGCATTTTGTGACAGAAATGTAGACGTTACGTAACAAAAACCAAACTGCCCAACTGGAGGATTAGATTACTTGATGGTGATCTTGGTCTGGACGTCTGATAAGATTGAGAGTTTGGCACAACATGCAATGCGTCAATAACATGTGGGGATGAAATGTGTTGAGTGCACAGCTCAGCCACAAGAATTATGCCAGAGTTTCATTATAAACTGAGTGATGACTGTTCGTTCAGTCAACCCAGCAACGCACAAACACTAAACATAATAACCATAATATATATATATATTTAAAACAAACAAACAAACAAAAAAAAAAACATATGCATACACTTTAGAGTGTTGGAGAGCAGACACTTTGTCAAACATTTCTGCCATGCCAGACTTTTTAAAGCTCTTCAAAACAAATCAGTCTTTCAACACCTGCAAAGTGATCACTGCCTGAGCAGAAATGCTTGCTCGTAAAAACCTAAACTTAAAATCTCACAATGACCTGCTGCACTTAAACTAACTTCAAAAACTGTACACGTTTCTATCTAAAGAGGATTTCAAGCATCCCAGATGAATTAGGGAGGCTGCAGAGGTCAAGTGTTTGTTCTAATTCATCTTCTCACTTTCACTCAACTCAGCCAAAGTCAAATATCCAAAGTATTTGAATCTTAAGCACACAATGAAACGCAATCATAGATATTATTGTGAAACTTTATGCTTTGGACAGTGTTTAAAAACTGACAGTTGATACAGCTTGTTAAAATCATTTTCTTCTATATGTTAATAGTCTGGTCCGTACCTGCCGAGTCTGAAGAGTCCAAGGATGGATAATACCTCCTGGTGTAGCGATACTCCATTTCGAAACAAAGCTCTCAAAGATCACAAAGACTCTGAATGAAAATGGGTCCTATTCTCTAAAATATCAAGTTGAACGGGTCTGCAGTAAATCAAAGTGTTTCAGGTTATAATATTGACGAAAGGTAAATCACTTTTAAAGCTTCATTGGCAAGTCTCTATCCCCCTAAAGCTTGAAGTGATCTCCTCAGCTGGTAACCACAATCCACCCACTTTTGTACCATGTGTGCACACACCGGGCTTAGTGATAAGAACCTCCCTTTGCACTCGCCCAACAACTGAACCACAGCCTGCTTCAACTCACAACTGTTTGAGAATCATCTCTTAATGTGGAGGGTCTAATAAATACAAGCATACACTACTCCAAAATGGAAAAATATATATATTTTTTTGGCTATAAAAATTACTTACACAATTCAACCAAAATGCATTTTTGTTCTAAATATATTTTCACCAAACAAAAGTTCATGGCTCCTCCATTTATAAATCTGGCTTCCCCCTTGTTCTTTTTTAAGGTATCTCTTTACTGCCTCATAAGCCCCTAAGGCTCTAAACTTAAGACAGAGTACAGCAAAGTCCCTCCTGGAGTGTATGGTTACTGTGAACAGGGTCAAAGACCCCCCCACTCCCCCACTGCTTGCCTCTGAACAACGTCACACTAGTTGCAGGTTGCAGGCAAGGTTCTGACAGATGGCTAAGCAGTAGATGAGAGAGGAACAGCTGTATATCATGATTGATAGAGTTACAGACAGACGCTTTTCCACTGTGCCCATCAGTCAGAATGGATTAACAGCTTCACTTTGAAGAGTAAAAAAAAAAAAAAAGCCTGAAATTAGGAGAAGAGGAGAGAAGAAACTCAAGAAAGGTGAAAAAGGAAGAAGGTCAAAGGAAACTCAAAGTAGGAAAGCAGGTGCAGAAGAATCATTCAGCTAAATCCTTCAATTTACACCAACGCACGCTGGCTCAGACTGGGTGCTTGAGTGGTTAAAGTTTGTTCTCTTTTACAAAAAACAAACAACAAACTCCAGGACGAAAAAATGAACTAACATCTGTGGAGTTCTTCTAATAGACAGAATCCATGACTGGATCTTCAATAAATTGTATCCGTATGTGTCGGCTTTCATAATTAACAAAGATTTGATATTTTTGTTTTTATTTGCTTTTACTTAACTAATGGGGGAAGTTACAAGTAAACAGCAGAACTTCAATGAGCCTAAGATTAGGTCTTCAGATCGCTTGTTTTGTGTAGCTAAGATACAGAGATTTGCTATTTATAGCAATGTCAAGTTAGGAATAGCAGGAATACCTAACATTTCAAAAGTAGTAAACTGAGAATGCTCAGCATATCTGCTTGATAAATGACTGATGCAAGAATCATAACTGACAGGTAATTCACCAGTTCTACAAATGCGTCTGTTGACTAGACATCAGAGCGCTACAACAAAGTGAAACTGATATTTAAACTAATCCGAGCTTACAGTAGAGGCTCCCTGCTAACAGGGACACACTCATGTTTCACTGTGTTTAACACCGATGTGGCACAATGCCGTCTTCTTCCGCTGTGAGATCAACACTCCTCTTAAAGAGTAATCAGAGACTCTGGACCCGTCAGTCTGCACCTTTAGCGACTGCTTCCCCCGCCCGTCTCCATTTCCACAGCAAATAAACGACACAGGCTTTAATGAATTAATCAGCTACACCAGTGTTTCACACGAACGCCTGTTTAAACTTGTAAAGGGGAAAGTACAATATGAGCACATGAAATATGTTTTATATTTTTAGGACATCATTTGAAGTTTTACTGTAAAGCAAACAACAAAAAACAATAAATCAGAATCAGAAAGTGTGATGTTAGAAAGAAGGAAGCTTATCAGGTCTTATCGGTTTAATAATCTCTGCTAGAGAAAGTTACTTAATTCTAACAAAAAAAAAGCCACAAAGTCATATTGTCAGTTTATATATATTTATAAAGATA
>JAOXNZ010000001.1:19628076-19643003 GCA_028566095.1 Kryptolebias brasiliensis | reverse complement strand
AGACCAAAAACATGCATGTTAGGTTAATTGGTAACTCTTAAAATTGTCCCTAGGTGAGAGTGTGAATGGTTGTTTGTTTTGTTTGTCTCTATGTGGCCCTGCGGTGGACTTGTGTCCCCCGCCTCTCGCACAGTGACTGCTGGAGATGGGCACCGGCTGCCCGTGACCCGGAATGGAGAAGCAGTTAAAGAAAATGGATGGATGTCCCCAACTTCAAGACACTTAATTTCTTGCCATCCAAATACTTTGAAATGTTGTTTCAGTAGTGAAACTACAATATGCTACTGCAGGTGATGTCAAAATAACATTTATTTCAACTCATTGTGCTATAACTTTTCAGTTATATGATAAAAACTAAAAATTATATATGTTCTCAAGAGTAATTGGAGATAAATCCAAGACTATTGGATTTACAAGGTCTTCTGTAACCTTCATTTAAATAAAATAAATAAATAAAATAATTGCCATGAAGGAATAGTGAGAGGATGCATATTTTTATTCATGTGAGAATCAGTGGAGCCATCTGTTTAATTACTCTTTTGTCAGACCCAGACATGAGAAGTGAACACCTGACTGCTCACACAGGTGTTCTCATATCCATCCTCATGTGAGGAAGTGCTTTATACCCAAACTACTCATGGCTTCTTTTTAAAATCTCTCCAAATACCCAAGAATAAGCCAGTTTCCACATAAACATGTCATAATGTAAAAATGCCACTTTTAAATAAGACAATACAAAAAATTGATAAGTGATAATTGATATAAACAGATTTGATATTATATTGCTATATTATATTTCAGATTTTCAAATAATTTTTACCCTTGAAACAAATAAGCTGATATTAAAAAGGCCATCACAACTAATGTAATAGAATGACCAGATTCTGTCAAATGATAACAAGATGGGGAGAAGAAAGCTTTTTTTAAATTCATTTTATTTTTGTTGTGGTCAAATATAAAGAGATAGAGAGTAACCCAAATTAGGCAGCTACTTTTTAAAAATTGGGACAAAACACAAACCTACGGTTGGTCTGTGACTGAACTGGTACACATCTGTTAAGTTGGCTGATATGACAAAAAGCTTTGATGGGAAGAAATCTGCAAAATAAGGTCAATGATTAATTTTGTTTGATTACACCTGTTAATATATCTGTGTCTGACAGTTTGTTTTTCAAGCCAACTTGACAGTCTAATACCAACTTAAACCCGAGTCAGAACTTCATGTTTGCAAATGTTATACACCAATATTAAACAGTTACACCATGATATGTCAAACTGCACTTTAATGCAAGGTTCTCTTACTGATATCAAACTTACCGGAGCTGAAGATAACATTTCTATAAAGATTTTACCTGTTGGTCTTTGAAGAAATACATAACAATATGTAGCAGAAAATGTGCCCTTTCTACTGTTTTATGCTCATTCTGTGAGTCAGTGTGTGTATAAATGTGCTCTTACCCTGAGTCTGTATGAGATGAAGGATCTTCGTTGTGACCTGTCTTGCAATCTCAACATCCCTCAGCATGGACTCACTGTTCATCCTCTCCAGCTGGCCCAGAAGCATCAGTACCCTGGAGTTACTGGGGACACTGGAAAAACGCAGACATTTCTACCTTTAAAAGTCATTTAGTGCAAGTGTCAGCAGAATACTGCTTCTTTCTGTAACGACGATGCACTACTGTGCCCAGAGAAGGATGGATTTGTTTTCTTATGTACAAGAACGTAGCAAGTCCTCAAATATGCTTAGAGTCGTTTATGCCATACTTAAAAACAAAAATAATAAAGAAAAAACAAAAATTGCTTTGATCTTGTGTAGCTCAAGGAGCATTTAAAGGTTGGTCGTCTAAACACAGTTTAAAATTATCTTTAAAATGTATTTGTTTTTTGTTTTTTAATAAAGCTGATTTAAAAGCTGTCCTCTAGAGCTTAGCTATTTCTGGGGTAGTGACCTCTCTTTTTTCTAATAATATTAACTTCCCTGGCACTCAGATACAAGTAAGAGATTAAGGGTCAGTTGTTGCAGCAAGGGCAAACAATGGAAAGGGAATCACAACTCTGATTATACCCAGTGGAGCAAATATTCTCATGCCCTTATAAAGGCAGAGTTAGAGACAGATGGAAAGAGAAGGTGGGTGATCAAGACAGGACTTTTTTTTTTTAAACGAAGGGGGAAGTTATATAAGAATGGACAAGGGAATTAAATAGATGAACAAAGATTATTTTTAGTGGTAACAAATTCATATAGGAAGGTCATGCAATTATCTCCACACTGTGGTCTTTGACAGAAACACTTTCTCTCTTTCACACACAAAATGACTAGAAAATAAATAATGGGATCAGTATAAAAGGAGTTAAAACCAAAGTAGTGCAAAAGCAGAATCACTTCATAAATGCAAACTTAGAGAAACGTCCATGAGATGAATTCACACACATCACTGCCTCCTCGTGTGTGTCTGTGTACCCATCAACTCACCCCTTCTCTGTGGCCATTTTGGGTTTGTTCATTTTTCACAACATCAAAATGTCATGTCGTCTGTAAGAGAGAGAGAGAGAGAGAGAGAGAGAGAGAGTCCACAGTGAATAAAAAAAACAAAAACATGCCATGTTATTTAAAGAATGATTACCCTTTCCCCCCCAAATGTCAAATGAGTTCCCACTGGACTCCCACTTTAGCCAGCAAAGAAACTAAGCCAAAACCAGCTGGCAATAAAGCTCAACTGACCCTAGCTTTGAATGTACTTGGCTATAATCATGTCTCGGACTTGTACCAAACAGATGACCTGTGTGACAAAACTTGTGACATTTTCCTAGAAGGATAATGGAAAAATATTTCAGTTTAATATCATAAATGTATACATTAATGTACTATTGTTATATGCTTGATAAAATACAATAAAACTTGCAGCCAACACAAAAGGAAGCACTTTAGACCAGTGTGACAAGCAGTCAAGGTGAAAAGTATGATCGATACCATTAATATCTTAAAAATCTACATATAATCTTAATGATTATAGTCAATCTTTGTACCTTTAAAGATTTTGAGAATGTAAATGAGTGCAGGGTGTATCTTTAAAGTGAAGCTGCAAACAGATACCTCTTACTGAATGCTCCAAAACAAAGCTACTATCAGACAAACAAGGCCTCCAGACTGATATTACACTAAACAAGGCCTAGTCCTGGAGGCAAACAAGCTGTAGACGAGGTCACACAGCTGTAAGGGTGACTAAATATGCAAAACAATTACTGCAACATTTTTTCCTAAGTATACTTTGGTCACATTTTATTTGATTATGCCACACATTCACAATGACGCTGTTTTGGATAAATGTACGCAAGGTCACAACTCGCAACACATGGTTTTGTTTTGTTTTCTCCTAAATCCTGCGGTGATGATGGGACAGTCGGACCAATTTTATCAAGACCATTTAATATGAATGTATTTCTCATGTTAACCGAGACAGCTTTTTCCAGCCCAAACAAACATCAAATTGTTGACCAATGGGGACAACAAATATGGGATGACTGTTTAAGAAATGTGTATCAGTTAGTTAATAATCACTGTGGTGCTTTTATAGTAAGAGGATCCTACTTGTTTGTTTACTTGAATCCAAGTGGTGAGGTTTTTTTGTTTTGTTTTGTTTGTTTTTGGCCATCCTTTAAAAAAAATCTAATAATGTAGAAATCTAAAGCAAGTCCACATAAATCTGTAACCTATAAACTTTAACAACTTCAGTTCAATCACCAGGCCTCCACAGCCCATCATCATCCTCTGTTGTAACTGATACAGCAGGACGACCTGGTGATAAGGTCAGTCCTTCATAAGTGTGGGCTGAGGGGGGTAACAGTTGTCATAGCAACAGGTCAGAACCATCGACGCGAACAATAATAAATGTAATACATTAAAAAAATAATAATAATATACGACTATAGTCAGAATATGTTCTCTTTTAAAAACAGTGATGAAGCTGGCAAGTTAACTGAACCCAGAACCCATTTAGGAAGAATGGCTGCTACTGCTAATAGGCTGAGATAACCATGGAAACACACCGGCACGTTTCTTGTGTGTATATTCAGGACGTTAAGCCTGATAACCGGGCTGAAGCGAGTGGTCGCTGCACCTGCTGGGCTGGTCACTCATTAACGGCCGCCGCTGCGCCAACAGCCAGGCTAGCGAACCGGAGGGACATGCTAACAGTAAAGCCCAATGCTGAAAACACGCTGTTTTAACCAAAGACAAAGACTCAAACAATAATAACAAAACAAACAAAAGAATTGTACAGACCTGTTCAAATAGAACTGTTGTCCCGATAAGACTGGACTAGTAGTAAGATAAGGGAAGCCAGCCACTGTTTGTTGCTTGATACGCCCTGATTATGATGTGCTGAGAGCGGAGACGCTCCAGTAAATAACGCGAGAGTAGCGATGTTTTTTTCCAGTCTTGGTGTAAAGAGAAATCTATGGACGAGAGTATTAACAGTTTGTAGTATCTTTTATAAACCGTTTATTATCTCCACCGTTCAGTTTCATGAACTGGGCGCATTTCCACGGGTTGGAATTTGGTCGTTATTTGTTTGGACTACAAGTCCCAGGTTGACGGTGGCTTGTTCGTGACGTATAATTTATGCGCCAGTCTGTACAGTCTTCGAAGGAATTAGTACTTAATACTAAGGTATGTGCTGATTTATAACGATTCATTGATTTATGATCGACAGTGTTCGCGTTTTGTATGTCACATAAAATGTAAATAACAATGAAAATACAAATAATCTGGCTTTTGTTCGTTAGAAACACGCATTGCGGCAACATTAGCTTGTTTGCACACACGGCGTCTTGGCTAACTAATTTTGATATTGTGAGAGCATACTAGCATCACGTTTATTAACTTCTTGTAACAGTGTATGACAGATAAACAATAATTTGACGTTTTGGATGTAATATTATAAGGGCGTTTGTGTACCTGCGTTCATAGTGCGAAAAACAGCGCAGTTACTTTGGTCTATTTGTTTGACATGCTGGTTCTAGTTCTCAGCATCAGTGTTCTTTTTTAAAATGTATTTGTTTTAGAGTTAGGGTGAAGGTTAGGCCACAGATCGCAGGTATTTCATGGTGTAAACTCTATATGAATGTAAGTGTCTTATTAAGTTAAGAATTGATAAATCTGTGTTACAGGAAGTCTTTCAAAACCTATCCTTAGCTGTTAAAGTATTAACACATTTGTGGTGTTAAAGGCTAAGACTTTTTTTGCGTACTTGAGGTAACTGTCTGCACCCTCTTAGGCTATTACCAAAGCTTCTTAAGTCAGTAAACAAAACACAATATTAATTCTTTGATGATCCACTAGATTATTATACTCTACATTTTCAAATCTCATTGAATAAAAGTCTGATCTATTACTCACACATATACCTTCACTGTCAAGTTGACCCTGAGGAATATATTACTATGCAATTACAGTTTGTTACATAAAGTATTTTATATATCCCATTATGTTCAATACAATGTAATATTTGCTCTTAACTTTAACAAAGACAAGAAAAGAAAGGGGCCAAAAGTAAAGCTGCTTGTCAGTCTTAAGTGCTCCCCTCTTTTTCAAAGTATCACGACTTGTAAATACTTGTTACTTGACTGTAATCGCCCTTCAGTGACTGTTTGGAGGATTTTTGTTCATTCTTGAGCTGGTTTGTGTCTGCACATTTAAAGATTCAGAAAATATTTAGATCAATGGGGTTTAAGAGGAATGTCAGAACTTTAAAATGGTACATCTTGCAGTACCCCACTGCCGTTTTGATGGCATGTTGAGAATAATTGTTGTTTCGAAAGAAACAGCTCTATTACTGAAATGTTCCTCGTATCAGCTGTTACAGCACAAAACCTAAGCATAAAAAAATATAACTTTGCACAGAATAAAGCTTGTTTTCCATAAAATACTAAACTTTTATCTTTAAGCTTAACCTCTGCTCATTACAACCCAAAGGTGTTTTTTTTTTTACCTTCATCAGTCCACAGGATACGTTTCCTTAATTCATCAGGCTTTTCTAGATACTCATTTGTGAGCTTGTTGACACTGACATTTGGGGTCAGGATGTTGGAAAAGTTTTGTTTTGACAACTTTTCTGTGAAGGTCAGATGTTTTCTCGCGTCACTGACTGTGCAGCAGAACAGTTCACCTTCTCTCCAGAGTCTTTTGAATCCTCTTCAAGGTCATTTGTGGACAAACAAGGAGGTTTGGTTTGGATTTCTAGGAGTCCTACTTAAATTGTATCTTTAATAGGTTGTGTATTGGCGTTTGTAGTATTCCTTTTTTTTTGTCTTTTAGACCTCAAATATCATGTTGGTTTTAACTGTTATCTTTTAAGGACATTACAGATTGAATTTCCTGAAAGAGATTTTATTAACATTCATTTTTCTTCTTTGTGGGCACGTTCAAATTCCTAAGTAGCTGCCCACAGTGGACCGTGACAGATTATGGTTTTGTCTAGATTTTAGGAATAATTATAAGTCTTTTGCAAACTCTGATTATGAACAAACACAAGTCCTAACAAGTTCATTGAAGGATGAGTCATTGGTACATGTTATCTGAGCTCTCAGATTTCCCAGCTTGCCTTAACTTGAAAAAAGGAGAAGATGTTTACAAACTTAACTTAATAACACAATTTAGCTAAAAATGTTTAAATTGTAACTTTTTTTATGCCATTTTGGAGCTCTGAACTTTTCCTTTTTAGTGTAACTTAAACATTGTCTAGTTGTTTTCATCTTATTGTGAGCAGATATTGTAAAAATGTGTTTGTTCATCAACCTTAAAATAAAATAAATCTGGTCAGTTTTGCCAATTAAACAGGTTTAATAAATTACATCATTTATTTACGTTTTACAGAGCTGTAGCTCTGGACTGTATAATTATTCAAATATCCTAACATTTATACTCACGCCGATCAGAAACATTATTAAAGTAAATTGGTACCAAATTAAGACAGACAATCTGCTCGGCACTGGAACATCTAATGTCTTTGTTCTGATTTTCTCTGGCTTGTCTTTTTTAGTCACCATGGTGATGAAATCAGCAGTGGAGGATGATGATTCTGGCTGGGTGCTGGGCATCCCAGAAAAGATGAAGAACAATGCCAACTGGGTTGATATTACTCATGAATTTAAAGGAGCCTGCAAAGGTAAAAAAGAAAAAAGAAAAGAAAGAAAACAGGGGCTTTGTGTCTTGATTAGTGTTAATATAAAAAGGACCAACACCTTCCTTCTGTTCTCATCCTTGCTCTTTTCTTCACACAGAGTTGAACCTTGGAGAACTGCTTCATGATAAACTGTGAGTAATGACAAAATGCTCTCTAACGCTACATAAATGTGACCACCTTTAAACAATAAGCTGTAGCTAATTTCAAATGATAGAAGTGAAGTTCACAGCACTGAAATACCAATTTTTTATTTTTTTTTTGCAGCAAATCCCACAATTTTTGTAAATTAAATTTTTATTTGCCACAAATATCCTCATTGCTTATACTTGAGAATTGATCAGAGCAACCTTTTTTGTTGTGATGTAGGTTTGGCCTGTTTGAAGCCATGTCAGCTATAGAGATGATGGATCCAAAGATGGATGCCGGGATGATTGGAAACCAGGTCAACAGGAAAGTGCTCAATTTTGAACAAGCAATTAAGGTAAAGGGGGTTGAAACACAAAGCCAGATTTTCTGGATCTTGATTCATCCTTTGACGCATTGCCTAATCTATATGTATCTGTCTTCAATGTAAAGAAATGCGATGAACCAACAACTTTTAAGTAATTGATATTGCTCTCTTATATTAACTGTAGGAAGGTGCTATAAAGGTGAAAGACCTTAGTCTTCCTGAACTCATTGGGATTATTGACACGTGTTTCTGCTGTTTGGTGAGTTTGGTTTATTTTTCTTTCTTTAATCAAATTGCCTTTTTTAAGTTGCTGTACTTTTCTGTCCTCTTAACCACTGGTTAGGTAACTGCTGCTGTTCAAAGATTTTCTAAAGTGCTGCTTTTAGTACTGTATTAGCTGAATCACCTCACACTGAGATATTCATATTGAACTTTGGCAGTTTTTATGTGTCTCATAGGTTGTTTTTCTTTAAATATCAAGCTTTTTTTTTTCTTTAGATGTTAGAGATCATTAGTTCTTTTGAATTTTGGATGATCAAATCTATAGTAAACCAAATACTCATGATGCTGTTGTTTGTTTGTGCTTTTAAATCTGTATATTTAGATAACATGGCTGGAGGGTCACTCTTTGGCTCAGACGGTGTTCACCTGCCTGTATGTCCATAACCCCGACCTGATTGAGGAGCCGTCTCTTAAAGCTTTTGCCCTGGGCTTACTGAAGGTGTGCGACATCGCTCGAGAGAAAGTCAACAAGGCAGCTGTGTTTGAGGAGGTGAGCTGGTTTCTGCACATGTTGTGCCGTTAAATGCGAGACTGAAGGTTGGAGAAGTTAGCCGAAAGCTGCTAGGATAAAGCCTGGATGAGCAGAATAAAAAGATGGTTGGAGTAAACTTAAAGCTGTCTTTTGGCTCACTTATTAACAGCGGAGCTGCTCATTGACAGGCAGGCCCGGGCGTGGTTCTACTCGTGTGGATATGTTCAGGGTGTTATTTCTTAGAATATTTCTTAATGATCCAGCATAAAAAAGATTGTTTGAAGATTCAAATGCATATTTTTACTAAACAAATAATTTAATATTCAAGTATGTCAGAGTGACCTATTTTTAAAAGAGATACAATTTTGAAAGGCCATTGAACTTAAGGTTTGAATGATAATTTAACCTTGTTTTCCTACAGGAGGATTTCCAGGCCATGACTTATGGTTTCAAGATGGCTAATAATGTCACAGACCTGCGAGTGACAGGTCAGTATAATTACAGTATACACACTGTAGACAAGGAAAGCGTATGCTGATTAAAACAGTTGTTTCAGATAAATAACAAAGTCCATTCTCATCTTTGTCCTTTCCCTGTGTCTGTTTTTGTTTTCATCTTATCAGGTATGCTGAAAGATGTGGAGGATGAATTACAGAGGAAAGTTAAGGTACATGCCCTCTATAATTACAGTTTCAGTAAAACACTGATGATGAAAGTGATGCTCTGATGAACATGGGTTGTTGTTCATTATGTTCTCCCTCAGAGCACACGCAGCCGACAGGGGGAGCAACGAAACCCAGACGTTGAGCTTGAAGTAAGTTTGAAAACTTGTCAGTGTGTGCTGCATCTTTAGGGCACAAAGTGTTCAGATCATCGTAAAATGGTCAAAGGCTGCATGCTAAAATCTGACTGAAAGAAAATAAAAATACCCCAAAACACCTTTCAACCAAAGTCTTTTTTTTTTATAGTTTCTTGTAAAGGTTTGAAGACCAATTCAGAGACATCTATATCTTAATGATGCTGCAATGTTGTTTTATGTATTTTTTGTTTGGTCCAGCACCAGCAGTGCCTGGCACTTTTCAACAGAATCAAGTTTACGCGCCTTCTACTGACTGCTCTGATTGCCTTCACAAAGAAAGAGGTAATACAAGCAAGATCAGACAGTGGTGAGGTTAGTGGCAGCTCTTTGTATAAACATTTCAGCTTTTCTAGCTATCTGTAATGTAGCAGCATGCAGCTACTATATTTAAATTTGCTGTATAGTCCAGTATTTATATTGACTTAAATCTGCTGAAACCTGTAATGTGTATTTCTCTACACAGCACTGTGCAAAGGTTTTAAACCACTTAAGTTTTTTTATTATTTGCTTCCAAGGAGTCAGATACAGTTGAAACCAGATGTTTACATACACTATATAAAAAGACACATGCATTTTTTTCACACTGTCTGACGTGAAATCAGAATAAACTTTTCCTGTTTTAGGTCAGGTAGGATTTTAAAAATTATTTCTCTTTGCTAAATGACAGAATAATGGGCAATTTTTATTTCTTTCTTCAACGTCAAAAGTTAAAATACATTAAGATTTACTATGCCTTTAAACAGTTTGGGACATTTGATGTCATGTCTTTGGAAGCTTCTGATAGGTTTATTGATAACATCAGAGTTAATGAGACACACCTGTGGATGTAATTTAAGGCACACCTGAAACACACTGCTTCCTTGTGTAACATCATGGGAAAGTAAAAAAAAATCAGCCAAGATATCAGGAAGAGAATTGTAGACTTGCACAAGTCTGGTTCATCCTTGGGTGCAATTTCCAGCTGCCTGAAGGTGCCTCGTTCATCTGTACAAACAATTATACGCAAGTACAAACAAGATGGGAATGTCCAGCCATCATACCACTCAGGAAGGAGATGGGTTCTGTGTCCTAGAGATGAACGTGTTTTGGTCCAAAATGTGCATATCAACCCAAGAACAAAAGCAAAAGACCTGGTGAAGATGCTGGCTGAAGCTGGTAAGAGTCATTATCCACAGTAAAACGAGTTTCTGTATCCACATGGGCTGAAAGGCCACTCTGCCAGGAAGAAGCCATTACTTTAAAAGAAACATTAAAAAAACAGATTGATGTTTGCAAATGCACACAGGGACAAAGACCTTAATTTTTGGAGACATGTCCTGTGGTCTGTCGAAACTAAAATTGAACTGTTTGGCCATAATGACCATTGTTACGTTTGGAGGAAAAAGGGGGAAGTTTGCAAGCCTGAGAACACCATCCCCACTGTGAAACACAGGGGTGGCAGCATTATGTTGTGGGGTTGTTTTGCTGCAGGACGGACTGGTGCACTTCACAGAATAGATGGCATCACGAGGAAAGAACATTATGTGGAAATACTGAAGCAACATCTCAAGACATCAGCCAGGAAGTTAAAGCTTGGGTGCAAATGGACAATGAGCCAAAGCAGACTGCCAAACTGGTTACAAAGTGGCTTAAGGATAACAAAGCCAATGTTTTGGAGTGGCCATAACAAAGCCCTGATCTCAATCCTATCGAAAATTTATGGGCAAAGTTGAAAAGGCATGTGGGAGCAAGGCGGCCTACAAACATGGCTCAGTTCCACCAGTTCTGTCAGGAGGAATGGGCCAGAATTCCTGCCAACTATTGTGAGAAGCTTGTGGAAGGAGATCCAAAACCTTTGACCTAAGTCATGCAGTTTAAGGGCAATGGTACCAAATACTAATGAACTGTATTTAAACTTTTGACTTTGAAGAAATAAATAAAAATTGCCTTAAAAACATTCTCTCTCTCATTATTCTGGCATTTAGCAATTATAAATAATTTTGAAAATCCTAATTGACTGAAAACAGGAAAAGTTTATTCTGATTTCACATCAGACAGTGAAAAACATGCATACGTGTCTTTTTATATAGTGTATGTAAACTTCTGGTTTCAACTGTAAGTGGTTTTACTATTGAGCAAGACAACTTTAAAAGATAATATTAAGTTTGGCTTTTTGGTGTCAAAATATTAAGAAATTGTATTGCGCAGTACTGTGTGTGTATATACATCTTACCAATGTGTAAGACGGTGTTTAATGTTCTGGTGCTTGTGTTTGTGTTTTTATCAGACCAGTGCGGTAAGTGAGGCCCAGAAGCTCGTGGTTCAGGCAGCAGATCTCTTGTCGCCCATTCATTCCAGTATCCAGTACGGCATCCAGTCACAAAATGACACCACTAAAGGAGGTAAAACGTGCGCACACACACACACACACACACTTGTAAACTATCAGGTCAAGCTCATATTTTGGAGATTCAATAACAAGCTACTATCTTTAGTGTTGCAGCTGCAAATTTTGTTTATAGAACAGTTTTCTAAAAACATCCAATATAAGTATAACACATGCTTGAAACTGGGTACACATTATAGGTGGTTTTGTGCTGTACTCATCCTGTTTTGTCAAGATTATTTTTACTTTGTTCCTTTATACTAGGTTTAATTTAAATATGACATGGTTTGTGTTGTGTTGTTTTTCTTGTGAATCTTGCAGACCACCCTATCATGATGGGCTTTGAGCCTCTTGTTAACCAGAGACTCCTGCCGCCTACATTTCCTCGCTATGCCAAGATTATTAAACGGGAAGACATGGTGGCTTACTTCAGCAAGCTCATAGAACGCATCAAAACAGTGTGTGACGTCATCAACACCACAAACCTGCATGGCATACTGGTAAACTTCACTGTGTTTAAGCTGACCCTCCAAAAACGTCGACAGTGATATATATATATATATATTTAATCTGCATGTAATTGTGTTTGTTTAAAACATATAGGTTGAAAATATTTTTTAATTTTTTCTTACAGGCATAAAAATAGACTTTAGTTTCTATATTACTCCACACTGTATGTAAAAATTGTTTCCAGCATATTTTGATGATGAAGCTCTCTGATGCAGACCTAAATTTTGTCGTTCTGTCAGGATTTCTTCTGTGAATTCAGTGAGCAGTCGCCCTGCGTGCTCTCCAGATCGCTTCTCCAGGTTTGTGGCTTTCATACATATGAAGACTTACTGGTATTATCCACACAGTTAATATTTATCTAACTCATACGTGTAACTCAAACGTAGAAAATGTTCGTTGATGGCTAAGCTTAATGCTGTCAGTAAACTAAACTCTATTTGTTTTCTGTAAATTCAGACAACGTTCCTGATAGACAATAAAAAAGTGTTTGGCACCCACCTGATGCAGGATATGATTAAAGACGCACTAAGATACTTTGTTAGCCCACCTGTCCTCTCCTACAAGTAAGTTTACAATTTATTTCCTGATTAGTCAGTGATCTTGAAATCAGCGATTCATTTTTCTTGTTCTTTTTCAGTTTCCTCATTTTGACTGAGACTGTTTCACCTATTTAGCTTAGTTTTAACCTTTGAGATAATTATTTTGTTGCTCTAATTAGGACTCCTAAGTCTTCAGAAACACCTACACCCAAAAGCAGCTCAGTCCATTGGACTCAGCTGAATCTGGGCCTCTTTTAGTGCTTTTACTGTCAGTTCCTGTTAGCCTGGAATCATCTTAAATGTTGCTTATTCAGTTAGCTGTTAGTGACGAAGCATTAACTATTGTACTTGAGCATCTTGTGTGCTTTTGTGTCCAGGTGTTGTCTGTTCAACAGCCACCAGGCCAAGGACTACATTGACTCCTTTGTTACTCACTGCTCCAGGGTATGTTACCTTTACTCTTCAACATGTACAGATTTTGGACCAATTGTTTTGTCGGCAGCTTTCTGGGATTCCTGTAACTTCAGGGTAAATTCCCAGATGTTATTTTGCTCATAGAGAAGTTAGTGAAAGCTGTACGTGTTGAGATGTGATTGCATTACCTAATATTTCCATCTCTGTTTATTTATGTGCGCGCAGCCTTTCTGCAACCTCATCCAGATCCACGGACACAACCGAGCTCGACAGAGAGACAAACTGGGACACATTCTTGAGGAGTTTTCCACGCTGCAGGATGAGGTGAGCTTCACCTTTTGTGGTTAAATGTAACACCACTGATTCAGCTCTACTTATCACAAGTTAGTGAATACCAGATTAAATAGAGTTTTTGTTGAATAATAATAAATTCATTGTGCCGCAGCACTTTCATGTGGTGTTCCTTCACCCATACCTACAGCAGTAATGAGTTAGTTATTTGTAAACCATCTAACAGTGTCTTTTTGTGTTGTTTTTTTTGTGTGTGTGCGCCTTATCTGCAGGCTGAGAAGGTGGATGCAGCTCTGCACAGCTTACTGATGAAACTCGAGCCTCAGCGACAGCATCTAGCCTGTCTTGGTACTTGGATCCTCTACCATAATCTGAGGATCATGATCCAGTATCTTTTGAGTGGTTTTGAACTGGAGCTTTACAGCATGCATGAATACTATTACATCTACTGGTAAAAAGACTTTTTGTTTGGTTTTTTTTTTCTTGCTGGTTTTATCTGGAAGCATTAAACAAAAGTTATGTTAAATCTCCCTCCCTTTTATTTGTTTTAGGTACCTGTCAGAGTTTCTTTATGCGTGGCTGATGTCGACTCTAAGCAGAGCCGACTCCTCTCAGATGGCAGAGGAGCGCATTTTGGAGGAGCAGCTGAAAGGACGCAGCAGCAAGAAGACCAAGAAGAAGAAGAAAGGTGCATTTCTGTTTAACATTTAAATCTCAACGTGCTTCAAAATGCTTCAGAGTGGAAGTGAAAGCCTTATTTACGTCTTTAGCTTCTGAGCAGATACTGATATGGATATGGTTATTTTTCAGTTCGCCCTCTCAACAAGGAGATCACAATGAGTCAAGCGTACCAGAACATGTGTGCTGGCATGTACAAGGTAGGCGCACATTAATGACCCCTTACTACCCCATTTTTTTTAGTACACTCAGAAATAATTCCTCTTCCTCTGATGTCAGACCATGGTAGCTCTGGATATGGATGGGAAGGTGCAGAAGCCTCAGTTTGAGCTCGACAGTGAACAGGTTCGCTATGAGCATCGCTTCGCCCCCTTCAACAGCGTTGTCACTCCGCCGCCTGTGCACTACATCCAGTTCAAGGTACCGTTTGCTTCCAGTAGACCCTCTCTGTTTCCTGTTGCTTCTCCTCCTCACTTTTGTTCTTTTTTACGTTCTGCTCCGATCGCTGCTCCTCTTCCCTGTTTCAGGAGATGTCGGACCTGAAGAAGTACAACCCTCCACCCGGCTCTGCGGATCTCTACCTGGCAGCTAGCAAACACTTTCAGCAGGCAAAGCTCATCCTAGAAAATATACCCAGCCCCGACACAGAGGTCAGAAAGGGAGACCGTCATTAAAACAATTTATTTCTCTTTTTCATGTTTTATAAGTCCAGGACTCTTAGTTCTTTAGTTTCTTAAGTTATTTTCTTGTTTGAAATCATTCTGTCAAAATAGTTAAAGCACAAAAGTATAAAGAAGTAATATAATGCCCAATTTAAGAAAACTGTGAAAAAGTGCATCAATAAATATCTGATGAATTAAAAATATGGCTAAATAATGGATT
>JAOXNZ010000001.1:19608014-19619810 GCA_028566095.1 Kryptolebias brasiliensis | reverse complement strand
AAGTCCATCGCAGGGCCACACAGAGACAAACGAGACAAACAACCATTCACACTCCCACTCACACCTAGGGACAATTTAACAGTTACCAATTAACTGTGCCACCCCATTAAATTAGATGTAAAGGTAAAATTCTGAAATTCGTTGCAGAGAGAAAAAAACTCACCTCCGAGCAGCAAAACGAGGACAAGGCAAAGCTTCATCTTGATTTAGATCACTTCAGGTGTCTGACTGGAGGATGCGTCACATTTTTATAGGGACTATCAGATTTTGGAGGACTTTTTTTCATTGGGCGGAGTTGTGGACAGCCAATAGACAAGAGATTTGAAGGTTTTTTTTTTTTTTTTTTATCATGTTGTATCTTCTACCTGTTATGACAGTGGAATGAACAAGTAAAGACTGAGGCAGCAAACGTGTTCACACCTGAAGAACCAGATTCAAGCACCTTTTCTATTAGTAAGAGCAATTATGTGTCCAAATGATTGTGGGAATGCTGAATTAGCATTCACACTTTTGTTTTCCTCTTCATAGTTTCTGTGCGTTTTATGCTACTTCTGCATTCTGTGCATCATTTTACCTGTTAATATATCAAAACAAACAGCGCATTCAAGAGAAGACATTTGTTTTTGTAACTTTTATACTTTTCAAAACAATTAACTTTATTCATAAAGCATTTCCCTAAAGAAATACATTGAGAGCCTTTAGCTACTGTCCTGCTCCTTTCTGTCTTGTTCTGTTGCCTTTAGCTTTTAGCTGTTCTGCTTTCTTTAGCCTCTGCTCTGCTTGTTTTAACCCAGTTTCAGCTTCTTCTGCAAATTTCAGCAGTCATTCCACGCACAGCTTTCACACTGCAATTTTACAGAAATGGCTACTTCACTAGGTTTGTGTGTGTGTGTGAATTATAAATTTATATTTCATATATTGTCATGAGATCTTGTATAAAAACTGAGACTTTCTTATATCTTCTGTTTACTCCTGTATCTGTATTCAACCAGACCGTGTTGGTTTGTCTGTTGGTGTGAACATGTTGAAGTTCAGCTGCTGAACATAATGTGGTAATAAAAGGTTAAAAGGTTGTTTGACATCACTTCAGTCTCCATGAGAGGTTTGTATTTAATGCAAACCTTTAAACTGATGTGTTCTCAGGAGAAAAGAAACTTAATAAAAGGATAAGTCAAACCTAAATGTTACAGGAAACAGAATATTTTATTGTTCCATTTGCATTTTTCTCTTGAGATAAACTAGTGTTTTGAATATTGTGTTTTATCAATAATCCCAGAGATATTCATCCAAATGTTTTACAACCACAAATGGTAACTAACTGAACACTGAACACGTTCTTACTGACCTCTGGGTTAAATTTATATCCCGATCGAGACATAAGGTTCTCATGAAGCCCCAAATAAACTTCTTAAAACCAACATTCCTCCTAAAAATATGACCCTCCATTTTGTTTGCAATTCCATGAAATCTTATCACACCACCTTTTAACGGATGGATATAATTTAAACTAGTTTCAGAAACATGTTTTGTGTCCCTGTTACTCTGACTGTAGGATAGGTTTAGTGCGCATACTCATTTGCTTTGATTTATTTTTCACATATATTATAAATTAAGTTTACAAACAGCCAATAAGTCCAAAAACTTTATTCTCTCAAGTCCAAATACTTTTCTCTCTCTTTCAAAAGGTAAAGTTAGATACAGCAAATTAAACCACTAAAAAGTCAATAAAATTAATAAAAGGTCAGAAAACATTTTCTCTGAAGTCCTTCAAAATAAGATGACTTTTTACACAAACAGGAAGACGAAGCATTCGGACAACATGAACGTGTGGTTGTCTGGGCTTCACCTCGCCAGAAAAGAATACATGAAATGATAAATGCAAAAACATTTAAATAAAAACTATAAAAAAAAAAAACATTTGGAGAAGCAAACAACTGAATCTCTGTTCAACAGGAGAGCCACAGAAGAGCTGACTTTCAAATAAAAACTAACAATGTCTCCTTTTCTGTCTCTTAGTTGAGGCAAATCATATTACAAACTTTGCAACTTAAATATTAAGCCTTCAGCAGGACTCGTTTTTCAGTATCTGACATTACTTTAAATTAAGCTGTGCAGGTTTAGATGTAGAAAATAAAACATTAAATACATATATGTTGAATTTCTGATGAAAAAGTTTCTCGAAGCAGCTAAAATGAAAATGCTACTGAAGAAAATCACCCATTTTATAAAAGAAAATATGCTAAAATTCTGTTTCAAATGGTTCAAAGTTGGGAACAAATGAACAGTCAGAAAGCATCTTTTGTTCCCCTTGAGGAAACACCGGAGTGTCCAACACTTCATCTTTTAGCTCTCCTCTCGTCACAGAAGCACAAAACTTTTACTACATTAAAACAACCATGAACTGAAGCAGGGGAAGCTTTCAGATAAGCAAATTAAAAAGGCATTACGGAGATAACTTCCCACTACAAGATTATGAAATCTTGGACTGGACGACTGATGATCAAAACTATTATGAAAATTAAATGGCGAGCTTCTGTAGACACAACAAAAGGCAGAGAATCACGAAGATAAAATACATCTGTCCTGTATAAAACACAAGGCAACAAATTCTCCCACTCACACAATTTACTTTTTGTTAATTCTGTTCACTAAACTTGGATCTTATTTGCACTTACCCAAACAGTTTGCAGTTCAGTGTTTGCTTTACGTTGAAATACACTGAATAAATTAGGCATTACAGCGAAAATGTTCACATCTACTGGCTTGAAGGAGCCACAAAACACAACATTGCTCATGCTTTCCAGAAATGTCCATTGTTACCTTTCGGGAATTCTCAGAAATTTATCTTTTTTTTTTTTTTTTTTCCTTGCTACATTTAGTCAGTTTACCTCAACAGAGCAGAGACATGATACACAGTCATTTCACTAACATCCCTCTATATTAAACCTCCACTGAGCCAGTAGCGTTTGACGTTGGAAAAAAAACTGGTTAAGCAGAACAGATAATGTGTGCAGCTGCAACATGTAAGATCTACAGATTAGGTGTTTCCAGCTATTCCTTTTTTATTACAGTTCAAAACTATTTTCTTGCTTTTTTATATTTACAAAAGGTAGAACGTTGCAAATATTCCACCTTGTGACGCTTTGAAGAAAAGTCTTGCTGTCAATAAAATACGTGAACAATCATGTGTTAGCCACGACGCAGCAATGACGAAAAGGCCTTTAAAACGACACATCAAATGATTTTTTTTCCCCCTTTATTTTTGTGAAATGTCCATTAATTCAACCTGACTGTTTTCAGCTATTTTACAAACCTTAAAATGTAACAAGAAACACAGTGTTTGTCATTTCCTGCAGTCATTCAGTCAAATGATAAACCTTATCAGAGAGAAAATTGAGTCTCTGAGATGAAACCTGAGCCTCGGAGCCCCCTGCTGGCAGAGTTCTGCCACAGCAACCGCTCAGATCTTTTAAACTTGTCTCAGTATTTCACGGCCTGTGACCCAACCAGGGTCTGCACATAACTCAGCTCACAGCTGGTATCGAGTGAACATAACACGAGTCAACACCTCGTCAAATTCTTCTAATTTTGATGATGCTGAGGCGTTCTATTTTTTAAAGCCGAATGGTGCAGAGGTTCAAAATTCTTTTTTTTTTTTGTCATGTTTGCAATCCTCTAAGAGAACTGAAAATTGGTGACAAAGTAAGAAAATGACAGACTTTCCAGTAAGAATATGGGGGGACAAAAAAAACCACTCAGTTCTTCTGTTAGAAAATCTCATATAAAACTGTTTTGTTTTCTTGCTGTGTGGTGCAGCTTTTCTTCTCTGATGTGATGTGCAGCATCATTCGTCAACTCAGTTTCTAAAAACAAAAAACAAAAGATGGAACTCTGTTAGTAAAATGCTCTGACTGTTCAACAGGAAAAACTGCTGCAGAGTTGAGGATGGTCCCGCTGCTTTGTCAGGCGTTTAGTGATGTTGGGGTAGACTTATTGGGTAATATTACCCTGAAAGAAAAAGACAGCAGCTGAATCCCAGTCAGAAAATCATATGTCAGAGTTTCAAAGTGTACCTTAGATTTGAGCAAGTGCAGCTTGTTTGTCTGCTTCAAACTCTCCTTCATTTTCATCATCCCCGTTGTAGTCCGCCAGCTCCTCCTCCATGTCTTTGTCTACCGGACATTAAAATGTAAAAATTAACACAAGTTAGATATTTCTCATATTTAATCCCAAACAAGCCAGCAAACCTTCAATTCATCTGAACTTAATCCAGAAAGATCTAAAGGGAGATATAAAGCACAGATTCCATCAGCCTCTTTCAGTAAATCATCTCACAGACCTATATTTTCATCTTGATTGCCCCTCTGTGTTTTCTCCAGATCCACTCCGCCCACCACCTGCTCATCTCCATCATACTCCTCTGGTTCGAGTTTCTGACTGACAGGCGTCTCATCTGGCTTCCCTTGATCAATCAGCATACCCTCCATGCCAGGGTCAGCTTCTGGAAGAACAAACTGCTGTTTACTCCCAATAAAGTCGAACACCAACTTCACCACAGTCAAATTACTCAATAAAGACTATCTATTAGGATACTCTAGTAACTTTGGGAACACCAAATAAAGAAACTCTATCCATATATAATTGTTTCAAACGTCACTCAAATGTAGTTTCAGCTCAGTCAGCAGTTCAGCGCTGGAATACAACTGATTTCTAGGTATTATGTAGAGAAAGCAAACTACAATAACGTTTGCCCTTTCTGATTGTACTGTATCGATGAAGACAAAATGTCATTTACCTTCTGTCTGAGCTCCTTCTTCATGAGCATCCATCACCTCCACGTCTTTACCCTCAGTGAGATTATTCTTCAGGTCTTTGTTGGTCTTCGTCTCAGTCTCGTCTGTTCTGACATCTTCCTCTCCTGGCTGCAGTCTGTTCTGCTTCACTGCAGCAGCCAAAGGAACGGACTGGATCTCTGCTTTAGACAGATCCTTTGTTGGAGACTGTTCAAAAACTTCAGAATCTGAAAAACAAATGAAGCAGACTTGAGGACAAATGCAAAGTTGCTAATAGTTAGCTGCATTTGCATTTACACGTGTAAAGCAAATAGTCACTAGAAGTAAATAACTTGAGAACCAAAACGCTCCCTGTTTTTTATTCCTACCATGGTCAATGATGATATCATTAGTGAGTGAATCGGGGGTTTTATCTCCTTTAGGCTGAGGGCTGCCTAGCGTGTGGTTTACAACAGTTATTTCATCTCCATTGGGCAGAGTTTTGACTGTTGTGTCTTCTTCAGCTGTTTCCTTTTCTGGGTTTTTCTGCTGAGGGGGAAGAAACACCAGAAACAACAGATTAATTCAGGACCAAAAGCTGAAATCACAGAAAACAACCATAATTATTCTGGACTTAGAGTGCAGAGCCAATAAATGAATGCACTGCCCTGATCCCACACATGTGGAAAGATTTTACTATCAGACACAAAAACCATCTTGCCTGTGAGGGGACACCAAGAGGAGGGTTGAGGTTCTCCATTTTCTTCTCAACTTCCAGTTTAGCAGCGGCCACCGTCTCATCACACAGCTCCTTCTGGGACTGGATCCTGGACTCACACTGGGTCCTGCAAAAGAGCACAGAGAAACAAATTTATTTGAACCAAAACAGACACAAGAAACAAAAAATATCGAACTGGACTGAGGTCATTTATAGGGGCGGAAGCTTGTGTTAATCAGAGCTAAATTAAATGGAATAAACATTTATCATACCTGCCCAAACATAAATGTGTAAATAAATAAAACCTTCTTACATATCGTAAGTTAATTTCTTGTTGAGGCTGTTTATGTTGTCTTGGCAACTCTGCAGCTCCTTCTGAAGCTTTCCCAAGTCATTATTCAACTGATTCAGATGACCTGTAACACAGACGTGCACATTTCAGGAACAGAAGTACTTCCTTTTGCAGCACAGTTCTGCTAGTTGTCGTGAGAATTCAGCTTTGGAGAAGTAAAGGTTAAATTTAACCTTTGAGTTCCTGGATTGTTTTGGTTCTTGAGGAAATGTTATGCTGCAGTTTGCCCTACAAAAACAAAACAAAAACTAGCATTAATTTTACACAATTCCATTTTATATTAAAATATGTTTCATTTGACCCATTTTAGACACAACTGTTTAAACTCCAGTGTTATCATGTTAGCATTAACTGCAGTCATTTAGAGGCAAAGCAGTTTTAGTGTTTACCTTTTCCTGGCTGCAGGTGAGCTGGACTCCATCCATTTGTCTCTTGTAAAAGTTCTCTATCTGGTCCTTCTCTTTCTGGACCTCCTGGAACTCACTCTTCTTCATCTCTTGGTCTGCCACCCTACGCCGTTCTTGGCCCTCCAGCTCATACAGCTTGGTCTGTGAGACACATACATGATGAAAACGGGCTTCAAATTAAATCAAGTCATGCAACACCTTCAAGCTATCTGTTTGTACTCTTTTCTTATTTTGACATAAGATTATAACCGATTTATGATATATTTACATGTTATCAGTCCTTTGGTTATGGGAAATAAGATTTGTTGATAGGACTTCTGATATATCCTCCTCAGGAGTCACGCTGCCCTCCAGGTGATACAGCCTTCCAGCTCAAATGAGGCTGATGGTCTTGTTTACCTTTTGCTGATGTGCTTTGTTTAAAAGGCATTGTCTCAAACCTTAGGTTAGACATATTCTGCTGCTTGGAGCTGCCTCATTTCGGGGATTTTCTGCTCAACATTTCTTTAGTAATAAATAAATAAAAATGAACGGACTGGGCTTTTCTCGTCTCCGTTAACGTTTCTGCCACAACAGCCTCAAGTCTCTCGTGACACCATTCAGACATGAGATAATTTAAAGTTTTACACAGAGGCATACAACGATAATACACATAAAACTGAAGAATAAAACCCTAAACTGTGTTGTAAAAGATAAAAAGACAACAAACTAATAAAAAAAAAGAATAAATTTTGCATTTAAAAAGAAAACACAAACAGAAACAAGCATATTGTTAGCGGTAAAGGCAGAGTTGTTCTTTCAGCTCCTCCCTTCAGCAGGAGTCGCCACAGCGAGGACACTCACACAAAAGATTTGGCAATTGTTTTACACCAGATGCCCCTTCTGACGCAAGCTGGACTTGAACCCACAGCCTCAGAGTTAAAAAACAGGGGCACTGACCACCGAGTTACCACAGCCCAGTGACAACGACAGAGTTTGTAATTCTTGCATTTGTTCAGCTGAAGGCAGTTGCTTTTGGATTACAGCAGCAGATTTGTCCAACATTAAGCTACAGTTTTGTTTTACGAGTGTTTCATGTTTATTGTTTGCAGTGGAGTCATCAATGTACTTTTTCCTGCAAGTACTAAACTAAACTAAACTGAAAAGAAGAACATTAATTGCTTCCTAATAACACAGACACGTAATTTCTTATTGCCCTTCTGGTTTGTAAGAGTAGGTCTTTGTTCAGCTTCGTTCTGCAAGACAGGAACTAGAACATAATGCAAACAAGATATCTGACTATAAATCAAATGTCGTTGAAGCTCCATGAAGAAATGCACATTACTGAGCAAAACCTTGAAAATACCAAAGTCCACATGACGACTTATAATGAGATAAGTGAGAACACTTATCTAGCTCAAGTACTGGTGTTGCAAGTCAGCATCAACAAAGCAATTATAAGAACTAGTTTAATAATCATATAACAGATAAACAGTAAACACAACAGGTTTTGGTAGACGCTGGAAGCACCTGGCTATCAGCGCAAGAACCAGAAGTTAATTCTAATTTCAAAGACCCTGGATTATTTTCCAGCATTATTCCCTACAGTTCAAAATACAAAAGAAAAACACAGACAGGTGTAGGTCAGCCTACCTGTAGCTCCAGGTTGCGGGAGCTGGACACCCAGTAATTAAAGCCCAGAACTAAGATACAGGCAATCAGAGCTGCAATCATCAGAGGGGGGGACCTTCCTCCTCGGCGACCGTTCCCTAGCCCACCCATAGTTACCTAAAACTGGACACACACAAACCATCGCCAAAGTCAGCAAACTTACAATCACTTTGTTTTTATATGAAGGTTTAAAACAAGTCTTTGTGTCTCTATAGACGACAGTAGACAGATCCTGTAGTGTATAAATGAATGTAGGACATATAAAAAGCTCACTGTCAGGTCTGAAAGTAGTACAGCTACTTTTATGTGTCTCATGTTGCATCAGATTTGCTTCCTTAATGTCAGCAAAAAAGAAAAGAGGACAAGATATTCTATGTGACCACACAGATACCAACAACACATTTGGTAGTTTATTTGAAATACTTCTACAACTTGTCACTGATACAACAAAGGAAAGTTGACTGCAGGGAGCATGAATGATATGACATTAAAGTATAATAATTGAATAAAAAAACACTAATTGTGCTAGTGTTTGGAAATGGGTGTAGGAGATAAACAATCTCAGGCTACTTCTTGGGTTTATTTCCAGGTGCAAAAAAATTAAAATAAAAGAGCAGTTTACAATTAGGGTTAGGTGAAAACGTTGATGGTAAAACAGCTCAGGTCTAGAGATAGTTTATAACTTTAAGGTCATGAACACAGGCGGAACGCTAATGGCTAGCCTTAAATAAATGAAAATGTTTCTAATATGACACCGTTCAGTAAATCCAGGAGTAACACTGAGAACTGCACTAATCCAGCTTAAATATAAAGTTTGGAAAGCCATAAAAACGTTAATTACTAAACGGATGACAGCCTGTCCAAGATAACTCAGCATAACTGTGTTTTTTTCTGACTAAACCACTCGTGTAGAATCTGTTACTGCAAAGCTAACGCTAACATAGCTAGCAACGAACCTTGTTCCTGGTTGACATTTAAAATAGCAACCAAACCATCAGCTTACCCGAAAAGATCGAGACAAAAAATGAATCGACTATATAATCAGGTGTATGATACAACACGTGATATGTTAAAAAAAAAAAAAACAGTCCGTATTTCTCACAATATAAAAACCCGACTGGAAGCTAGCTAGTTTTCATTGCAGCCATACAACCAGCCGAGTCGCTGAATAGTAGTGGGTTCACGCGATTTCCACACCGGCGCACGTAACGTCGTGCTGAGTAGGCGGAGTTTGTCAAAATCACACATAAGACGCTCCGCTCAGACTGAGGCGAGACGTATGGGTCATGCGCCGGCATATAAAAAAGGAGCACAAAGGAAATTGTTGCGCCATTGCTGAGTGTCTTAAACAAGCAGGCGACGCATTTGCGTGGTGTACGAAAATTGACATTTGGCCTGAATGTCACTTTACAAAAAAAAAAAAATAAATAGTACAAGCTCCATTTTTATTCTTGAGTCATACAACATATGTAAATTTGATAAAGAGTCAATATAACAATAAAGAAACGATGGTAGTGCACTTTGTTTTTAATCGTTCAATTTACAATTTGTGAACTACAAATTGCGAATAGCGTATTCTACAGAAGCCCGGGAAAGCAGCACGGCTAACAGCCTTTGAACTGGAATTTTAATGCCCTTAAATCAATTTTAACAAAATACAAAAAGTTGGCTAATCTTTTTTCCTTTTCTTTCATATTGATCTAGCTGCTATTTGGCACTCTTGTATTGTAAACATTGTCAACGTTGGTAGCAGTATAGCAGTTTTCAGTTAATCTATAAAAAATACAAAAACTAATCTTTATATTTTTGTACTGTTTCAATAGAGAGAGAGCTAAATGACACCTGAACATAGACACAAATATCAAAAGTGGGAAAATCTTTTACTTTTCAGCTGATTCTGTATACAGTGCAATCTTTCATTTAAAACAAAACCTGTATCCAAAAAAAAAAAAGAAATATCTAAAAAAATTAAATAGAAACAGCAAATCAGAAACCACAAAATGGTTAATGCTTTTGAACTGTATTCTAATAACAGTAACCAGTTATATAAAAACCTTTTAACAGTAATGTTTTCACTTTCCTCTAATGCAAAAAGTAGACGTGTAGCAACTATATATAATGGTTTTGGTTCGTGCTTCCCTGAATGATAATTTATTGCAGTCAAACTTACTTAAGAAAATAAAATAAGATAAATTATTACGATTTTTTGAGTATTCATTAGCCTTTCACTTTTTTCCCGCATTCTCGGTCTATCAAACATCGTCAAAGATGCCTGTCAGGGAGGGGGACAGAGACAGGTAACGTCCACCAGTGGATCTGTGGAGTCAGACACAGAGACACAAAGTAAACAACTTGGAAAGACTGCTGTATTTCAGTGCTAAAAGTTGTGTGTTTAATGAAGATCATACCTTCTGTTTGATAAACTTTCATCACTGAAGTTGTCCTGCAGTAAACCTGAGTGCTGTTCTTCTGCATTTCCATCTTCTCTGGTCACTGTAATCACAGAGATGAATATAGACAAAAAAAAGTTCAGAGACTTCTCAATGAAAGCTAAAGCTGAACACACTTAAACACTTTGTGTAAAGGTGGCAGTATTTTTTAAAATATTCAAACCGTTTGTGTTGCTCTCGGGCACAGAGCTGTTCTGATCATCCTTCAGCTCGGTATAACCAGCTTTGGTCCGTCCCGAGGCGGCCTGGACTGCATACCGCTCCCTCCAGGCCTGAAGAGGGAAAACAAAACAAAAATATCACACACACTTCACAGAAACAAGAAACAAAATGAGAGCCAAAACACGGATGAAAAAACATGAAATGATTTGTCCAAAAGAAACTTCTAACCCATCTTCGATTTTCTCCATCCTCTGCTCTTTGTCTTTTCCTTCTTTCTACAAAAGAGCAGATTGACCAGCACACAGTTAAAAGTATATAAGTACAAACATATTAATATTAAAACACATTTCATCACCGTATAACATTCCACTTTTCACTCCTGCCTTTAGGCTGATAAGTCTGCTGATGGGTCAAAAACATTTGAGTCATCAAACTAGGCCCTAAGCAGACATTTTATAAATGCATTTTCCATAAACGTAAACAAATAAACTGAAAAAACACTTGAACCACAAATGAAGTGTTTCATCCAGCGGCTGTGTCTTCTTTGGAAAAGGAATACTTTGTGGTAGATTTTGGTATAACCTTTGACATTTGCATTTCTTTTAGTACATGTAATATAAGCTTAATAAGACACTGAAAAAGGAAAATAAATTGAATTTTTTTTTCTCTTATCACTGTATAGTGAGGCACAAGATATAAAGACTAAGATGGTGAATGATCTTGCAGTATAGAAATTATTAATAAACTAAAAACCTGCCTTTAGCTTTATTAAATTAAATTTAGTCCATTTCTAATGATATTCCTATTCTATTACAAATAAGAAAAGAAAACTATTTGGTAAATTTTACAATATTTATGCCAATTTTCATGCTGAGGTCAATCAAATGTAGCTCCTCTGAGAAGAAATGTAAAAAAATATGAGCTCTTATTTTTGTGGACACATCTTGCCACCCAAAATTACCACAGTAAGTTAATGAACTTCGACTAAACTTACCTCTTCTGATGAGTTCTTTCCCTTCGTCCACCAGGTCAGAGGTCAAGTTATCATCGGTAATGTACTGATGGAAGCCCAGGAGGTTCAAACAGCGGGAGCCCAGACTACACATTCATGCAAAGACACATAATTTACAAGCTACTGCAAAAAGAAATTTATAGTCCTAGTGTGCAGTGAAAAGTAAATTTCAACCAGTAAAAAAAGAATTCTGTCAGCACCACAAAGGTGTGCATTTCTAGTTGGAAAAAGACAAAAAAGCAAAAAGAATGGAAAAAAAGTAAAAATATTTTG